>PKML01041456.1:8147-35192 GCA_002933935.1 Eutrema yunnanense | reverse complement strand
TTCTTTTAGATATCCATAGAAGACAAGGAATCTTAAGATTCTTGGGATCGATGCCACATACAGATTTTTGAATCTCGAGCTCGGGTTACTGTTTGAATCTCTTAGTGTCGAGGCCAGAAACAACAGTTTGATTGGTGTTCATAATCAAACATGGGTTATGTTTTAGAATATTGGTAAGGATAAGAGGATGGCAGATAATGCTTAAGATCATTGAAATTCTTTTAAAACTAACGATCAAATCAAACATCTATAACAAAGATCAATATAAAATTACGATGAGGTTGAAAAGTCTCTCAATTAAACTGAATCAGCAAATGCTATTTTCAAGCTTGCGATATTTCAGTCAATATCCTTTAACATTGGGCATATGTTGATTTTGAGAAATCAAGGGAAAATGTAGAAGATACAGTTTCAGAGACTCGATGACCATACAAAGCATTACGGTCAAGGCCTAAAAATTTGAAGAAGAATCACAGAAGAAAAATATTCCCGTCCCCCGGTTGTCGTCCCGACCCATACCCGTTTGGAATTTTCCGTCCCATTCCCAATCCCGTTTAAATAATTTTTCAATCGGGACTATTTATTTAATTCAAATGGATATGGGAATAGTAAAAGAAAGGAGCGGGAATAAGATAAGGTACCCGAATTACCCGTTTAAGAATCAAATTTTCTGAAATATCCCTCCCAAAGTTAACTATTATCCAATTTATTGAGAGTTTAGGAAGCGATTTTAGTTATCCAAAATTTTTTAACCCCCCCCCCCCCCTCCGTTACCCTAATTTCCCGTCCCGTTTCTTTATCTGGAATACTTTGTGTATTGTTTTTCAATACCCGAATTATATGTTCCCGTCCTTTCCGTGATTTTTCCGTCCCGATTCCTGAAATGAACATGTCTCAACATACATATGAAAAATTTAACTATTTCTTTTTTTCAAAGTGTAACTACAATTTGTGTTTGATATTAAGCTCATACTTGCTTAACTAAAAAAAATATAATTGTAAAAATATTCATTCATTGTTTAATTCACATGATACCAATGAAAAGAAGTCGACGAGTCACGGGGAGCAGATAAATTCATTTTGTTGCAATTGTATAAAGAGTAATTGGGGATGAAATTATGGATTGGGTTTTCGTAAAGAATTTCAATAAAAATTTAGACATCGAAAAGCATCGATGAATGTTTTAAACAATGATAATCGGACTTCAAATCAAATTTTGTTGTGGTGGAAGATTGCATTAATAAAATGGATCACATAGATTATCTATGAATAAATATCGATTTTAGATTTTATCTTCGACGATAGATCTAATCAAGTTTTTGGTTTTAAAGCAAAAAAAAATAGAAATAACATATTAAATAAAAGTATTTTTTGAATTTTAACGTCCTACTAATTAAGTGTTTGTAACCCGCGCACGTGATATATATAATTGGATTGTTGATAAGGTTATAAGATACTCTCTATTGATTGGTCGTTGGAGATTAGTTTTTTTTTTGGGATAATCTCGAAAATTTCAAAACATTTTGGTTGTTTTGTGTAAAGCTCACTTGTGTAAAGATACACTAGGCGAAGCCTTGAGGTCACATGATCGAATGACGCTTGGGATAAGACCATTTAACATGATTTGGTTTTTTAAATGGTCCCGGGCCTAAGAGGATGTATTGGCCTCGGCCCATAATCTCTTGGTAATTCAAAAAAACAAAAAAACTCACTTGTGTTTTTCAGTATTTAATGGATAATATTTTATGATTTTCTCTTCATGGAAAGGTCACATTAGATTCTGCATTTCCTAAAACTTATTTTATTTGCCGGAAAATGAATCATGTCAAATATATTATTTCTATGTATTCAATAATGTATATTCGTTATAATGTAAATATTTTGTTTTGAATGATTAAGTCTAACTGAATTGTTTCGAAAAAATTTAGCGCTCGTGTTTAATGTAGGTTTTCATTTTTTTTAAAAAAAACAAAATTGTTAAGTGTATCTCAAAAAACTTCGGTTAAATTCATATTATAACCAAATCGATATTATATTTGTTCATTTCTATGTCTTAGCTTATTAAGCATTTGTAGCCCGTGTGCGGACCCGTTAACTAGTTATATATATATACAAATCCAGTTTTTGACTTAATCCCAACTCCGTTAGATAAGCGATTCCCGGCCTGTCCGATTTTAAAAACAAAGATCTTAGCTTAAATACAACCAAAGACAAGTTGAAGTATGTAGTCAAGGCCCATCCCAGGCCCATTATATTCCAACAAATTTCTCTCATCCCTAGCTTAAAACAAACTTTTCAACTGATTGACCGCAGCCACAGATCTAAACCCTTAATTTACGGGTTGCTCCGATTTAGATTTTTGTGTATCTGAAAGGTGAAGAAGCGATTCACAAACCGCTGCAATAATGGCCCTAATTTGCAAACCCTCCTCTTCTTCTGCTCCTCTCGATCAAACGCCACGGAAGATCAAAGTGCAGACGATGAGAATGTGGAAGGGAAATAAGAAGGAATCAAGCAACTTAATCGATATGGTTTTAATCGATTCATCGGTATGGTTTGATCTGAATTATATACGCTTATCAAATTGATTTTATTTTTTTTGTTGTTGTTAACAGAGTGTTTACAAGCCTTGTAACATGTTTCTTTCGTAATTTATACATATATATATACCAGAAAGATTTGCACTTTTTGTTTGTTAATGAGAAAGATTTGCACTTTGATACATAGTAACTCAAGTTATGTAAGGTTTGTTTGACTACTTATGACTCGTTTTTTAGTTGAATCAATCATCTGGATGCTTGATCTGATTAAGATGCAATAATCTCGCTGTTTTAATTTGTAGTTCCTTCAGAGTTCTTTCTAAACAGCCAATCAAGTATTTTGACATTTTACAAGTAGAAAAAGAAATACTTTCAGTATTTTAATTTCTATATTATGATGTTTTGTTGATTGAATTCTAGGGGCCAAGAATTCACACAACTATAGGTGAAGCTTTCTCTAAATGGATTATGGATATTAGTGATGGAAAGATCAACGAGGCAAATGATGGAGAAACTGAAATTGATATTCCTAAAGCCTTGTTGATAATTGAGGGCGGAGATCCTATCAAAACTATAGTGAGGGAAGTTTATGGAGAATCTTTTACTCAGTCCTATAATCCTGATTTCTGTCAAGAGAGGGCTATTTTGTGTCATAAAAGTGAAAGTGTGGATCGGATTAACAATCATATGCTTTCACGATTACCAGGTAATGCCTTTAATGCTTTTCTCTTTCCAGCTATAGCCATTTTCTGCACATACTCAACTACGACTTCGTTTAATATCATAACAGGTGAAATGAAAGTCTATCACGGCAATGACTCTATTGCTCTATCGGATGACTGTCTTCGTCCTCTATCGGATTCAAGCCCAACTGATTACATGCCAATATCTCCAGGATTTTTTGGTAGCAACAAAATCCCCGGATTGCCTAACCAGAGTTTGAGATTAAAGGTTGGTGCTCCCGTCATGTTACTTAGGGACATTGATCCTAACCATGGGTTATGTAGTGGGACAAGGCTTCAAATTACTCGGTTGGATAATTCTATACTTGAGGCTAGATTTATAACAGGTAATAAGAATTCCGAGAAGGTCTTGATCCCTATGATGCCTACATACCCAACAGATGCAAAATTTCCTATCTTAATGCGGCGTATGCAATTTCCTGTGACACTTGCATTCGTGATGACCTTAAAGAAAAGTCAAGGGCTAACATTTTCCAAAGTTGGTCTATATCTACCAAGACGTCGTGGACCAACGTATGTTGCCATATCCAAAGTGAAGTCCAGATCTGGTTTGGAAATTCTTATCACTGATAAAGATGGGAAACCCCAGGAAGAAACCAACAATGTTGTGTTCAAGGAGTTGTTTCAGAACGTTTAGTCAACAGGTGTTGTTTCAGACTATAATGTTTTACTTTCTGCTCTATTATGGTTTGTTTTCTTTGCTTCTGGGCTGTTTCTTTGAAAACAGCATAATTAAGACTTTGGTTTAAATCGACAATGTGGTGTTTATGCAACATGTATTAGTGTATAAATATAATTCGAGTCTCTCAATAAACAGTTAGTGTGAAAGATAAAAATATACACAAACACATTCTTCTAACATTACTGTATCAGAAACACAGTTTTAACACATCCCCTGGATATACTATATAACCAGCCACCAATAAAGAGCCAACACAAAACACCTAATCTGCTACAGAAACCTTGCTAGCTACAGAAACAATTCCATCTCAAAATATTCATATGTTTGTTTCACGATGTCGAAGTGATTCTATTTCATTTACCATAGAACCACCGATGAAGGACACGAGCTTGGCCACGTCTCCCGGTTCCTTAACATCATACTCTCTGTTGACATCAATATCTGAGATTCATCATTACCACTAGCTGGAATCTGGTTGTTGTTGCTGCTGCTGTTAGCATCTCTATTAGGACTTGAGATGAGAAGACCAAAACCCAGAACAAACTTTTGTCGGTGAGAGCTTTCTTCTTACATCAGCTTCAGAAGGATTTCTACTAGGACCATAAATCATAACCTTAAACCCTTCTTGAAACAGAAAACAAACTCCTAGCCGATTTATAAAAAAAAAATTCATCTTGCCCATCTTATTCAGTCTTCTTATCCCGTCCAAAGACAAATTGCAGATTGTAGTACCTTTCTTCTTAGGTCTGAAGCTTTTTGCTTAAATCTCTAGATCAGTTCTTTCTTGTACTTTGTTCTTGCAGAGACTTCGTGATATGATCATGGATACGCATGCTTTGGATGAGGTTCCGGAGGTAGCATTGGTCATCCCCAAAGGGCATATTATCCGATCCAAGACACGGAAGCTAGCTGGAGCTGTTCGGAGTTTGCCAAATGAAGCACGGAACAAAGAGGATCAACTTACGCAATCCGTCCTCACCTCATTATCTTCGAATTCTCTATGAGGTTTGACCGTTTGTGTAAGTCGTTTGTACTCTTTTTCCTGTATACGGTTTTGTCCCAATGGGTTTTCCGTATAGAGGTTTTAACGAGGCAACCGGCTTACACCGCTAAACGGTCCGACTTCTTGAGAATTCCGCGGGGGGATTTTCCGAGGGAAATTCCGAGGAATTTATCCCCGAAGAACTTTTCGAGGGACTTTCCCGGGGCAATTCTCCGCGGGGATTTTCTGGCGGAATCCCAAGAGTTGTTCAAAACTTGTTTTTAAATTTTTGTAATTTTCTATGTGGTCTTTCTCTCATTTTCGAGAAGACCCTTTGACTTTCCCTTTTGAATTTTCTTTATCTTCTTCTCTCCCTCATTGTCGAAAATAACAATCATTATTTTTATCAAAATATTTTCAGAGATTTCATCTCTTGTTTCTCGAATTTCTTGATGGTTAGTCAATGAAATTTCTCTTTGGTTTATCGAGTGTAATTTCGCAACATCTCGACGCAACTTTCGATCTGTTGTTCGTGTGAATTTTTCTCGTGAATTGGGGCATAAGGAATTTCGGGATTCATCTCCCACGCCTTATCATCCTCTTCCCCGGATTCTCCCAACGACGCAGCCACCCCCTCGTTTCAAAGTGTTCATCGTCGGAATTGGGCCTAAGGATTTTCGGGATTTCTCCCACGCCTTAGCATCTCTTCTCATGAATTCCTTGGAGTCGTGGATCTATCACTCTCATCCGTACTAGAGCAAGCTGGTCCTTAGTCTAATCGTGTCAAGTGGTATCAGAGCAGCCACACCAGGGATTTTCCGAGGGATTTATTCCCGAGGGACTTTTCGAGGGACTTTCCCGGGGAAATTCTCCGCGGGGATTTTCTGGCGGAATCCCAAGAGTTGTTAAATTTCTGTAATTTTCTATGTGGTCTTTCTCTCATTTTCGAGAAGACCCTTTGACTTTCCCTTTTGAATTTTCTTTATCTTCTTCTCTCCTTCATTGTCGAAAATAACAATCATTATTTTTATCAAAATATTTTCAGAGATTTCATCTCTTGTTTCTCGAATTTCTTGATGGTTAGTCAATGAAATTTCTCTTTGGTTTATCGAGTGTAATTCTGCAACATCTCGACGCAACGTTCGATCCGTTGTTCGTGTGAATTCTTCTCGTGAATTGGGGCATAAGGAATTTCGGGATTCATCTCCCACTCCTTATCATCCTCTTCCCCGGATTCTCCCAACGACGCAGCCACCCCCTCGTTTCAAAGTGTTCATCGTCGGAATTGGGCCTAAGGATTTTCGGGATTTCTCCCACGCCTTAGCATCTCTTCTCGTGAATTACTTGGAGACGTGGATCTATCACTCTCATCCGTACTAGAGCAAGCCGGTCCTTAGTCGAATCGTGTCAAGTGGTATCAGAGCCAGGTTGCTCCAAATCGGTGAGATCTATCCTTTTCAAACTGTTCATCTTCTTTGAAATTTATGGGTTTGAAAATTTTGTTGTTTCTGTTTTGTTTCGATTTTTATTAATTCAAAACCTTATCAAAAAAAAAAAAAAAAATATAGCTAAGTAGATCTGTGTCTTATTTTAATAGTCATAATTTTAAAAATTCAAAAAAAAAAAATCGGTTTTGAGTTTTTGAAAAAAATTCCAGTTTTTTGGTCATAGTTGAAAAATCTAAACTTGGCATACTCTCACGTTTGTGTTTTGATTTTGTGAGAGGAAAAACATGTCCGAGGAAAGTGAGACCGCGTCATCACGGTCTAGGAGAGAGCGAGATGCTGCGATGAATCAAAAGGTCGATGGTGTTAACCAAAAGGTCGACGATATCGCACAACTTCTCCACGAGATGCGAGACCAAATGGCGACTCTAGGGGTTCGTACGCCGAGACAAAATGAAAGAAATCAAGGCGCTAAACCGAGAGACAATAGAGCCAAAGATCTAAGATCCGAGCAAAGTGTGGAACGAGGAAGTTGTCACGCACCGGCGAGACCGAGGAGAAATCGGCTGCGACAATACGAACCGGAGGACAATCCATTTTATGACCGAGGAGATTCATCCGAGGGAAACCGAAACTGACATCCGGGACCTCAAAGGCGGAACAATGATGATCTTAGCGGAATGAAACTTCGCATTCCCCCGTTTTACGGAAAGAACGATCCGGACGCCTTCCTCGAATGGGAAAAGAAAATCGAACTCGTTTTCGATTGCCAAAACTTTTCCGAATACAAAAAAGTCAGGTTAGCCGCTACTGATTTTCATGAATACGCTATTGACTGGTGGGATCAAATTGTGACAAACAGGAGACGCAACGGAGAGAATCCCGTGGAGACATGGACGGAAATGATTGTGCTTAAGCGACGACGCTTTGTGCCGCTTCAATACCATCGGGAACTTCATCAACGTTTGAGACGTCTAGGTCAAGGAGGTAAAAGCGTGGAGGACTATTTCCAAGAGATGGAAAAGCTGATGCTAAAGGCTGATGTTGATGAGCCGAGTGATGCCACGATGGCACGGTTCTTAGCCGGCATGAACCGCGATTTACAAGACCGAATGGAAATGCAAACGTATGCGACTTTGGAGGAAATGTTGCATAAGACTGTTTTAGTGGAACAGCAACTCAAAAGAAAAAGCGTGTCACGACAACCATATGCTTCTGGTTCTAAGCCGAGTTACCCCAAAGGAGAGAAACCGACTCATCCTACACGGACCGATTTTAAGCCTAAGACGGATTTTAAACCGCAATCTTCCGGTCATGACTACAAGGGTAAGGTTGATTCAAATAATATGCGTAATCGTGATATTGAATGTTTTAAGTGCAGAGGCAAAGGACATTATGCGAGCAAATACCCAAATTCCCGAGCCATGTTAATGTTGGAAAACGGCGAAATCGTGACCGACGAGAAAGAAGAAACCGAAACCGTTCCAATCTTTGACGAATATGAAGAGCATGCGGTTGAGGGAGAACTCTTAGTGGCAAGACGTGTCCTTCTTGCCCAGGAACCGGTCGTTGAAAACGAACAACGAGAGAACCTCTTCCATACCCGTTGCATGGTTAAAAGCAAGGTATGTAGTCTCATAATTGACGGTGGAAGTTGTACTAACGTTGCTAGCACTACCTTAGTGGATAAGCTAGGTATGGAGACCAGGAAGCATCCACAGCCTTATCACCTTAGGTGGTTGAACAATCAAAGACAGCTCAAAGTTATCCGACAAGTTTTGGTTCCTTTGACGATTGGCCGATATGAAGACGAAATCGTGTGCGATGTCTTACCTATGGAGGCTGGTCATATCCTACTTGGACGACCTTGGCAATACGATCAAAAGGCAGTCCATGATGGTTACACAAACAAACATTCGTTCGAGCACAAGGGACGGAAGATCACCCTTGCACCGTTATCTCCACATGAGGTATTTCTCGATCAGCTCAAACTTGAACAAAACCAGGGAAAAAGCATGGTAAACGATTCCTCAAGCTCTACTTCTGCTAAAATTAAGAGTGTTGGTTCAAAAATATTTGAGAGCAATCCCGTGAGAAATTTTCTTGTGAGGAAAGGTGACGTTAAGGAAGTTTTTCTTTCTAAACCATCTTTATTTATGTGTAAGAAAACTCCTGTGAGTTTTACTAACCCCACACCGGTGCAACCGAGTGAAATCACTTTTCTTTTGCAGGACTTTAAGGACGCAACTTCAGAAAACAAAAGGACCGATCATTCCTTAGTTCCCGAGCACCAAAATTACTTGCAACAAATGAGGGAACGCCTAAAACTTCGAATCTCTACTGAAGGAGATGATTTTCATCAACCAAGTGAACCTTGTGGAGGTTCTGGTCGAAACATAAATCAATTGGGACGAGCAGAATTCATACTTCCTTTGAAAAATCTGAGAGAGTTTCTTCATCGTCTTCCTCGTGTTCATCGTGTTCATCTTCTTCTTACCTTTGTGCGGTCTGCGGCTACCCATTCCGGAAGGGTCACCATCTCTCTGTCTTCTCAAGGATCGAAGTTGAAGGTCGTGGAGCTGGTTTGCATACTACATGTAACGAGAAACAGAGATAAGAGACTGTACTTGATCTATTGCGCAATAGTGAAAACTTGAGAGTTTGGATCTCTCCCCAGATGTACCGCAAGGGAACTGGATTAAAAATCTTGTGTGAAATTGTGTTCTTTACGTCTTTCAATTGAATCTTTATAATCACATCAAATCGCATTAACAAAGAACGAGACTAAGAGGCAAAGAAGAGTAAATCAGTGAATCGAATTTCCTTACAAGTGGTATCAGAGCCAGGTTACGCAGAAGGTGGAGGTACGGTCAAGTATCCGAGTCTGCAATTTTTCAAGTTCTAGTTCAAGATTTGAGGTCAGTGTTTGAAGATCTTTGGAAACAGGAGAATTGTGGGTAGTAGAAGAGGTGTAGGATCTTCAAAGGGATTGGTAGATAGATTCCTTGTGGAAGATCTGGTTATCGTGTGTTGTCCTCAAGAAAGAGAATACATGGGGGCTGTTCAAAGGTTTGAGATGGAAAAGGAGATTTCGGTATGTGGAAATTCAAGATGCTAATGCAACTGGAGCTACAAGGTTTCGGGAAATTGATCAAAGAAATCACTGGTGAAGCTCCATCAACTCTCAAAGGAAAGGAAGTAGATGCTTCAGAAACAAAACCAGAAATTGTTTTGACAGAAGAACAAAGACAGGAAAGGGATGTGAGAGCTAGGAATCTTATCTGCTCTAGTCTTACGAATATGGTTCTGTGAAAGGTAACACTACGGCTGCTGGTGTTTGGAAAGCTTTGGAGGTTGACTATCAAACAAAGACGCTTCTAAACAGGATCTATCTCAAGCAAAGGTTTGCCAGTTTTAAAATGGAAAAGCACAAGAGTATTGAGGAGAATATGGATGTGTTTCTAAGATTGGTGGATGAATTGGAAAGCCTGGACATCAAAGTCACAGATGAGGATTAGGCAGTTCAAGTTTTGTCGAGTTTACTGGAACAATATGCTTCACTAGTGCACACGTTAAAGTATGGAAATAAAAAGGAAACTCTGACGTTAGCTGAGGTAGTACAGTCTGCTCACGCAAAAGAAGTAGAACTGCGGGAGAAGGGTTTACTAAATAAACCAAAGAATGATGCAGAAGGACTATATGTCATTCAAGGAAAGCCTGGTAAAAAGGCTGAGGGTCAAAACAATAAATGGAAAGAAAATAGCAAAGATGGGAAGTCCAAGAAAAACAATCCTAATGGAAAACAAGGCACGTGAATGCTGGCTATGTGGAAAGGAAGGACACTACAAGAAAGATTATCCAGAAAAAAAAGACCAACTATAAGTCTAACTCAGCAAATCTGGCTCAGGAAAAAGAGCCTATGATACTAACGACCAGTCTGCATGATACTAAAAAGGAATGGGTAATGGATTCAGGCTGTACATTCCACATTACACCTGACAAAGAGGTGATGTTTGATTTTCAGAAAGTCGATGGTGCTAAAGTGCTGATGGGAAACAATACTGTAAGTGAAGTCAAAGGCATTGGAAAATTGAAGATTGTGAATCCAGATAATTCAGTAGTTATCTTGACAAATGTGAGATACATGCCTTCAATGGGCAGAAACTTGATATCATATGGCCAGTTAGAGAAGAATGGTTGCAAGTATGAGGGAAAAGACTACACGGTTACTTTCTACAAAGAAGGGAAGAAGGTTATTTCAGGAAAGTACAAAGAAGGTTTGTACTACTTGATGGGCTCCGTTATCAAAGGTTCAGTTGCTGTTGTCAGACCAGAAGTGGACACTACAAAGAGGTGGCACTCCAGGCTGGGTCATATGAGTCTTAAGTGCATGGATCACTTAGTGAAAGATGGGTACTGATATACTCGGTTTTTACCGTTTTCTAACATATGTTTTGGTGTTTTTTTGAGTATTTTATTGAGCCAAGGCTCATTTTTAGAGTCTTTTAGTCTTTTATTCAGTTATCTTAGGTAAAAAGGCGTTTAAGGAATAAATTGGAGTTACGTGGGCAAAAACGCATGGAATCGTGCAGAAAAAGCAAAATCGATTGATGCAGGGAGTGCATCGATCGATGCAACACCATCAGAGAAGTCCAAATCGATCGATGCAAGGAGTGCATCGATCGATGTGATGTTGTCCGAAAAGTAAGAATCGACCGATGCAAGAGTGAGGCCGATCGATGCAACCCCACCAGAAGATCCAGAATCGATCGATGCAAGAAGTAAATTGATCGATGGAGCATGCCCAGAGAATTCAAAATCGATCGATGCAAGTCGGCGAGAAGAAAAAGGAGATTTCTGATTTTCATGTTTTACCACGAAAAATGCTTGTTTTGACCTAACCCGCCTAGAACCCTATATATATTTTATTTTTAGCCACTTTTACGACACGACCTTTTTGATCGCTTTATTCTCTATTCAGACTTTTGGCTTTTAGCAATTTGTAAGCTTTGGAGAAGAATCTTTGCATCTATTGAGAAGAATTCTAAACCTTTTTCTTTCTTTGATTTATATTATGAGTTCTTCATCTCTCTGCTTGTTCTCTGCTGCCATGTCTGAGTAGTCTCATAGTTAGGTTTACGGTTTCAATGGGATCCATGATTCATTGAATTAGACACATATAGGGTTTTATCTTTTGCGGTTTTCGCTTATTGTTGTGTTTATTTCTTAGGCTAGGTTGACCGCATTGCCTCTGATCTAGGGTTTAATCTATACCACGGAAGTGTCGTAGGTTGCTAGAAAGAACATAAGTGAGCAAATTGTCCTTAGCCAACGAAAGTTGATGTTAAGGCGATTCGTGAACATATTGAACCAATTTGTTAATGCTAGTCTAGAACTCTAGGTTCAACGAAAGTTAGGATTCTAGGTTACTAGACTTAGTAATCAATACCACGGAAGTGGATTGGTTAGATATTTATGTTTGAGTTTGAAACTTGTGTTTAATCGTTCCCTGAATAGTTGTCTGATTCATGATGTCTGGATTCCTGCGAATGAACCCTTGACATAACGCTTTTCTTTCATTGAATCTACATCGCTTTTTATTCATTTTCATTATTTTGCAATTTAAAACCATAATCTCGTCTTAGCTTAGTTTCGAGTTGTGAGAATTGTAGTGTAACCTTGGTCTTTGTGGATTCGATCCTAAAGTACTGCATTGACAACCGTTACAATTGCGGTAGTGTGAACTTTAGTTATTAATTGACTTAGAAAAAAATACTAAAATTAATTTGGCGCCGTTACCGGGGACCAATAGCGTTACCTTCAATTTTGAATATGAATTTTAGTCTAAGACCTATTGACATATTCTGTTTTATATTTTTGTGCGTTTCAGGAACTTTCTTAGATGGATCGCTACCCAAGAAACAATGGTTACTTTAATGTTCATCGACGTCCTCCCACCCATGAAGCCCAGAGACAGCCACTTGTGCACCGTCGATCCGATGAAGATTACATCCCAATGCCATGCTTCTACACAAGTCAACCAGCCCCGTTCTATTCACATCCAAACCAGAACTGGAGCAACTTCGATCATGAAGGGTACAACTTTTATTGCCACCAACCACAACCTCAAGTATCATCTCGTTCCTATGATCCACCCACCAAAGTATCTCTGGAGACCATGATGCATACGCTGCTGAAAATACAGTAGGAATCCTCACTTGAGCTTGATGCAAAGCTGGATCATATCAAAAATGATCGCGGTGGGAAGTTTGATGCTATGCACATCCAGGTACAAAAACTTGAAGAGAAGGTGAAGCAGATATAAGAGATGCAGCTACAGCAGACCCACGAGATCGAGAAGAACCAAATGCTCATTGATCATGTCAACAAAACCATGGAGCTGATGGAAAGCAGTTTTGAAAAGAAGCTCACAACCTTGAGAGAAAACCTCTTGACTACGGTTACAACTCTTAGAAGCACTTTGAACAAGACACACTTGATGGAGAGGAGAATGGAAGAGATTGGTAGCTAAGGAAAATAAGCTTATTCGACCATCCATGCTCTCAACGAAGGACAAAAGCAAAAGCAAACGGAGGGAGCAATCCGAGACATTTATTTTAAAATGGATGGAAGGTATAATGATCTCCTTGGCAATACCATAGGATTTGAGGATATATCTTCCGATTTTTCTGAGGAACTCAATACGTTTTAAAAGCGTCTATTCAACGTCGAAGACACTGTCAACCTTCACCTCAGAACCGATTCGGAGGAGGCAAAACTTGCTCCAACCGAACATTGCAATGCTGTGACCGTCCTAGCTGAGGAAGAGAATTTTCCAAGAGTTTTGAGGGATATGGGCAACAAACCCCCCCCCCCCTCACCAAAGACAGATCATCAATGCATGATGATAAAGCAAATCGCAATGATTAGAGGGAGAAAACCACGCGAGAAAACTCCAATTGTTGGTAGAAAACAACCTCCAGAGCATGAAGATTGGGAAACTCGGTCCATAAGCAAGGAGCTATTAGATGAGTTTCATTCCATTGTGAAAGAAATCACATTCCACAAGTCATTTGCTCAAACTTGGGAGAAATACCCAGCAATGAGGGGGATCTTTTGGTATAGTAAGGAAGACAAGTACGAGATAGAAGACATGTTCGACGAAGCCAGGAAGATAATGTCTATGCCCAAAATCTTGCATAAGCTCGAAGAACCAGGCTGTTTCGTCGTGCCATGCGAAATCTTTGGCTCCTACTTCGACAATGCTCTATGTGATTCGGGAGCTGTTATAAACCTTATGTCAAAGTCAGACGCAAGGCGTTTGAAGATCGACACTATGAAGCCCTCAAGGATGAGAATAAGCCTTGCAGATGGTTCAACCACATCCACAGTCGGCATGATCGAGAATCTACCCCTCAAATTTGGGAACTGCATCGTCCTGGTCGATTTTCAAGTGGCAAGGACACGTGGTATGAAGAACGAACCTATACTGCTCGGGACATAATTCTTAGCAATATCAGGAGCCGTTATGGATTAGCCAAACCAGAGAATGTGCTTGCGAACATCGACAGAGATACCTTATACCTGGCAGCACCTCCTGGTTTCACCTCAAAACGCATTCGTTATACGATCAAAGGCAAAAGAGGGTGCGAAGTGAAGAACACCCGCAACGATTGCCTAGGTGAGGATGAAGATACAGAGAACCGCATGAAGAACTCGAAGCGTGCTAAGGGAGATATGAGCCCCTTAGATCCATCATCCACCTAGAACACACAAAGAGTCGAGCTATAAGACTTAAAACAAGCGCTTGGTGGGAGGCAACCCACCGGTAAGCTATATATATTTTTGTTTCAAGTATTTAGGATACTAACTTAATAAATTTTGGTTTCTTATTCTGATTCTAAAAAAAAAAAAGGGATATCGAACAAGGCGGAATCGATCGATGCAGAAGGGTCTGAAGAACGACAATCGATCGATGCAAGGTGTGCATCGATCGATGCCAAGGGGTCCGATGCGAGACTTCCGAGGAGGAGGCGCATGGTAGGACACGACGCGAGCGGTAATTCAGAGGATCACTGATTCACCAGTATCGATTTCTACCTTTAGCTTTTATTTTATTTTCTTTTATTTTTTTGAGTCTGTTTTGCCTTCTTCCTAATTTATTTTCACACCGAGACGGTGTGAAATAAGTCTGCGAGAGGGTCTTTGTCATTACTAACGCTATTTTCTTTCTTTTATTTTTCCTTTTGAGTCGTTTTGATGTTTTCTTTGAGTCATTATAATTTATTGAGTCTAAACTTGTTGGAGATTATGATCACGACCTTTGAATTTTTATGTGATTTGCATCTAAGTGATTATTGTTTCAGAGTTTGTTTTAGACCAGACTAATGGAAAATCTAAAGGCTGACCAGTTAATCAGAGGCATCCATGTTTCCAGAAAAATTTAAAAAGTTTGAGCTAATTTCTGCGCTCTTCCTTTTACATCATCATCGTGATTGGTGTCTTCAGAATTGGAATCCTCATTCGTATATGACAAGACGACATGTATGAATGTATGGTACTTCTCTCCGTTATTTAAAATAAAAAGTAGAAAATATGAAATGATTTTCTTTCGAGTAAAGGGCTAGGAAAATTCCATCGATCCCATTATTTTACTTCGAAAGAGATGATCACACTAAGGTTGGAAGCGAGGTGACACTAAAATGAACCGGGGGATTCGGTGGCAAAAACCATCAATACTCGCGTTCCATGAGCCATTGACCCTACATAAAGAAAATAATAAGTCTGGAGGAGGGAAAAAGTATCAAAGGTTGTGTTGTTGTCTTGTCATGATATCGAAAGGGAAAGAGTCTAGAAGGTTCTTGGCACTATGATCCCTGATGAGACCCAGCGATGATAGCTTTAGATTAGTCTGTGAAATAATGAGTTGAATCTGGGAGGCTGCAAATGCTTGCTTGCAGAGATGTACATGGTGGTTCGGTCTGGAGCTAGTTTGACAATACGTGGATTACTAAGGTAATGGTCATTGCAGACTTCTAAAGTAAATGTGAGTCTCCGTATTTTTCAAACTTTTTCTTCTTGCTTAGTTTTTTGTTTGCTTGAGGACAAGCAAAAGGCTAAGTCTGGGGGAATTGATATACTCGGTTTTTACCGTTTTCTAACACATGTTTCGATGTTTCTTTTGAGTATTTTATCGAGTCAAAACTCGTTTTTAGAGTTTTTTAGTCCTTTATTCAATTATCTCAGGTAAAAAGGCGTTTAAAGAAGAAATTGGAGTTACGCGGACAAAAACGCATGGAATCGTGCAGAAAAGAGCAAAATCGATCGATGCAACACCATCAGAGAAGTTCAAATCGATGTGATGTTGTCCGAAAAGTAAAAATCGATCGATGCAAAACCGGAGCCGATCGATGCAACCCCACCAGAAGATCCAGAATTAATCGATGCAAGGAGTGCATCGATCGATGGAGTATGCCCAGAGAATTCAAAATCGATCGATACAATATGTGCATCGATCAATGCAAGTCGGCGAGAAGAATAAAGAAATTTCTGATTTTCCTGTTTTACCCCGAAAACTGTCTGTTTTGACCTCCCGCCTAGAACCTAGAACCCTATATATACTTTATTTTTAGCCACTTTTACGACACGGCTTTTTTGATCGCTTTATTCTCTATTTAGACTTTTGGCTTTTAGCAATTTGTAAGCTTTGGAGAAGAATCTCTGCATCTATTGAGAAAAATTCTAAACCTTTTTCTTTCTTTGATTTATATTATGAGTTCTTCATCTCTCTGCTTGTTCTTTGATGTCATGTCTGAGTAATCTCATAGTTAGGTTGAGGATTTCAACGGGATCCATGAATCATTGAATTAGACACATATAGAGATTTATCTTTTGCGGTTTTTGCTTATTGTTGTGTTTATTGCTTAGGCTAGGTTGACCGCCTTGCCTCTGATCTAGGGTTTAATCTATACCATGGAAGTGTCGTAGGTTGCTAGAAAGAACATAAGAGAACGAATTGTCCTTAGGCAACATAAGTTAATGTTAAGGCGATTCATGAATATATTGAACCAATTCGTTAATGCTGGTCTACGACTCTAGGTTCAACGGAAGTTAGGATTCTAGGCTACTAGACTTAGTAATCAATACCACGAAAGTGGATTGGGTAGATATTTATGTTTGGGTTTGAAACTTGTGTTTAATCGTTCCCTGAATAGTTGTCTGATTCATGATGTCTGGATTCCTGCGAATGAACCCTTGACCTAACGCTTTTCTTTCATTGAATCTACATCGCTTTTTAGTCGTTTTCATTATTTTGCAATTTAAAACCATAATCTTGTCTTAGCTTAGTTTCGAGTTGTGAGAATTGTCGTGTAAGCTTGGTCTCTGTGGATTCGATCCTAAAGTACTGTATTGACAACCGTTACGATTGTGGTAGTGTGAACTTTAGTTATTAATTGACTTAGTAAAAACACTAAAATCAGATACCTAGACGGTAAAGAGGTTCTTACACTGGAATTTTGTGAGGAGTGTGTATTGGAGAAATCTCAGAAGCAAAGTTTTCCTAAGGGAAAGCTCACATCAAAAGAAATGTTGGAATACATTCATTCAGATCTTTAAGGATCACCAGCAATGAGTGACAGTCTTTCAGGTTGCAAATACTTCATCACCTTCATTGATGACTACTCTCGAAAAGTTTGGATCAGTTTTCTGAGGACTAAAGATGAAGCTTTTCATAGTTTTAAAGAGTGAAAACAGTTAGTTGAAACTCAAACTGGGAAGAAGGTGAAATGTCTAAGAACATACAACGGTTTAGAATTTTGTAACAATCAGTTTGATGGGTTTTGCAAGACATCATGTATTAAGAGACACAAGACATGTTCCTACACACCTTAACAGAATGGGGTCTCAGAAAGAATGAATCGCACCATCATGGACAAAGTCAGATGCATGTTGGCAGAGACATGATTTGGGAAGCATTTTTGGGCTACAGCTGTGTATTTGATAAATAGATCTCCAACGTCAGCTTTGGAATTCAAGATTCCGGAAGAAGTTTGGACAGGTAGCAAGGTTAGTTTGGGACATCTAAGGAGGTTTGGCATTGTGGCTGATATCATCATATTTTGCATCATTCTAGCATCCGTTTCATTTAGGTTTCGAGTCATGTACATGTAGTTCATGATATCTCTTTAGCATTTTAGTCATCTTAGGAGTCTAATGTGTCCACATTTAGTCCTAGAGAGTCCTTGCATGTTTTGGATCGCATTTCAGGTGCTAAAGAGGAGATTCGAGACCCGAGGAGAGGAGACGGAAACCGTACCGACGTCACTGGTCGAAACTGGTGCTCAGTATCGAAGGCAGAAGGGTTGCACCGAGGTCGCTGCTCGGTGCAATTGATCGGTATAGCCCGACAGAGGAAAACATCCCCAATACCGACGTGCAACACCGAGGAGTGAAGTCGGTATCGAAGCTTCAGGGGATTGTACCGACGTCCCTGCTCGGTGCAACTTATCGGTGCTGTCAAAGGAAGAAACCCGGGAGAAAAATCCCTTAATACCGAGCAACGGTACCGAGGAGTGACGTCGGTATCCATTGACGATCATCAAGCAACAACACCTCAATACCGACGCCACTGCTCGGTGCTCCTCGCCGGTGCACAAACCCATGCTCAATACCGAGGTGTTGCACCGAGCAGTGACCTCGGTATTGGCCAAATCAGAACTCTTTATCCAATTAAACCGGGTCGGTACCCGGTTTGTCCCGGGTCGACCCGGTTCGTCACTATTCACTATTTAAGCCCAAAAACCTAATTTTGAGGGGCTAAGTCTTTTCTTAAGCAAAAACTCTCTCTAAGAGTGATTTGTAAGAGATTGATCCTTTTATTTTTATGCAATTTGAGTATTGTTTTCTAGATTGAATCCATCTATCTTCTACTTTCTAATCATCCAATCATCTTGATAATGAGTTTCAACTCGTCTTTGATTGGATTTGTTGAACCCATGAAGATTAGTGAGTAGTCCTTAGGATCTTGAGATAGGGTAGATTAGGGTGGTCCAAGGTTTGATTGGTGGTGTTTAGGGTTAGATAGTCTTTTATTCCTTCTTGTCTAGTGCCCCTAAGGCTAGATTCAGCTTGAAAGAGTGGATCTAGATCATAGGGCATTTAATGAACACCAAGTGTTTGATGAAATGCCTTGATGAACTAGACAATAGATTTATGTTTCTAACCTAAGACATTAGTTGTTTAGGGCATACTTTTGGTTGATTTTGTTATGATTCTTAATGCTTGCTAGTTGTTAATCCACAAATGATGATTTGCTAATGGACTTGATAATTAACTTAGTGATTAGTTGCTCGATAGAGAACTAATGAATATTAGAGATCTATTACCTAGGAATGAGCTTCTTTGAGTGAATGAACACCACTAATTGGAGTTGAATCACCTTATATCAATAACCTTATCTCTTGCTCCGCTTTTGTGTATTTATTTACATCTTGCTTAGTTGTCTATTTGCCTTAATTAGGTTACTTAATCACACCACACTTGTTTAGCTTAACTTACAATTGTTCCTTGCATTCTCAGTGATTAGGATAAATCCCGATAAGGTTCGATAACCTCTTATGCTACAATTGCATTTAGAGAATTGACTCTAGAGATACCAAAATATCTTGTATCAATTGCGCCGTTGCCATATTGGGATTTGTTTTAACATTGAGGTTTAGGCTCTTTGTTAGATTAAGCTTTATTTGCTACAAAGTTGCTAATCTTGTTCGCTTTCCAATCCTCTCTCTAAACCATAAGTGCATGCATACGCGATCTCGAGGCAACGACAATCTAGTTTGACCAAGGAACGACATACATCGATCATACCGAGGATTTCGAACAAGGGAAGCACGTGTGAGACAACAAAAAGTTGAGAATGACATGGATCACTATGACAATATTCCACTTGGGGACATTCTTGACAATGTGGACAACCTTCCACATCCTCAACAAGGTGGTAATGGAAACCACCCCGCACACGGTGGCAATGGAAACCACCACGCACAAGGAGGCCACGCCCACAACGCCCCACATCCACCCGCCCGGCCAATGAGAGGCCCCAACCTTCCACCAAGAGCTAGAAACGTTGTTGGAAAGGGTGATGCCGCTAATGCTCACCAAAACCGCCAAGGCATTCAAGCTCAACCGGTAGAGAACAACAATTTCGAAGTGAAGCCTGGGGTTATCAACATGGTTCAAGCCAACAAATTCCACGGCTTGTCCATGGAAGACCCTTTAGATCACATTGACCAATTTGACCGGATATGTGGTCTCACGAAGATCAATTGGGTCTCCGAAGATGGGTTCAAGCTTCGTCTCTTCCCGTTATCTTTAGGTGACAAGGCTCATCAATGGGAAAAGACCTTGCCACAAGTATCTATAACCTCGTGGGATGACTGCAAACGTGTGTTTCTCGCCAAATTCTTTTCACCGGCTAGAACCGCCAAGCTTCGCAACGAGATCTCAAGTTTCACACAACGGTCCAATGAGTCTTTCAACGAGGCTTGGGAGAGATTTAGAAGCTACACGTCTCAATGCCCACATCACGGCTTTAGCAACGCTTCTCTCCTAAGCACCCTCTACCGCGGTGTTTTGCCTAATATCCGTATGCTACTTGACACGGCATCTAACGGAAAATTCTTGGCTAAAGACGTTGAGGAAGCAATGGAGCTTGTCGAGAACTTGGCCCAAAGCGACGGTACCTATGGCGACGACTATGACTGCGCCACAAGGACTACTAGCGACTTCGATGAGATCAAGCGGGCCAAAGATATGAAAGCTCTTAACGACAAGTTGGACAAGCAAGCCAATTTGATTCATAAACTACTAGTGTCTTCTCAAAAGACGGTCAACTTTGTGGATGCTTATGATGAGAACCAAGGTTGTTATCAAGAGGAGAACGTGGACATGAACACTCAAGAGGAAGTGAACTACGTGAGAAATCAAGAGAACTACCAAAACCAAGAGAACTATCAAAGACAAGGGTTCAACCAAAACTATAGGAACCACCCCAACTTCTCTTACCGAAACACAAATGTGGAGAACCCACAAGACCAAGTCTACCCTCCGCAACCTACTCAACCTCAAGGAACTCCGCAAAAGCAATTCCAACCTCAAGGCTGATACGCTCAAATTAATACCCTAACAGATACTAAAGCAAGAATCGTAGTATAGCTAGGGGTCGAACCACAAAGACTCAAAGAGGCACACAATAGATTATATAGATCCAAAATACGCTAAATCAAAGGATGTAAACGAAAACAGGTACGAAATTAAAAGTGTTGTAAATCAATGGAGGAAAATATAGGCCCAGGGTTTTTCTCAGGAAATCAATGAATACAGCTAAATTAACTAACATGATTCAGATTTCGCACGGTTCTTGAACTCAAATCACTAAAATATAGCTAACCAACTCTCGTTGCGAAAACTATCTAAATCTAAATCCTAGGAATTCCAAATCTCTTTGCGAATCCTAAAGTCTAAATCAGCTTTAATATTAGGTTTGATATGTTCACAAATCAATTAAACCAAATCTCTTTGCGAATAATCAATTTCCTCACCTAGGTTCTATCATGTAATTAATCGCACTCTCGTGCCTAATCAATTATCCTAAGATCTAAATTCCAGATTCGTCAACCTAGAATTAGCTTTGAACACAACCTAAGGTGAAGAACTAATTCAGATGGTGAATCCTAATAATAAATCAACCTAGCATTCAAAGAAATCCATATGAGAAAACCCTAAACCTAAAGTGGATCTACTCAGACATGGAGAATGAAACAATCAACATGTTTGAATAAATCATCAATAGAAAATAAGAGTAACAAAAGGTTTTGAGATCTGATCTCGGACGAAGGGAGATTCAGACTTGTCTCTCTAAAACCAAAGTAAAATAAAAGCTTAGAAAATAAAAGCATAGCATAAACAGGTGGCTGAAAACCTAATTTATAAGCTAAAACATGTTATGGGCCATCTTGTAAATATCAAAGTCTTCTGGGCCAAATCTGCAATTCTTCAACTTTTCAATAAGTCGCGATCCTTATGTTTCCTTGACGGGTATCGATCGTTACTAGGCAGTATCGATCGATACTCAGGTGATTTTGATGTCTCAGCTACACGGATCTCTGCTTCGCTCCAGAATGTTCCAGAAAGCTCCAATATCTCCAATTATGCTCCAAACATGCTATAACCTGTAAAAGACTCTAAAAGACTACAAAACACTAGAAAGACTCTATAAAAAGGACTTATATCATGGCCTAAACAGGGTAAAAACCATGATATATCAACTCCCCCAGACTTGGCCTTTGCTTGCCCTCAAGCAAATCGAAGACTAAACAGAGAAAGAGGTTTGAAAACGCGGAGACTCACCTGTTCATGAACCATCGAAATGACCCTTTTCCCAAGTATCCAAATGTCACCAAATCAGCTTTTGATCTAACCACCATGTACTTCTCCGTAGACATTCGCAGCTTTCCCAGACTCCACACATTATCCCACAGCATTGTTCAAGTAAAGCCATCCCCGCCAGTTTCATCACTGCAGCCAATGTTCAAGAACCTTCTAGATTCTTTACCATACGATATCATGACGAGGAACCACCCTTTTCACACTTTTTTGGTTTTATTTTCTCTCCCCCAGACTTATTTCTTATTGTGTTCCTTGCATTTACATATTAAGGTTCGAGACGCGAGTATTGATGGTGTTTGCCATCGAATCCCCGGTTCTTCCCTCAAAAGTAATCAAAAGTGTAGGCGAATAGTGGTATCAAAGGAAATTTTCCTAACCTCGCTTTCACCTTTGTGTGATCATTCCCTCTTAAGTAGAATAATAGGATCGCTGGAAATTTTCCTAGCCCTCTACTCAGAAGAAAATCATTTCATCTTTTAATGCATCTATCAACTTATAACAGGGGAGAGAGATACCATAACTCTAAACACATGGGTTCCTTTGTCAGATATGAATAATGAATCAAGCTCTATGAACACTAACCACATTGATGAAGTGCAAAAATTTGGCTCAGGCTTCAGAAGAACTCTGCTGGAAACATGGATGTTTTCTAGTCAACTGGTCAGTCCTTGGATTTTTCATTAGTCGATCTAGAACTGATCATGTAATACCGTGCACTCAAAAACAAAATCAAATCAATAGGTTCAAGCACAGGATCATTATCTCCAACAAGTTTCGACTCAATAAAACAATTTTGACTCAATAAAACGACTGACTCAAAAGAAAAACAAACACAATGTCAGCAGACACCTCCCCCAGACTTGAACAACACTGTCTCCAGTGCTATCTAGCCTAGAGTCAGTGAAATAAAACAAAAGAACAGAATATAATTGGGAAAAATAAGAAGTTACCTTGCTGGAACATCGAGTATCGATCGACACACAGACTGGTATCGATCGATACAGGCTTAAATCGACACAGAATTTCATCATTGCCCGCAGGGTATCGACCGATACCAACAGGGTATCGATCGATACCCTGGCGATTTTGTCAAGGCCAGTTCAGCTTCTCCTCGTTTGCTCCAATCTGATTCACTCAAGACACAAAAACGAAAAATAAAAAGAAAATACTTATATATATAGACTCACCAGTGGGTTGCCTCCCACCAAGCGCTCGTTTAACGTCAATAGCTTGACTGTAACGCCCTTCAGGCTGGATAAGAGTGAGAGCTTGCATCAAAACAGGCTCCACAACTTGACATCGCTAGCGTCAGAGTTCTGCTCATCATGCTGTCCACAAACTCTTGTCCTTTCTCTTTCAGCTCCGAAGTAAGAAGAATTCTAGCCTTAGAGAATGGCTTCGAAGCTCCTTTGCACTTGACCTTATACTCAATCAAGTCTCCGTCACACTTCTGAGGGATCAATGTAACATGGGGATCGTTGACTCTTTTGCTCTTGGCCTTTTTCTTTGTTGCCTTAGCCTTCTTGACAACTTCCTTGGGGATGCTGGGCGGTTCAGCTGAAATGTCTGTGATAGTTGGCTCATCAGGAGGCTCTTCCAAAAGATCAATTGCTAGCGACTCTCCTGTGACAACCTTGATGCTAGAGACACGTGTGGGAACACTCCTAGGGGGAATGACATCATAATAGACCCCTCCGTCAATGTAAGAGAAAGAGATTCTCTTATTAGGCGTGTCTATGATTGCGCCAGCAGAAGCCATAAATGGTCGTCCCAGGAGTATAGGCATACTAGATATCGCACTCATCTCCACAACCTGAAAATCAGTCGGCACCAGACAGTCTCCTACTTTGACCATCAAACCATGGATAGTACCGTGTGGAAGCGAGGTGGAGTCGTTCGCGAGTGTGATAGATACCTTTGGTGATCGAATATCAGCCCCCAACCGCTCTGCAATTGCCATTGAGATGATATTGACACTAGCCCATGAGTCAACGAGAGACTCTTTGAAATCAACTCCAGAGATAGAGCATGGAACCGCGAATTTCCCTGGATCTTCTCTTTGGGTCAGCTGTCTCAGTGGAGGTGTACCTCTAGCCTTAATGAAGAGTGCCTTAATCTCTTCCTCGGTTTCTCTGCAATCTTTGAAGTGACTTAGCAGAGGACGGCACTCTAGAGCTTTTTCAAAGGTTGATTCAGGGGAAATCCTTCTTACCATCATCGCAAAGCCACGCAGCTGCTTTGGAGATATGGGATCTCTGAGGTGTTTAGGAAATGGATTCAGCTTCTTGGGCTTGCGAACTCTTTCTTTGATCAACTCACGTGTTTCCACAAGTTTTGGATCGTTCTGCGAGGGGTATCGATCGACACCAGGTAGGGTATCGATCGATACTCTTGATGTTGAATCATCCTTGACAGATTTATCATCATCATGGGGCTCCACAATCAGACTACCCAGCATAGCTTTGCATCTGGCGTCCTCTACCTCCTTCTTAGCCTTTGCAGCATCTCTGGGATAAGGTATCATTGGTATATAGACTCTTTTTGCAAGTACTTTAGGCACCACAGTCGAAGTCTCAAGTGTTTCCTCAAAAATCACCTCAGTATCGACCGATACCAATTGGGTATCAATCGATACACGGGTTATTGTATCCATTCGAGCATGTGTCTGAGCTGGTATCGATCTATACAAGTGAGTATCGATCGATGCCTTTGCGATTTCTAAATCATTTTCGAAATTTTCTGCACTTGAGCTGATCGCATTGACGTGAGCATTGTATGAATGAACCGTCTTTCCCTTGGCATTTGCTGTAGTCTGAGCTACTTGCGTTTCTAGCATCATGTGACTCGTATTTAGAGCCTCGATCCTTCCACTCAAATCGGTGTACACAGCATCCAATTTCCCATTGAAGGTTACTGTCATCTTCTCCTGCCCTTGAACCAGCTGTTCAAGCATAATCTCAATCTTACTGTCAGGAGCTTTGGGTGGTGGGGATTGGTGCCCTCCTTGCTGACCATAGTTGGTGAAGTTTCGATTGGTGGTGTACCCAAATCGCTGACCCTGAAAACCATAACCACCAATGTAGTTAACATCTTCCACTTCATTCTCAGCAGCAAAGTGGACGGCCTTTGTTGTCTTTCCCAGCAGAAGACTGTGCATAGAATCCAGCTGAGCTTTAACTTCAGCGATCTGCGACCCATCCATGTTACCAGCCAGCTTCTTGCGCTCGAAGTCTGCGCTCTTGGTGCTACTGCTAGATGCAAAGTTTTCAATCAACACATAGACATCCTCAGGGTACCTGGTGTTGAAATTACCATTGCTCGAAGCGTCCAGAGCCATCTGATACCTCCAATCTACTCCTCTAAAGAAGATACCCAGCAGCTGCACATCAGAGTATCCGTGATGTGGACAATCTCTCTGATACGATCTGAATCTCGTCCAAGCAGCCTTGAACGCCTCAGTAGGTCCTTGAGAAAATTGGGAGATTTTATTCCTCATATCCTCAGATCGTGCATCATCGTAGGAGTTGATCAGGAAGGCTTTCTTAGTGACCTCCCAAGTAGTTAGCAAACCAGGAGGTAGCTGCCTCAGCCAGTAGGTCGCATCTCCACCTAGAGAGTAGGGGAAGAGCTTGCAGAAGAGATAGTCGTAGGACACTCCATTGCTCTTGATGCTAGTGACCAAGTCCTCGAACTTCTCTACATGGTCCATTGGATGTTCATGAGGAAGACCATGAAAGAGATGTTGTCCCACAAGAGCAAAGTAAGCATGCTTCAGCTCAAAGTCATTACTCTCAAACGCAGGAGGACGAATCGCTGACCGATTGGCGAAAAACTGGTCAGGCCTGTTGTACTCACCAATCGTTCTTCCACGATTAACCACATCATTCCTCGCGTTCCCAGTGACATTTGCATCGACAACAGGAGCAGGTGGCATGACAATCCCTTCTCCATCTAGACGTATTCCTTGCTCATTGCACAACCGACCCTTTTGGTCTCTGTAAGCACCAGCTGCATCACGAACCAACTGATTGTTGTTCATCTTAGCTGATTTCTTTGCTTTCATGTTTGTGCGTTCCACAAGTGCTAGTTGTTCCAGTGATAGCTCAACTAGCGGGGTGTTCTTGTTGCTTCTGGTTTCTCGATTAGGCATGCACCTGAAAACAAAAGTCAAGAACGTAAGTAACTGAAATATACGTCGGGTATCGACCGATACTCAAGGGTATCGACCGATACTCAAGGGTATCGATCGATACTCGGGCGATTTAGACGAATTTTTTAGCTAAAATCTAATGGCGAATTGAGTCTCCGGCAACGGCGCCAAATTTGATACGCTCAAATTAATACCCTAACAGATACTAAAGCAGTAATCGTAGTATAGCTAGGGGTCGAACCACAAAGACTCAAAGAGTCACACAATAGATTATATAGATCCAAAATACGCTAAATCAGAGGATGTAAACGAAAACAGGTACGAAATTAAAAGTGTTGTAAATCAATGGAGGACAATATAGGCACATGGTTTTTCTCAGAAAATCAATGAATGCAGCTAAATTAACTAACAGGATTCAGATTGCGCACGGTTCTTGAACTCAAATCACTAAAATATAGCTAACCAACTCTCGTTGCGAAAACTATCTAAATCTAAATCCTAGGAATTCCAAATCTCTTTGCGAATCCTAAAGTCTAAATCAGCTTTAATATTAGGTTTGATATTTTCACAAATCAATTAAACCAAATCTCTTTGCGAATAATTAATTTGCTCACCTAGGTTCTATCAGGTAATTAATCGCACTCTCGTGCCTAATCAATTATCCTAAGATCTAAATTCTAGATTCTTCAACCTAGAATTAGCTTTGAACACAACCTAAGGTGAAGAACTAATTCAGATGGTGAATCCTAATAATAAATCAACCTAGCATTCAAAGAAATCCCTATGAGAAAACCCTAAACCTAAAGTGGATCTACTCAGACATGGAGAATGAAACAATCAACATGTTTGAATAAATCATCAATAGAAAATAAGAGTAACAAAAGGTTTTGAGATCTGATCTCGGACGAAGGGAGATTCAGACTTGTCTCTCTAAAACCAAAGTAAAATAAAAGCTTAGAAAATAAAAGCATAGCATAAACAGGTGGCTGAAAACCTAATTTATAAGCTAAAACACGTTCTGGGCCATCTTGTAAATATCAAAGTCTTCTGGGCCAA
>PKML01041397.1:146053-162383 GCA_002933935.1 Eutrema yunnanense | reverse complement strand
ATGCATTTGTGTTTCCTGTCTATAGAAACGATATGATGATCTAAGTACAATATATGGCTTGAATGTAGTATATGCCGAAGCAAAGACGAGTTCTAGTTCAAAAGGGGAAGGAGATAATGGGTCAACAGTTGCGATATGGATGACATTGGAATCGATCTTCCTAATGCACCAAACAACTTTGGTGAAGATGATTCTGGCTGGTGGTGTGGATTTCAAATTGGTTAGAGAAGTATGTGATAAATGCTTGTATGAACTATTATGTGTTTTGTTGTATGAACTTTGATGTGTTCTTTGAATAAATAATTTATCAAAATTTTAATTTTTTTTTAAGAACCTCTAATGAGGTTCACCATTGGAGGTGAAAAAAATGAGGGGTTCTAAATTTTTTAAATAATCATAATTTATTATTGAAAATTTGCTAAGAACCCCATCATGGGGTTCACCAATGGAGATGCTCTAATATAACTGGTTGACTATTACATAAAGATATGATTGTTTCCTGACATGTGAATTAATTCTTTAGGTCAAACATAAAGAAGAACTATATTCAAGTCCAACTAATATTCGATTAAAGACAATGATTTTTAGAGTATATGCAATATATAGCAATGGATAAAACAGAAATTAGGAATCTAACAATTGCAACTATTCATCATCACTGTTCATGACGAACAAGACCAAAACATCCCTACTATGATCTCCTACAAACTACGAATGATGACAAAAAAAAATTATGCTTCTCGCAGGAGTTGTGTCAGACAATCTTTAATGTTGAATTTTGGTGACCTTTCGGTTTTCCTCTACTCTTCTTTTAAAATTGATAGAGAGAGAGAAATTTTTTTTGCAGATATCAGAAAAATTTGTTTTCGTGACTTTTCGGTTTTCCTGTTCAAGTCATTATTTTAGCTTTTCCTCTTCAAGTCTTTATCAAATTTCTTCCACATCTCTATAATTATCTCTTTCTGTAAACCTAAAGCGGCGGCGAGTAAATCTCCACAAACCCTAAACTCGGTGAAATCCAAAAAGGTAATGTATACTTGTTTTAGAAAATTTCTCAAATGTTAGTGTCAATTATCCGATTACATCGAAGACTTAGTTAAATCGAGTTTGGGTTCCAACGATTTTGTGTTCCAGCGATTTTGTGTTCCATTTATTTTGTGTTCACCTATTCCGGTGGAAATGTTTTTCTAAACTGAGATTCATGTTCCCGGGTGGCGGATCTAGAACTACCACAACGTATTTTTGAGGTGGGAGAGCAGCCAGAAGGTGTTCGGGTCAATTTATATCAGAAAATGGAGACCATAAAAAAATTGGCGCAAGCCCTGGAGAAACATGAACTTCAATTTCTCAAGGAATCGTCTCTCGGCAAGTTTCTCCACAAACAACCGGCGTGGTCGGCGAAATTCGGATTGTTTCTTCTATCCCATCAGTTGAGCCTTAAGAAGAAGAATGGGATTTGGGTTCTCTTCGCCGGAAATCCCATAAGGTTTAGTCTTCGGGAATTTAAGATCGTCACAGGCCTTCCATGTGGAAAATATCCATCACACTCAAAAAGGAAGACAAGATGCACCGCTATTTACATTGTTGGATAACCTTCTTATGTGGTTTCACGTTTAACCTTTTTTATGTTATCGGATTTAATTTTATCGACTTTGAACAATTGTGTTCTCTATTCTATGTAATCGGGATTTAGAATACTTTGACACCAAACTTATCGTAAAACATAGTTATCATAAAATTACTTAAAATAACGTAATTATTAGATAACAATGCAATGTTATTATGTCTGATTGTATTACACATATGTTCCGACTAAGTAATATTGGCCCATAAGGTAATGTAATTATTGTTAAGTTTTTATCGGACAACCGTGTTATCTACGTTTTATTTAGGGTTTAGTGTCTAGGGTTTAGGTTTAAGGTTTAGGGTTTAGGGGTAATACACATCTATTCGGATTAAGAAATATCGCCCCATCAGGTAATAATGTTATTGTTATTTTTGGTATCGGACAACCGTGTTATCTTTGTTATGTTATGTGGTTTACAAATAGATTTTTCGGATAACCGTGTTATCTATGTTATGTTATCGGGTTTAGGGTTTATGGATTAAGGTTTAGGTTTAGGGTTTAAGGTTTAAGGTTTAAGATTTAGGGTTTAGTGTCTAGGGTTTAGGGTTTAGTTTTATGTTCCGACTAAGGAATATTGGCTCATAAGATAATGTAGTTATTTTTAAGTTTGTTATCGGACAACCGTCTTATCTATGTTTTATTATCGGGTTAAAACATAGTTTTGCCCCAAACTTATACGCTAACTTAGTTGTCAGATAATTACAATAAATATATTGTATATATAAGTTATCCAGGTAACGATAAATTAGTAACTATTACGTGTTACTTTTGGTATCGGATAACCGTGTTATCTATGATATGTTATCGGGTTTAGGGTTTAGGGTATAGGGTAAAGAGTTAGGGTTTAGGGTATAAGGTTTAGGTTTAGTGTTTAGGGTTTAGGGTTTAGGGTTAATACACATATATTCAGATTAAGAAATATCGCCCCATCAGGTAATAACGTTATTGTTATTTTTGGTATCGGACAACCGTGTTATCTTTGTTATGTTATGTGGTTTACAAATATATTTCGTGGATAACCGTGTTATCTATGTTATGTTATCGGTTTAGGGTTTAGGGTTTAGGGTTTATGGATTAGGGTTTAGGTTTAGGGTTTACGGTTTTAGGTTTAGGGTTTACTGTCTAGGGTTTAGGGTTTAGTTTGATTGTATTACACATATGTGCCGACTAAGGAATATTGCCCCATAAGATAATGTAATTATTCTTAAGTTTGTTATCGGATAACCGTGTTATCTATGTTTTATTATCGGGTTAAAACATAGTTTTGCCCCAAACTTATACGCTAACTTAGTTTTCAAATAATTACAATAAATATATTGTATATATAAGTTATCCGAGAAATCTATTAGTGTTTAGCTTTAAATGTTTGGAGTTTTTATTGAAGGACATTTTTTTATAGGGTTTAGGGTTTAGTTTTTAGGACATAAGGTTTGATGTTTAGGGGTTGGGATTTGTGTTAGGGTTTACGATTTAGTGTTTAGGGTTTAGGATTCAGGGTCTAGGTAACGATCAATTAGTTACTATTACTTGTGTTAAATTTGGTATCGGACAACCGTGTTATTTTTGTTATGTTATGTGGTTAACTTATCCGTTAACTTAGTTATCACATAATTACAATAAATATATTGTATATATAAGTTATCCGAGAAATCTATTAGTGTTTAGCTTTAAATGTTTGGAGTTTGGGTTAGGGTTTACGATTTATTGTTTAGGGTTTAGTATTGAGGGTCTAGGTAACGATCTATTAGTTACTATTACATGTTACTTTTGGTATCGGATAACCGTGTTATCTATGATATGTTATCGAGTTTAGAGTTTAGGGTTTAGGGATTAGGGTAAAGTTAGGGTTTAGGGTTTAGGTTCTAGGGTTTAGGTTTAGGGTTTAGGGTTTAGGGGGTAATACACATCTATTCGGACTAAGAAATATCGCCCCATCAGGTAATAATGTTATTGTTATTTTTGGTATCGGACAACCGTGTTATCTTTGTTATGTTATGTTGTTTACAAATAGATTTTGCGGATAACTGTGTTATCTATGTTATGTTATCTGGTTTAAATTTTAGGGTTTAGAGTTTATGGTTTATGGATTAGGGTTTAGGTTTAGGGTTTAGGGTTTACGGTTTTGGGTTTAGGGTTTAGGGTTTAGTGTCTAGGGTTTAGGGTTTAGTTTGATTGTATTACACATATGTGCCGACTAAGGAATATTGTCCCATAAGATAATGTAATTATTCTTAAGTTTGTTATCGGACAACCGTGTTATCTATGTTTTATTATCGGGTTAAAACATAGTTTTTCTCCAAACTTATACGCTAACTTAGTTTTCAGATAATTACAATAATTATATTGTATATATAAGTTATCCGAGAAATCTATTATTGTTTAGATTTAAATGTTTAGAGTTTTTATTGAAGGACATTTTTATAGGGTTTAGGGTTTAGTTTTTAGGACATAAGGTTTGATGTTTAGGGGTTGGGTTTGTGTTAGAGTTTACGATTTAGTGTTTAGGGTTTAGGATTCAGGGTCTAGGTAACGATCAGTTAGTTACTATTACGTGTGTTAAATTTGGTATCAGACAAGCGTGTTATTTTTGTTATGTTATGTTGTTAACTTATCCGTTAACTCAGTATAAAATTAAATAGCAGATAATAGCAGATAAACTCAACCCTAGGGTTAACGGTTAACCACACCACTTTATCGGATAATGATTACAATAGCATTGAAGATTTTTGCAAAATCTCAACGGCGGCGCATTTGATACTTATACAAAATATCTCTTATCCCACTTGCCATTAACTGTCCGACAAACTGACAAACCATTAAATGCTTATTTCATTCCTTCTGTTTTCCCATGATATTAGATAGGGGCAAAAAGGTCCGAAAAATTTTCGGTTTATGTGAGAGAACTAAATTGTCAATTAACAATGCTATTTTCTTAATAAACCGGTCAACAATGTATATTGAGCCAATTCATCCATGATTTTATGGCATTCCACCAATTAAAATTAAGAGTAATATGATGATCTAGTATTAATAATTATCGAATTTAGTTTTCGTACATTGCCACTATTCAACCGTTTCTGTAGTTTACGAATTGTCCCAAAAACCCCTACCAACGAAAAAGAGAAGCTATAAGCCTCTTAGGTCTAATTTGTGTGAAGGAGTGGCCCACATATATCTGTGTCGTCAGAAATCGACAACATTATCGCTTTAAATTTTGCATTTAAATATTTTATTAAAAAAACAATGATTAATAATGTAAACCAGAAAGTGAAAGAGACGGAAAGAGAAATTTTTTTTTTTTTTTTTTTTTAGATGAAATGTGAAATTTATTAATCATCAAAGAAAAAATATATACAAGGTTTGGCCATGTTGGACAGATCGATCAAAAGAATGGAAAACAATTCAGACCAAATGGGGAATAAATTTGTCCTTGAGAGAAGAGGTTTACAGGTACAGAATCATCTTGTACGGTGTAATCCCATCGCTATCCAACGTTGAAGAGGATTGCTTAGGTTTGTTCCGGTCGTTTCAGTATGCTTTGACAAGCGATTCTTCATCTCGATGTCGATCAGATGAGCCAACCTGAGACGAGATAAGAACGGTCGTTGATGTCTTCTTCCATTACGTTCTCTCCAGACTCCATAGATTACCGCTTGAAATGCCATTTTAATTAGCAGGGAATCCATTTTACTGAGGCGATTACGTTTGAGCGATTCCAGGGTCCTTTCCCAATCAGGAGAGATACGATTGCCGAGAAGTCTCGCACATAGCGTTGTCCAGACTGTGTAAGAATAGGGGCAGGCGAAGAACAGATGGTCTTGTGACTCGTTTGGCTCTCCTCAAAGGGTGCACGACTGAATTATTCCCCAGGCTCTGGTGCGAGTACCCGTAGCGAGTCTGTTCCGGATCGCCAGCCAGGTGATAAAGGATTGGCGGGGGAGAGCTTCGGCAAACCAGACTGTTTTGTACCAGGAAACGACTGGTTTCGACAACCGGAGTTGGTCCCATGTTCTCCTTGTTGAGAAGAGGTGTTTGTAATCGTCCCTCTCCTGCTTCCATAGATGGGTATCGGGGCCGGCTAGATAGTTTGGTGGAGGGAGAGCTCGAATCCTCTAAATCATTTGTTGCACTTGAGGGCCACGACATCTTCGAAATGTCCATGAAGAATCACTTCCTACTTCAGAGACCAAGGCCGATCGGGGAATACCAAGGAGCCGGCCCTACATCACCTGTGACGTCAATAAGGCGACCCATATTTGCCCGATTATCAAACCAAAAGTATGTCGATTGCCCATCCTTTATCTCAGTTTTTATGAAATCGTAAGCCAAGGGTCGCAGTTTGAGCAACTTATTCCATACCCAAGATCTGCGGCTTCCTTCTCGAACATCCAAAAATTAAGCTTCTCTCAGCAGGTACTGTCGTGTCCAAGCAACCCAGAGGGATCCCGAATTGGAGATTAACCGCCAAATTAGCTTCAAAGAGAAAATTCTAGAGACATCCTGTAGCCGTCGGATACCCAGACCGCCTTCTCTTTTTGGGGAACATAGATCATCCCAGGAGACTTTCGCTTTTGACGAGGTAAGCGGTGAACCCAACCACAGAAAAGAGGAACACAGACTCTCAATGGTGTCGTAACACTTCTTGGGTAGCTGGAAAGCCGCACTCCAGAAATTTGTGATGCTCATGATGACAGATTGGATCAGTTGGAGTCGGCCTGCAAAGGTTAATGACTTGCTCGCCCAACTCCCCATACGAGACTGAATTTTGTCAATAAGAGGCTCATAGTCAAGGCGCTTCATGCTCTTTGTAGTGAGAGGGAGACCCAAATATCGGATAGGGAGTTGCTCTATCGGTATACCCAGATTCATGGCTCCTAGTTGGAGAGACGATGATTCAGCGCCGATTGCATCCTTCTAAAATTCAGCGCTACGCCATGAACAGAGAGGACTTCGCGGGGTTTATGGCTAATCCCGATTGCATCCTTCTAAAATTGTATTTGAAAACTTATAGAGAACCCTTTGCGTTGAATATCCAAGAAAGTAGTATAATCTTCAGAAAAATCTTTTTATTTTCGCCGCCCAACTCTGTAGATCTTATCAATTTGCTATTCATTTTCATCGCTACACCGACTCATTCATTCGAGTAAAGAGCTCATTGAGGACATTGATTCAGCGCCGCTTGAAGAAACAAATCCGAAATAAAGGTAAACATGAACTCGAATTTTATATCCTCAATTGATTTCATTTCGAGTATCTTAATCATCGACTGTCATTAATTCAACGACTGGTTGACGAAAGCAAATAAAATTATGATTTTTTTGTTCAACGTAGATGGGAGATATCGAGTTACCTTAGAGGATTCTCGTCGTCGGATAAGCCCCAACCGGAGAGCGGGTCAAGATTTACCAGAAAATGAACATAGTTTCGGACATAGAAATCGCTCTCAATGACGATGAACGCGAATTCATTAACAAAACTCAGTTTGGGAAACTTTTTAATTTCTCCTTTAAACCAGCATGGTCCAGTGCATTCGGGTTGTTCACTCTCTCTCTCTCTATCTCTTTCTTTCTTTCTCTCTCTCTCTCTCTCTCTCTCTCTCTCTCTCTCTCTCTCTCTCTCTCTCTCTCTCGGGTGTTGGATAGAGCGAAAGACAAACATATTCGGTTTTCTCTCCGGGAGTTCAAAATTATTATTGGCCTTAATTGTGGCAAATATTTTCCGCCAAGGAATCAATGTTAAATGTTAATATAGTTACTGATTAAACAATGTTAACATAGTTGTTGTTATTGTTATCTGTGTAAATTAAATGCTAACATATTTATTATTATCGTTATGTGATAACTTAACATGATAACATAATATATTAGCATGTTAAAAGTAGGTGTAACTCGTTATAGTTATCGTTGCATCTTTAAATTGATATTTCTTGGGTTGTTTGATGTAATAAGTGATTTAATCCGCTAACTATAGGTTTAACACATATATGTAAAGTATCAGATATTATTGTTAGCACGTTACAAGTATCAGATATCATTGTTAGCACGATAACATTTTATATAATAATTGCGTTAACAATATAACAAATAAATACCCGCTAACTATATTATATATCTGTTAACTTGATTCCCCATATACATAAATTCATTGCGTTTTTGTTGGTAGATTCACCAATATGCGGTATCAAAAGTGGAGGATAACTTTGTTCACCGCGAATCCTAGTTATTATCGTTATCAAATTCAAATGAACTACCGTTAAGTTAGCACCAACGTTGTTATCATGCAGGCATCCAACGTTAACGTTGCTCCCATACGAGATAACATTCTTTCGTTTGTTGAAGGAAAAAAATCGAGTAATTGCACAGAATGACAACTAATAATGTCAAAATTAAGTCACCTTTTTGACTTGTACTATTCACTCTAAAAAAGACTTTCTCACCCTCATGTCTTTCATCTAATTACTTTTGTGTTTATTCTCTCTCTTCCGTTGTTGCAGAAGAAAAAGAAGAAGAAGGAGAAGGAGAAGGAGAAGGAGAAGAAAAGAAGAAGAAAAGAAGAAGAAAAAGGAGAAGAAGAAGAAGAAAAGAAGAAGAAGAAGTCGACGCCGGCGACGGATGGCGAGGACGGCGGCAACGGCGGAAAAGACCCCGACGGAGGTGATGCCGGCGACGACGATGAGAAGAACAAGAAGAAGAAGAAGAAGCTGACGCCGGCGACGGAGTATCGATCTCTCTCTCTCCACATGTATCGATCTCTCTCTCCGCCTCTCTCGCTCTCTATCTCCGCCTCTCTCGCTTTGTCTCTCCACATGTATCGATCCCTATGGAACCATGATAACCATGATATCATCGATACTAAGGATCAATAACAATGATATCGTTGATTAGCTGATAACAATGATATCATGATAGCCATGATATCATCGATACTAAGAACTGATAACCATGATATCAATGATTAACTGATAACCATGATATCGATGATTACCATGATATCGATAACCATGATATCATGTTAATGATTGATAACAATGATATCGATTATTAACTGATAACCATGATAACATGCCAAATATTATTGATAATTGCGTTAACTAGATCAACCCAACTTCAGAAAAGAAATTTTTGTGATGAATGTCATTTTCGTAATTAACATAAAATCGAAGGATAAATATGGAATAAATTTTCTTTCTCTCTCATAACCACCTAATTTCAATTATCTACCTAATTTCCTAGTCAACCATTAATATACACCTAAATGACCCAAAAATATATGCAACATTAAAAGAGAATAATGAATATTTTATCACTTTTTATTCAATCAAGTGGTTGGTTCAACCAACATCATTATCTCCACAAAATCTCTCATTGGTAAGTTGCGGTGACACATGTATTCATTTATTATCCAAGGTTATATTCATCTTTCTCAAGCATTTAATGCTCCTGTCGGGAATGAAGATAACTTAGCGAGGGAAAAAAGGGATGACATCAGAATAAGTAGGGATAAAAAAGGAAGAAATTACTGACCTAGAGAATTGCACATAATTTCCAATTATCATTTGATAGATACTTAAAATTTTGGTCAACTGATCATATTAAACAAAATGACCCTTAGATTAAATCCCAACTTTTGGGCAATGATGTACAAATGTCCATGAACAGCCTCGCCTAACTTGTCTATGAAACTATAATTTATAATCACAATTTATTATAGTTAATTTATTGATTAAACATAAGTATAAGTCTAACGAACTAATTCATTGGTGCCTTACGTTTCACCTTTTCCACCAATGTGATTTGAGATAGGACAACACACATTGTTATGTATGTTACATCTAGAATCACTTTTGCCATTTACGTTGTATCTCATTAGATTAGGAAAGTAGGTTTAAGCGTTTCAATATATGTATCAATGTAAATCTCTTTATGAGAAATAGAGAAAACCCTTTTCACATTGTCTCCTTCAATACTTTTTCATGGTATCAGAGCGTTTTCAATTTTTTTCCTTTTAAACAAAAAATTCAGAAACCTAAAGAAGCGTGATGGATGAAGTGAGAAGGACAATCTCACCTTATGATCTGACCGTAGTAGATAACTCGGGAGCCGTGATCTCTCATCCGATTTTGAGAACCAATAACTATGATGAGTGGGCATGTGGTTTAAAAACCGTGCTACGCTCAAGGAAGAAGTTTGGTTTTCTTGAGGGGACCATACCTCAACATGCAGATGATTCACCAGATCTAGAAGATTGGTTAACAATCAATGCTCTGCTCGTCTCTTGGATGAAGATGACGATAGATCCAGAGTTGTTGACAAATATCTCACACTGTGATGTGCCGAGAGACTTGTGGGAGCATATCAGAAAACAAATCTCGGTCTCGAATGGATCGCGAAACCAGAAGATGAAAGCAGATCTTGCTTGTTGTAAACAGCAAGGGATGACCGTGGAGGCGTATTACGGAAAACTCAACAAGATTTGGGATAATGTAAACAACTATCGACCTCTCCGTACGTGTAAGTGTAGAAAGTGTACATGCGATCTCGGGACACAACAAGAGAAGGATAGGGAGAATGACATGATTCATTAATTCTTATTCGGGATTGATGATGTGCGTTATCATGCCATCCGATCAACATTGACAGCATGTGTGGCTCTTCCTGGTTTAGAAGAGGTCTATAATATCGTCACACAAGAAGAATATATATATGCTCAACAATAACCGCCTGAAGGAAGAACGCCCAGAGGTAACGGCGTTTGCGGTTCAATCACGTCCTCGTTTTAAAACAGAGGAGCGTGAGAAATTTGGGATTTGTAAACATTGTAATTGTGGGGGTCACTCTCCCGATAAATGATTTCTCGTGATCTGCTTTTCGGAATGGTGAGGAGATCGTCAAAAAGGAAGAAACAACTCGCAATCTACCGCTGGTCGAGGTAGAGCTCGATTTGGTTTCAATGCAGGACAAACTCTAAACCAGCCTTCCTCTTATGCGAATGTTGTGACAATTGGGACGCCGTCTCAAGAACACGCGAATCGTGTGATCACATATAGTGATCGTGATGCTGTGAATGGGCTTACAGATGAACAGTGGCGTGGCGTGCTTAAACTTCTCAACGCGGGCAATAACACAAGAACCGTGACCACCAAAACCAACACATCGGACAATTTAACGGGTATGTGTTCTGATTTCTCTTCATGGATCTTAGACACAGGGGCTTCACATCACATGACTGGAAAGATAGATTTGTTATCTAATTTGAGGGATATCTCTCCGGTTCTGATTATTCTTGCTGATGGAAATAAACGAGTAGTGGTTCGTGAAAGGACAATCACTACAAGAAAACAGGGGTATTTCCGACGGAAATTCCGACGGCCATAATTCCGTTGGAATTTTCCGACGGGTTTCCGACGAACTTTTCATCCGTCGAAAATCCGTAGGAAATTCGTCGGAAAAGTGAACCCGTCGGAAATCCGTCGGAATTTCCGACGGTTTTCCGACGAACATAATCCGTCGGACACTTTTCGACAGATTTCCGACAACTTTCCGAGCAATTCTGATGTTGCCGAAATACTGCCGACGGCTTTCCGACGGAGTTCCGACGGATGGTGTCTTTGCCGACATGGTTGCCGACATGGTTGCCGACATCGATAATATATACTTTAGATCCGTCGGAAATCCGTCGGAAAATACACAAAATTTTCCCTATAAAAACGTATCCACGCTTCATTTATAACCACAACAAAAAAAAATCTCTCTTATCTAATTCCTTACGAAAATGTCTTCTGCAAATCCTTATAATTATTTTCGTTCATGGATGGACAAGCCTCATCAAATTCCGGATACGGGCCTAGTTACGGAGGAATTCAAAGAACGTCTACAGGAATTCATGGCATTTGCGGGTATGCAGAAGAAAACAAAAAAAACCGGTAAAATCTATTGCCCTTGTACCAATTGTGGGAATCGTAGATTTATCGTGATAGATGAAGTATGGTCACACTTGTATTGTCATGGGTTTATGCCGGGTTACAAGATTTGGTATTATCATGGAGAAAATGATACAATGGTGGATAATTATGCTAGTACTAGTGAACATTATATTGGGGATAACACTAGCTTAGAAGAACCCGCAATGGAAGTACAAAGTACTGTAGGTCATGTTCAGATGGTGAACGATGCATTTCGTGAAAGTATATCATCGGTTGATGAGTATGGAGATAGAGAAGAAGAACCTAACTTAGAAACTCGGAGATTCTTTGATATGTTAGACGCTGCTAAACATCCATTATATGATGGGTGTAGAGGTGAACATTCCCCTTTATCAACTGCAACAAGGATGATGGGTATAAAGACGGATTTCAATTTGAGTAAGGAGTGCGTGGATGCAATCGCTGATTTTGTGAAAGAAATTTTGCCAGAAGATAATCTTGCACCGGCATCATACTATGAGATACAGAAACTTGTTCAAGGTCTAGGATTGTCGTATCAGATGATAGATGTATGCATAGACAACTGTATGCTCTACTGGAGAGAGGACGCAGACCGTACGACACGCCGTTTTTGTGGCAAACCTCGGTATAAGGAAACAGGTGGAAGAGTGTCAGTGCCATATAAACGGATGTGGTATTTACCGTTAATAGAGAGATTGAAGAGGTTATATCAGTCAGAGCGCACAACGGGAGCAATGAGATGGCATGCAGAGCATACAACAGATGGACAAATCGCCCATCCGTCAGACGCAGGAGCATGGAAACATTTTCAATCCATTTATCCCAGCTTTGCGTTTGAGGCGAGGAACGTATACCTTGGATTATGTACCGATGGTTTCAGCCCTTTTGGGAAGCACGGCAGAAAATATTTTTTGTGGCCAGTAATTGTAACACCTTACAATTTGCCGCCATCTTTGTGCATGCGAAGGGAGTTCTTGTTCCTTAGCATTCTCGTTCCTGGACCAGAGCATCCGAAGAGATCACTTGATATGTTTTTGCAACCATTGATTTATGAGCTGCGAATGTTATGGGATCAAGGTATTGAAGCGTTTGATGTTTCTTGTCACCAAAATTTCATCATGCGGTCGGTACTTTTGTGGACTATTAGCGATTTTCCAGCATATGGCATGTTATCAGGATGGACAACGCACGGAAGGTTATCATGCCCGTACTGTCAAGATAACACTGATGCGTTCCAATTGAAGCACGGACGGAAAACGTCTTGGTTTGATTGTCATAGGCGATACCTACCTAGCGATCATCCTTATCGTCGGAGCACCACATTTTTTAGGAAGAACCGGAAAGTATTTGATGGTCCACCTCCTGAGTTAGATGGTGAGTATTTGTTGACTCAGTTCAGAGAGGACCGTTGATTGTGGTGGTAACGGGCATCATCCTGTTGATGGTTGTGGCAACTGATATGCTCAATTTAATACCCTAAAGTACTAAAGCAGTTGTTATAGTAAAGCTAGGGGTCGAACCACAGAAGACTCACAGAAACGCACAATAGATTATATAGAATAGAATTAAGCTAAGCCAGATGAATGTAATTAAAAGCAGTGCAGAAGTTAAAAGAGTTGTATTCAATCAGGAAAATATAGGTCCAGGGTTTTTATCAGGAAATCAATGAATGCAGATAAACTAACTAACATGATTCAGATTTAGCGCAGTTCTAGAACTCAAATCACTAAAGTATAATTAACCAACTGTCGTTGCGAAAACTATCTAAATTTAAATCCTAGGAATTCCAAATTTCTTTGCGAATCCTAAAGTCTAAATCAGCTTTAATAATAAGTTTGATATGTTCACAAATCAATTAAACCAAATTTCTTTGCGAATAATCAATTTGCTCACCTAGGTTCTATCAGGTAATTAATCGCACTATCGTGCCTAATCAATTATCCTAAGATCTAAGTTCTAGATTCGTCAACCTAGAATTAGCTATGAACACAACCTAAGCGAAGAACTATAATTCAAATAGTGAATCCTAAACAGATAATTAACCTGGCATTCAAAGAAATCCTTTATGAGAAAACCCTAAATCTAAGTGGATCTACTCAGACATGGCAATTGAATCAAAAGATATGTTTGAATAAATCATCAATAGAATAATAATCAAAGGGTTCTTGAGATCTGATCTCGGACGAAGGGAAATCAGACTTGTCTCAAAACCAAAGTAAAATAAAGCTTAAAAAGGCATAAAAGGCATAGCCTAAACAGATGGCTGAAAACTCCTATTTATAACCTAAAACACGATCTGGGGTCTTCTTGTAATTATCAAAGACTTCTGGGCACTTTTGCAATTCTTCAAGTCTTGGAAAACTCGCGGGTCGTGTCTTGCTGCGATGGGTATCGATCGATACCAGGGGGTATCGATCGATGCTTGCCGTGAAAACAGGTACTCAGCAACACGATCTTTAGCTCTGCTCCAAACTGCTCCAGAAAGCTCCAATACTTCCAATAATCCTCCAAACGTGCTATGACCTGTAAAAGACTCTAAAAGACTACAAAATACTAGAAAGACTCTATAAAAAGGACTTAGATCATGGCCTAAATAGGGTAAAAACCATGATATATCAGCAACGTTCATAATTGGCACAAGAGGAGCATTTTCTGGGATTTGCCTTATTGGAAGAACCATCTTTTGAGGCATAATCTGGATGTCATGCACATTGAGAAGAATTTTTTCGACAACATTATGAACACCGTTCTCAATGTCAAAGGGAAGACGAAGGACAATCTGAAGTCTAGATTGGACTTGCCAGACATTTGTTCTCGTAGAGCACTACATGTGACAGGGAACGGGAAGCCTCCGGTCCCGGCTTTTCGTTTCGATGAACCTTCAAAGGCCGAGTTTTTTGACTGGATTACCGAAAGTGTTAGATTCCCGGACAAATACGCATCTAACCTTCGGAACTGCGTTGATCATGGAGAAGGGAAGTTCACTGGGATGAAGAGTCATGATTGTCATGTGGTGATGCAGCGCCTCCTTCTATTTGCCTTTGCATGTCTTCTACCACGTAATGTCCACGAAGCAATTGCAGGTACAATCATGAAATTATTTATTTACTACTTTATACAATATATACTCCATTATTTAATTATTCATTTGTTATCCATATTTTGCAGGGATTGGTACTTTTTTCCGAGATATATGTTCTCGCTCTCTTACATCAGACGGTATCCGCAATCTTGGGGCGAATATACCTGTAATCCTTTGCAATTTGGAGAAGATATTTCCTCCTTCATTCTTTGATGTTATGGAACATCTAACAATTCATCTCCCTCGAGAAGCAGAGCTTGGGGGCCCGGTTCAGTACTGTTGGATGTATCCTTTCGAACGGTATATGTTACATCTAAAGAAGAAGGTGAAAAATTTGAGTAGAGTGGAGGGTTCTATCGTCGCACAGACCATCAATGAAGAAACCTCACATTTTGCCGAGTCCTACTTTCCATCACAAGTCAAAACAAAGAGTCGTAGAGCAGCTCGACATGATGACGGAGGCGTCCTACCTTTCTATCCGGTCGATGTACCTCATATATTTTTAGAGATTGGACGACTTAGTGGAAAAGGCAAGAAGAGGAGACTTTCACCACAAGAGCGAGAGTATTTGCATATGTATATTCTCACAAACTGCGACGGAGTTGATGAATATGAGAGGTATTATATTGAACTTAATTTTTAATTACTTATTGGGTTCTTGATTATATATATATGTACTAACGTGATAATTGCTTTAATCTCACAGGATGTATATGGCTTATCAACGTTTTGCATTTCCTGACAAAACAGAGGACGAGCTAATCGAGCTCAAACAGGAAGAGTTCGGACGTTGGTTAAGAGATTATGTAAGTCTTTTAATTGCCTTGTTTTTAGCAATCATCATATGTAATGAAAGATTTAATTATTTGATGTTTTTTTATTTTAATTGTGCAGGTGACGACAGAGAAGGCTAACGGACAAACATTTCCCACGTGGTTAGAAGAAATTGTGAGATTTCCACTAGCAACTGTGCAGTCACATGTGATGTATAGCACATGGGGGTACGCTTTTAAGATTCTTCGGGATGATAGGAGTGCGACAACTTCAAATTACGGTGTATCAACTCAGTCAGGTGATCTTGTATACTATGGTGTCGTACGTGAGATTTTCGATGTTCAGTACCCGGGAATGCTCGGTCTAAGATGTGTTGCATTTTTATGCGACTGGAACGACCCATTAGTAGGAAGCGGTGTGCGACACGACCAATTTGGTGTTACATCATTACATAGCAGAAGAAAACTCCAGAGATACGAGCCATTTGTACTTGCATCACAAGCAGACCAGGTTTGTTTTTCTTTTACGTTAATTTTAAATTTAGTTTTGTTGCATTCCCGTGGTTAAATTTGTACATGGTGTAGGTATGCTACATTCCCTATCCGCGGGTGACAAACAAGCAAGACCTGTGGGTTACAGTCACATCGATAAACCCGAGAGGTAGAGTTCATGGGATGTCTGATCATGAACCCCTCCAACAAAGCTCCGTAGGTTTGGGTTCAATCGAGCATTCCCTTGAGGTCGAACTTGTCGTTGATTTCAACATACAGGCAGACGATCGGGTATTTGAGGATTCAGAAGAAGAATTTGACGAATTTGGGGAACCTTCCGATTCAGGAGAATCAGATTACTCATCATCGGATTGACAATAGTTTTAATTATAAAATTTGCACCGTAAAATATG
>PKML01041397.1:99010-125700 GCA_002933935.1 Eutrema yunnanense | reverse complement strand
TGCTTATTTATATTTTCTTTTTTTGACTTTGGTAAAAATTATTTTTTAGTTCCGCCATTAATTATGCCACCTATGAATACAGTTTATTCCTAATTATTATATATAGAATTTTTTTCATAATTAATGCAATAAATTTTCAATTCACACCATTCATGCTTGACACTTATATACATCTGTCACAACCTACAAAAACTATAGTCATAAAAGGTATTTTCTCCATTTTACAAAAAGTCGTTCTACCATTTTTTACATATATGAAGAAAAAATGTAAAGTTATATGATAATGTATTAAAAACATATAATGGGACTCTTTACAAAGAAAAAATAATGTTTTAGAACAACACTTTTTTTAGATGGAGGAAGTATTATCAAAAAAAGAATTTTTAGATACTCAACGTTTTTTTCCGCAAGTTTTTTAAATACTCAACAGTTGTTTCCCGCGTAATTTTCATTATCTTTGAAATATGCTTATTATATTTTCCGTAGATATCAGACGATAACAATAGAAGGAAAATTACAAAAAAAAACGGTATATACTAAAATGAAGCCAATTAAGGCACTCACGCCATATTTTCTTTAACGAACTTTTAAATATACTACTGTTTCTGCTATGTACCGTCATTTTTTTTATCTTATGTACTAGCACTTTTGTACCGCCACCGCCTTAATGTAACTGATAAATTTCACAGTAGATAAGTAAACATTTTACCACCATCATACATTTTTTACCACTATCACAATATGCAACCACTCAAAGCTCTTTTACTTTCCCGCGAATTTTTCATTGTTTTTAAAATATGCTTATTATACTTTTCATAGATATCGGACGAAAACAATAAAAGGCAATTTTTTTAAAAAAAAAAATTGTATAAATTAAAACGGTACCAATTAAGGCATTCGCGCCATATTTTCTTTTATGAACTTTTAAATATACTACTTCTTTTGCTTTGCAGCGTCATTTTTTATCTTATATATCGGCATTTTTGTACCGCCATATTTGTACCGTCGTTACCGCCGCCGCCGTCGACTTAATGTAACTGATAAATTTCACAGTAGATAAGTACATTTTTAACCACCATCACACATTTCTTACCGCTATCACAATATACAACCACTGAAAGATCTTTTACTTTCCCTATAAAAACAGAGAAACAATCACCATAATCTAACGTCACTAAAACCCCTTTAAAAAAAACTTCATGCTCCCTCTGGCACTATTTCCTCAGTCACCACCACCTACCATGGGCTCTTCAACTCCACGATCATCGGAGAATTCCTCAGGGACCATTCTCCTCGGTAAATATGAACTCGGTCGCCGACTCGGCAGCGGGAGCTTTGCCAAAGTCCATGTGGCTCGTTCCATCGAAACCGGCGAGCTCGTGGCCGTCAAAATCATCGACAAGAAAAAAACCGTCGACGCCGGTATGGAACCGAGGATAATCCGGGAGATCAAAGCGATGCGCCGCCTCCACTACCACCCTAACGTTCTCAAAATCCATGATGTCATGGCCAATAAAACCAAGATCTATCTCGTCGTGGAGCTCGTCGCCTGGGGAGAGATTTTCGATAAAATACTCAGCTTCGGCCGCCTTAACGAACCGGAGGCGCGTCGTTACTTTCAGCAGCTCGCCTCCGCGCTCACTTTCTGTCACCGAGACGGGATCGCTCACCGCGACGTGAAGCCGCAGAACCTCCTCCTCGACATGCAAGGAAACCTCAAGGTGTCCGACTTCGGCTTATCGGCGTTGCCAGAGCACTGTTGCAGTTTCGGATTGCTCCACACATCTTGCGGCACGCCGGCTTACACAGCGCCGGAGGTAATCGCTCAGAGAGATTACGACGGCGCGAAGGCGGGTTTGTGGTCGTGTGGCGTCTTCCTCTTCGTTCTTCTCGCAGGTTACGTTCCTTTTGACGATTCCAACATTGTATTAATGTACATGAAGATCCAAAGAAGAGATTACAAATTCCCAAGCTGGATCTCGAAACAGGCTCGATCCATCATCTACAAGATACTCGATCCGAATCCAGCAACGAGGATGAGTATCAAAAAATCCCTCAAAATCTCTGAATTTTAATCTAGTGTTTTCGAATCGGATGATCGATTGGAGAAACTGAGCAGAGAAACGATCACAACGTTTGATTTGATCTCGTTGCCGGCGGGGTTGGATTTGTCGGGGCTGTTCGAGAGGAGGAAGAGGAAGGAGAAGAGGTTTACGGTGGAAGGAGTCGTGGAGAAGGCAAAGACGATTGGGGAAAAGTTAGGGTTTAGAGTAGTGGAGAAGACTGAGGCGAAAGCTGTGGGATTGGGAAAAGGGAGAACGACGGTGGTGGTTGAGGCGCTGGAGCTGGTGGAAGGGTTTGTTGTGGCTGAGGTGAAGGTGGCGGAAAGTGCGGAGGAGGAGAACGTGGAGGAGGAATCTCACTGGTGGGAGCTAATTGTAGAGCTTGAGGAGATTGTGCTCTCATGGCACAATGACAATGAAGAGGAATCTGAAAATGTTGGAAATGACTTGGCTTAACTTTCAAGGTTCAATTTTAGTAAAATAGAGCCGTTAATTCGTAGTTAAAAAAAAATAAAAGATCAGTGAAATCTCTTTTAATGTCATCTTTTTTTTATTATTCATATTTTCATATTTGAATAACATATAAATTGAAGGGTTTGTACTTCAAGATCTGTCATTATCCCTTTGGACAAAGAGTTATTTTTCGAGTTCCTTTTTATAAAAGAATTGTATCTCAAAATCTCTTTTCATTCTTTCGAACAAAAAGTCGTTCTTCGAGTCTTTCTTTGGTTTTCCCAAAAAATGTTTGTTTTGAAGTTTAGTAGTTGTACTTGAATTTGCAAGTTTCCTACGTACCCATTTCGGGATCAAGCTACTTTGTCGTTCATTTGTCTCCCTTTACCACTTTGGGACATTGTCACTTAGCCATTAGATGATTGTTGTCTGCAGAGTTAATCCGCAAAGTTAAGATCTTATCGATTCTTTGAGTGAACTGATTTCAACCTTCTCACGACTCCGACTCCTTCCGAAGTCGGGAACTTAACACATTGGTGATATGTTGAGGGCACTGCACTTATCAAATTCAGCCAAGGTGTTCCCAGAATAGCATTGTAGGGAACTTGACAATCCACTACGGTGAAGGTTACCATCTTCATCACTCCGGCTGATGAAGTCGCAGTGTCTCCGCTGAAACATGTTAGTGCTGATTTCGAACATCGGAGGTCCGACTTCTTTATTTCCATTTGTTTTAGGGTCTTCATGAATATGACGTCTGTTGTACTCCATGTATCAATAAAGATTCGAGAGACTTCATAGTTAGTTCCAATATCAAGACTTACAATCTAGATGTCATCTTCGGGAGCGTCCTTATCAGAGCGGTCCTTTTCGGAGAAGGATATTTCCACATCGGGAAACAGCCCCCCACTGTTTGCTTTTTCAGTGTCAGCTCGCCGATGATGCCTCTTGATTGATCCGGTTGTATCTTTGCAGAGTTTTGATCCTCTCATGATTAGGTTGATCATTTTCTTTTTTTGAGTGTGTTCATGTTCAGCTGGTTCAAGATCATCTGGATCCTCATCTTTTGTCTTTACGGACTCCGGATTATTGATCTCGATTTCGCCAAGCTTTCCTTCCGCATATATGTCAACGAGTACATCTTTCCAATTGTAACATTTCACAGTCGAATATCCATATCGTTGGTAGTAGTCACAATATGCTTTTTTATCCTTCTCCAATGTGCCATCGGGATTCAGTGGTCGATCCTCACCGCTTCTTTTTGATTCATTATGAACCGCAAAGGTTTGCATTTCGCTGGATTGACTTCTTTCTTTGTGATCCTTTCTTTCACTTTGAGGAGCAGTTGAAATTCTAGAGGATTGAGGTTTCAAATTCTTATATTAATGTCATGAGAGTGCAAAGCGCTCTTCTTCGAGTGTTGCAAAGCCCGCACCTCGGTGAATTGCGTCCTGGATTGAGGCTGGTGTATTAACAATCAAGTCATCTCTGAATTTGGATTTGTGCTACAATCCAAACTTTAAGGCCGCTAGAGCTGTCTCATCATGGACGACATGCATTCTAGTAATTACTTCCTTAAACTTAGAGAGATATGCTCGGAGAGTCTTGCGAGGTCCCTGCGACAAAGCCCAAAGTTCTGCTCTCGAGGTTGTCTTCAAAATAAATATTGAGTATTGTTTCAGAAAACTGACTGAGAGCTGTGAGAAGCTATCAATAGATTGTTCTCCCAATTGAGAGAATCAATCGAGGGCAGGGCCTGCGAGGTGCTTTGCAAAGAGTTTAAACAATCCGGTATCTTTCTTGAACTCATTAAAATGAGCTCTTCCGACTGCAATCCTAAAGACGATTGAATGTGATTTAGGATCCGTCTTCCCTTCATAGACAGAGAGTTTTAGATTTCCCACGTCTCTAATGGGCGTATTCTCAATACAGATTAAAAACAGAGTTCACTTAATCTCTTCGACCACGTGATCGATCTCGGGAGCTGCGCTAGTGGCGTTATGGATTTGTAAATTTATATTTCGTAACCCTCCATGGTTTTTTGCCCAGCACCCGATGGATCTACATTGAATATAGGATTACCGACGAGTTGATCGCGATTTCCTATTATTTGCGGACCGAAATGTCCTTATCCATTCCTCTGTTCGAAATCGGGAGTTAGGACGGGTTTTTGATCTAGATTTCGCTGATGCAAATTAAGTGGATCAAAAGGTGGTGGTCGAGGATAAGTTGTTGGATATATCCTCTCTGGAATATGTTGTCTTGGTATGTTCCTTCGCTCGGCCTACGGACTCAAAATTGGACTTTGATCCGGGTTCCGAGGATGATGGTTCAATGGATCAAAAGGAGGTTGTAATAACCCGCCCACGAGGAGAAAAAGGTCAAGAAAATTTCAAGTCGGAATATCTATTGATGGAAAATGGATTCTTCAAGAACAAGGTGAAAGAAAAACTTTGGTCAAGTCAGAAAAGGGTTGTCACGAACCAAATCAAAAATCTCGGACTGAGGAAAAATTTCCACCAGAACGGACGAGGGAAGAATCGGGAAGAAAATCAAAGTCTTCCGGACGTCTGAGGGACGGTTCGGTTGACTTAGTAGGATCAAAAGAAGACGTTTGGTCAAACCATATGTGGAAATATCCGAGCCCAAAAGGAGCTAGCCGGTCGAGCTAAATCTTGCCCAAAGATGACGAGATTCGATCGGAAGGGATTAAACGGCGAGGGAGGTGACATGTGGCATCACGTCGGCCGTAAATTATGGCCGACGACACGCCGTGAATCGCGAAAAAGGATAGGGAGGCACGAGGCGCACTAGGAGCATTTCACGCCGGCGATGTTGGCCACGACGGAGACACCACCAACATATGGATCACACCGGCGCCAAAATAGAAAATGCCTTGACATGTGGAGGTATTTATAGGCGTTAAAACTTGATTTGCACGTTTTGGTGACACTTCCCTGCCAAGTTTCGGTGACACTTGCCGTGCAAGTTTTAATCGAGGGAAACATGGGGAACAAGGGTTACTGTTCCGACATGGCCTAGTAGTAGACCCTACGGCGTAGCTGAGCTTGATCTGATGGAACCAAACATGCGCAAGGACACGCGGAAAGCATGTCAGATTCAGTGTGCAGCAAGATGAGACATGTGCATGCCTACTGGCAGGGCTATAGCCTAGCTCGGGTGACGTGTTGAGCTGTATGGCTCTTGATAAGAAAGATGTCGTGGGACAAAAGGCTCGTGAAGAGATTGGTCCGAAAGTAAGGACATGTGCCGGGACACATATTTCACCGGCGAAGCCTTCGGGTGACAAGTATTAAGGGCAAAAATCAACTCCGACAGGCTATAAATAGAACCCATGAGCTCTTGGTAAGACCACTCGACAAAAACTCTTAAAAAATTTAAGAAAAATGAAAGAAAATTTTACAGTTCGAAAGTGATCGGAGAAGATTCCCGATTTGAATCAAGTGCATTTTAACCGAGAGGGAGACTTAACCGTATCAAAGGGAATCCGGGAACTAGAGTCTAAACTTGTCCAGTTGGTCAAAAATCGAGGTGAGTTCTGGTAACATAGGTTTTGCTTACCGAATTTTGCGTGTTTGGGTGGGAACAAACCAAGTGTGTTTGTTCTGCCGATTGATTGGTTTATAAATTTCCTTGGGGGTGGGGTTAATTTATAAAGGAATGAGATTTGCTAAGCTGTGAAACGGTAAATATGAGATAAGTGTTAGCCGGTTTGCACGCATGAGACTAAGTGCCTATGCGTGGCAATATCGGCAGAAGTAACACGATGAAAATAAATTGGGTTCATGTGGTGAGGGGTCCATGCGTGGGATTTGTGTTATGGAAACCCTTATATTTTGTTTGTTGTTCGGAAATTTGTGTGTTAGGAAGTTCACAAATCGAGGTGTGATAAACCGGGGAGATTGTTATACGGTAAGTGGTGTAATCTAGTAAAGATTATGTTATGCAATGTAGTCATCACCGCCACAATGAATCTCAGAGTGTTACTAGGGTCGCTCCCATGGCCGGGAACTACGCGACGGCATAACCGATTAGAGTCCATAGTGGGCCAGGATCGTAAGTGACGGGTTGCCCATGATCCTTTGTGGTGAACGGGAAAGAAGAGTCAAGGTGGAGACGGGTGGGTGCCACATCTAAGAGCGCTCTAGGTGGAAAAATTGTAGGGCTAAGGGAGTAGTCCTTTGTTTTGCTGCATATTTTTAGCGTGGATGATAAGGTATCAGCGCGCATCGTTAAATCGTATAGCTTCTGCATGCGCATACTTAGATAAGTGTGGTGTTGAGTGAACGCTTGCTAGTAGAGAGAATTTGCATGCTAGGACTCGCATGGTTTAGATGCTCAATAATAGGATTGCTTGTGTGATGCTTCGTGGTAGATTTTAGGATTCGGTTATCTGGGGACGGGAATGGGGAACTAACGTTTGTAGAGGGTCACGAACTCACTGAGTATTCATTAGGAATGCTCATGATAAATTTTGTCTCGCATGTGACCTTAGTGAGAATGTTATAGGGGAAGTATCAGGCGTAGGCCATCCAAAGTAGATTACAGTGGTTTTGTAAAGATTGGGTTTAAGATTGCTTGAACTGATTTATGATATGATGCATCACGATTGTAAGACGTTTTCAAGGTTTGAAATAAAGATGTATTTTTCATAAAACCTTAATCTTGATGATACTAGACCACGTCTGGGTCAGAACAATCCTTGACGACCAGAACGGGTTGAATAGCCTTAGACTACGAGATGGAGGGGAAAGGGGAACGGGGATCGACCTCCGGCCCGGTCTAGCTCACAGGGTAATGTGAAGTTTTCTCTGGCTGGATTATCTCGGTGATCGCCCCTAACTCGTGACACCACCCTGGCTCGGCTCCTCGAACAGATCTGTAGAACGGATCGAGGGTGTTACAAATGTTGGTATCAGAGCATGGTTTTTAAATCATGCTCATGAGAAAGAGTTTTCAAAAGATTTTTTTTTTCGAATCAAAAGTGGTCGCAAAAACACCATTAGGAATATGGGAGTCCGATACTATTAGGATAGTGAGATTTTGGGAAAATCTAAGACTTACCCGACTTGCTAAGTCTGTTTGTAGGATGTCGAGGAGATATGGAAGACAAGGACGATGCCCGGGAAAGACACCTAGTTTCGAGGGGACTCATGTCAACCGATATCCATCATACTATAGATCTGGGGGATCCAATTCGTGGGACAGTTTGTCTAGCGATACAAGTTCGGACTCGCTGGCCGAAATCTACCTAATCAATTTGGACACGACGTTTGAATATGATCTCGAGATGGAGGAGGAGGAATACTATGCAGCATTTCTGAGTCATTCGGATGTGCTTGATGGACCAGACTTGGGATTTGGACATGGAGACCATTCCACAAGGACCATAAGAAGGATAAGTCATATAAATGGCGCATCCATTTGTAGGATACGCCTCGAAGCAGACTGCGTATTCAGTTGTGGAGATCTGTGAGTAGCAAGCCCCGATCATCCAAGAGGTGTCGTATGATGACACGACCATGACGAGCGGCGCGGGCAGGTCGATCACGTCTAGATCGGGCATGTCTATCACAAGTGGAGAACCGAACATGCCGGTGATCCACATGCGACACGTCTATTCGATGGACTGCCACTACCGGTACCAGCCACCGGCACCACATACCATACGGGAAGTCGTCCTAGAGCCAAGACAGATGCGCGTAGAGAAAGTATCCCCGAGAGAGGAGATTCCAGATACAATGCGTAGATGAACATTGGGGAGTGGCTAGACCACTTTGAGCTATCCGGTGGAGGAACGGAAGTAGGAACGGTTAACCAAACCGAGGAAGGGAGCGGAAGGCATAGTTGGTTTGACCCATGGATGGGAAATGCGGCGCCAGAGGCTGAAACGGAGGAGGTAGACTGAGTTTGCCACTAACAGAACAACCGCGAGCGGGTGATGAGAGACCAAGAACGAAGGAGGAACCTAGATCACTGGTGGGACGAGGATAACCATTTGGAGGAGCCAAAGACCTTAAGCCACGATGAGATCCAAGAGTTGGTGGAAAGGTACTTGAATCTCGGCAATGACAACTAACATGAGAGGCAAGAGGAATAAGTCACAATCGTGCCATGAGACAATCAACCCAACGAAGACGAGGGAGAAAACGGAAAAGGAAGGACACAACGGTTTGAGGACTTGCTCGACCATGAAGTCAGACAAGAGTTGGAAGTCGGCAAAGGATCAAAGGCAAACGATCCAAGCGCTTGGAGGGAGCAGCCAAGGACACCCAATGAGGAAGAAGACGAGGGAAATGATGGAGGAGACGAGAGAGAGCCAACGTACCTAAAAAGGTACAATTTACACATGTTGCCTACGAGAGCTCTAAGGATGGAGAAAATGATTGGTAGAAGAGCTGTAAGCCCCAATGAAGTCTTGGAGCGATGCGGGCATTGCGGAACCACGAGCCACATGACATGGGAATGTCATAGCACCCGATTGGGTAGACAGTTGTTACCGCCCATCGGGATGTGTTATATGTGCGGATACGGTGGACACCCCGACGAAGAGGAAGAACATGTGCGCTCCTCAGACTCAGTCGCTTCCGACTCGACATCCAGTGGTGCAAGCGAAGAAGAGGAAATGGACGGACCAGGAAGATCCAATATTTCAGACTAAGAAAGGAAGCCTAGGTAGTAGTAGTATCTAGGGAAGGCAGCAGGGAGCCGTGCAGCCTATAAATAGGTGCAATAAGCGAGGTCAGAAAGGGTTCTGAACTTATCTTGTAATAGAGTAAGTAGTTGCTTGCTGTGTGAAGAGATGTGTGGGAGCCGGAAATGCTAGAAACATGCGCGTTTGTGTAGTGAACGGATAGTCGGGAAGACGAGGTCGTATCACTAGTATAATATAATGTAAATTATATGAATGAAAAATATGATGTTGTACAAATCATGGATGATTATATTATAAGTATAATATGAACCAATGATGGTTGTAATGGATACTTAAATGTGTGAGCATGGTCGTCACTATTTTAAGGACGCCAAAAGAAAATGACGCCGCAAAAGCATGTTTGGAAATCCATGAGTTACAGTTAGGGAACTTGGAAACCCTAAGTAGAATGATAAGTGTCTTGTGAAAAGTTGCTTGGGAAACCAGAGCTGGGAAAAATATTTATAACCGGGAGAGAAGAAGCTCGTAATCATCAGAATGAATTGATGAGCCGGGAAGAGAGGGGAAATCGATAAGGGCGAAAGGAACGGATAGACGAAAGGAAAAGTCTACCCGCAATAAGAGAAGATTAGAAAGGAAACTGATCGGAGGGAATGAGACGGAAGATCAGTAAGATCTACCGTGTGCTAAAAGATCGGAAGATAAGATAAGCCAGAAGAAAAAAAAAAGTAAACCGGGAAAAGTCTACATATGGGAGAACGTTGGAAAACGTTGGAACCAAAGGGGAAGAAAATAGTAGAATGGAGAAGTCTACAAGACCGAACCATTGGAAAACGTTGGGATAAAGGTGGAAGAACCAAGAGGGTTAGCCGCGATGCGGAGAACAACTAGTCGAGAAGACTAAGCCTTAAAGGAGAAAGGACGGGGAACTATCAGGGACGTTCACCGCAATGATGATGATGACGATGCCGAAGACCAATAAGGAACGACTGTCTCAGGAGGAGATAAGGTCAAACTTGGCGAGATTTTTGAATATGTGCGTAAGGAAAACCCAAGTTCTTCAGGAAGAAGTAACATGTCTCTGTCCATGCGGACGAGAGCAAGTTGGGGTAAACATAATGATTTAGGGAGATCATTATCCAAGGAAGAATGGTATGTAAAAATACCTAAAACGGGGAGGACTTTCCAAGGGATAAGGGTTACGACGGGCGATAAATAGACTTGGGAAGGAGCCACACCTATGTGAAAAGCAAAGGTGAGACAGAAGAACCACAAGGAGGAAACCATAAACACGTTCATGGGAGGAACAAAAGACTTCAATACGACTCTTAGAAGACACACTAGAGTCGAAGATTGTAATAACCCACCCGGGAGAATGTAATGACCCACCCGGGAGGAGAAAAAGGTCGAGAAATTAAATTTCAAGTCGGAAAATCTACTGAGAGAAAAGGGATTCTTCAAGAACAAGATAACAAAAAAACTTTGGTCAAGACGGAAAAGGGTTAGCACGAACCAAATCGGAAATCTCGGACCGAGAAAATATTTCCACCAGAACGAACGAGGAAAGAACCGGGAAGAAAAGCAAAGCCTTTCGGACGTCTGAGGAACAGTTCGTTTGACTTAGCAGGATCAAAAGAAGATGTTTGGTCAAAGCGGATGTGGAAATAGCCGAGCCCAAAAGGAGGTAGTCAGCCGAGCTAAATCTTGCTCGAAAAAGGGGCAGTTTAGCCGGGCTAAGATTGAAGAATTTCCAAGTGCTGGAAAACACTTAGGGATGCAAGGAGATAAGAAATATAGATGATCGAACGAAACAGAAGAGCAAAAACTCAAGAAAATCTAAAGTTATTCAGCCGGGACTTGAATAACCGATAGATGAAAATCGAGCATCGGACAAGAACCGATACATGAAAAATCGAGAAAAGTTTGCCGATAAAAATAGAAACATGGAATAACGAGAAAGAAATCAGTAGAAAACAAGGCCTAAGGATAGCGAGGGAATTCTACCTAGTTCGGCAAACGGGCTACGAGCAGTTCGAGGGAACCTGACCGCGGAAAGATAATCAGGAGGCCGGCGGATCATTCACGATGAAGTGTTTGATCGGACCGCCGCCAAGGATGACGGGATTCGATCGGAGGGATTGAACGGCGAGGGATGTGACATGTGGCACCACGTCGACCGTAGATTCTCACCGACAACATGCCGCGAATCACAGAAAAGGCGTGGAAGACACAAGGCGCATCAGGAGTGTTTCACGCCGGTGATGTCGGCCACGAAGGAGACACCATCAACATATGGATCACATCAGCGCCAAAATAGAAAATGCCTTGACCCGTGGATGTATTTATAGGCGTCAAAACGTGATTGGCACGTTTTGGTGACACTTGGCAGCCAAGTTTCAGTGACACTTGCCGTGCAAGTTTTAATCGAGAGAAACATGGGGAACTAGGGTTATTGTTCCGACAGAGCCTAGTAATAGATCCTACGGGGTAGCTGAGCCTGATCTAATGGAACCAAACATTCGCAAGGACACACAGAAAGCATGTAAGATTCAATATGCGGCAAGATGAGACATGCGCAGGCCTACAGGCAGGGCTATAGCCTAGCTCGGGTGACGTGTTGAGCTGCATGGCTCTTGATCAGAACAAGCTCTTCACAAAACTTTGCCGGTTGAGCTGCATGGCTCTTGAGCTGCATGGCTCTTGATCAAACCTTTTGTGAAGAGCTTGTTCTGAAAGTAATGGCATGTGCCGGTACACATGTCTCACCGGCAAAGCCTTCGGGTGACAAGTGTTAAGGACGAAAATCAACTCTGGCTGGCTATAAATAGAACCCATGAGCTCTTGGTAAGGTCACTCGGCAAAAACTCTTAGAAACTTAAGAAAAACGAGAGAAAGTTTTAGAGTGAGAAAGTGATCGGAGAAGATTCTCGGTTTGAATCAATTGCATTTTAACCGAGAGGGAGACTTAGCCGTATCAATGGGGATCCAAGAGCTAGATTCTAAACTTGTCTGATTGGTCAAAAAATGAGGTGAATTCTTGTAGCATTGGTTTTGCTTACCGAATTTCGCGTGTTTGGGTGGGAACAAACCAAGTGAGTTTGCTCTGCCGATTGATTGGTTTATAAATTTCCTTGGGGGCTGGGGTTAATTTATAAAGGAATGAGATTTGCTAATCTGTGAAATGGTAAAGATGAGCTAAGTGTTAGCAGGTTTGCACGCATGAGACTAAGTGCATACGCGTGGAAATATCGGCAGAAGTAACACGATGTAAATAAATTGGGTGCGTGTGGCGAGGGGTCCATGCATGGGATTTGGGTTAGGGAAACCCTTGTATTTTGTTTGTTGCTCGGAAATTTGTGTGCTAGGAAGTTCACAAATCGAGGTGTGACAATCCGAAGAGATTGTTATACGGTAAGTGGGGTAATATAGTACAGATTATGTTATGCAATGTAGTCATCACCGCCACAATGAATCTTGGAGGGTTACTTGGGTCGCTCCCATGGCCGGGAACTGCGCAACGGCGCATCTGATCAGAGTCCATAGTGGGCCAGGATCCTTTGTGGTGAACGGGAAGGAAGAGTCACGGTGGGGGGGTGGGGGGTGCTACATCTAGGAGCGCTCTAGGTGGAAAAATTGTAGGGCTAAGGGAGTCGTTCTTTGTTTTGCTGCATAGTTTTAGCGTGGCTGGTAAGGTATCAGCACGCATTATTAAATCGTATAGATTCTGCTTCCGCATACTTAGATAAGTGTGGTGTTGAGTGAACGCTTGCTAGTAGAGAGAACTTTCATGCTAGGACTAGCATGGTTTAGATGCTCAATAATAGGATGACTTGTGTGATGCTTCCTGGTAGAGTTTAGGATTCGGCTATCTGGGGACGGGAATGGGGGACTAACGTTTGTATAGGGTCCCAAACTCACTGAGTATTCATTAGGAATGCTCATAATAAATTTTGTCTCCCATGTGACCTTAGTGGGAATGCTAGAGGGGAAGTATCGGGCGTAGGCCATCCAAAGAAATTATGGTGGTTTTGTAAAGATTGGCTTTAAGATTTCTTGAACGGTTTTATGATATGATGCATCACGATTGTAAGACGTTTTCAAGGTTTGAAATAAAGATGTATTTTTCATAAAACCTTAATCTTGATTATACTAGACCACGTCCGGGTAGGAACAACCCTCAAAGACCAGAACAGGTTGAAAAGCCTTAGGATGCGAGTCGGGGAGAAAGGGGAACGTGGATCGACCTCCGGGCCGGTCTAGCTCGTGGGGTAATATGAAGTTGCCTCTGGCTGGATTGTTTCGGCGATCGCCCCTAACTCGTGACACCACCTCGGTTCGGCTCCGCGAACGGATATGTAGAACGGATCGGGGGTGTTACATAGGTGGTGGAGGAAAAGCCGACGAACCGACCCGTATTCCATCCCTCAATAGCACTTGTGCTCTTCCACTTCCTTGTCCTTGGTAGAACGGACCAATCCCTAAGTGGGGAACACTTGGGGATGTGGTGCTATTTTCGTTACTTCCAAGTGACACAGTGGGTGTCGATGAAACACCTTGTGGAGCTAGTGTTGGTAGAACACTGGGCGCTGGTGGAACTTGCGTTCTTACCACCTCTGAGCGGAGCTCAACAAATGATTGGGTCAATGCCGCTTGATCCGAAACAACTTTTTTAAGGTTTTGGTTCATCACGGTCATTTCCCCTTCTAGGATTGCCGTAAGATTGGTGGTGACCCTATCCCCGACTTCACGCAATACTGCATGTTCTTCCTTGGTGGTTCTTCTGCGCTGGGTATAGACTTGCCTATCCCCATCTTTTTAGCGCCAAATTATTGTAGCTGGAAATACAACAGTCAAAATTTGTAAATAGGAACAATCGGGGGACTTTGGCTTATCTTTAAGAAAAGAAAAATCGAGGAACTATCGAGCAATAAACAGTAAGTTTGTTGTTCGATGAGAATATACAGAATCTGAGAGCGATTTAGACATGGTTTTTGCGGAGTAAACTGGTTTAGTATTTCGATTCTCAATAGCGATTTACTAGAACAAAAACAAAGAAAAGACAAGTGTTTGAGTCTAGAACTAGGTTGTAGTTGAGAGTGGTGTAGAAAGTTGGATTCTGGTTCTTTGCTACTTGCTCTTGTCCTTGTTTTATACTCCGATATCGTATTAAATGTCTTCATTTACTTTGCATGATTCGCCATGAATGGTTTTTAAGTCCGAGGCTCTGACCGTTACGTTTAGGCCACTCAACTCACCGATTTGAACGAGTCTTTGGTCTTGGCGGGTTGACTAACAATTCTGCATTTAATCCCCTTTGATCGCAGACGTTCATTCCGATGGGCCTTTCAGTTCGGCCCATCACCTCGTATACTCATTTGACCACGTTTGGTTTTTTTTACTTCATTGAACCTTTTTACCACATAAGTTTATTGGACCTAATTTACTGGATCAGGATTTTAATCTTAAACAAAAATCAACTATTGTGTTTTTTTTTAACATAGAGTACTTGATTTACAATGTAGAAAATAACATACAGTTTTTAAAAAAATGTTTATTGAAATCTCTCAGAAATAATGCAATAAATATTAAATTAATACATTCACCCATAGACTTATATATACATGTCAAAATTTATGTTTCAAAAAAAAAAGTAAATAATTTCCAAATGCGGTTATGTTGTATATATTTTAAAATTTCAATCATGTGTATAAATATATTATGTTTATACAAATATATTTAAAATACAAAAATTACTAAAAGTTTTGTGAACCCGATCCGACCCAGTCGGACCACATAAACTGTGACCCAAACATTTATCCGGTTTTAAATACATTGGTTTTATTTAATTCAATAACCAAAGTTCAAAACACCAAACACAGAGGCATTGCCATTGCAGCCCAAAAAATAAAGGTAAAATCGCATTTTAAACCTTCAAAGATGAAAAGGGTAACACTTTACATCTTGAGAGATTTGCACTAGCACTTTAAACCATTAAATTAAAGAAACTAACACATTAAACTTTCAATATTGCTACTTTGTTCGCGCCGTCATAAAACGTAATGGAATAGTTAACTCCGTTAACGGAAATATTAACTCCGTCAAAATCATTTAAAACGTGTTGATTTTTTATTATTTTTGAAATTAAAAAAAGGGTTAAATGAAAAGAAACTTACCCCGACATAAACAAAACCAAAAAAAGAAATCCCCAAATCAATTTGAGGATTTAGGATTCTTGAGAGAAAACCCAGAAAATCGAAGGAAGAAGAGAACAATCTGAGGAAATCGAAGAAGAGGCAACTGATCTTGGTTACGATTTGAGGTCTAGGAGGCGCAATACAATGAATAGAGGGCATAAACGGTTCGAGAAGAGAGAAATTGTCAGTCTTTCACTTCGACATTATGTGAATAATGTTGTGTATATTATCATAGTTAAGATTGCATAAACGGTTCTGTGTGATTTTTGGCAGTTGACTAACCATCCTAGTTCATCTACGAGTTCGTACATGGATAGTGTTGTGTGCGACTGTAATAGGCCAGCAAAAATTGTAAAAGCTTGGACTGATGCAAACACTGTATGTAGGTTCTACAGCTGTCTAGGGCGTAAAATGGGTAACGGAGGATACAAATTTTGCAATTTTTTCCGTTGGTTTGATGAAGAGAAACCACACGGATGGCAACATCTAGCATTGTTGGAGGCAAGAAAATTCATTCGAGAGCAAAGAGAAGAGATTAGGAATTTGAAGGAACAAATGGCATTCATGGATGAGTTGAGGCAAACTCGTGATGAATGTGAAGCACTTAAGCGGGAAGTGTTGATCCTTAAGGAGAAGAGTACGGTACAATACCTAATATCTTTGGAGTATAATCTAAGTTTTTCTCCTCTATCTCAGGTCTTGTTGTCATTTAGACTTTATGTTATTGTGTTCTAGTATCTTAATTTTGTCTTTGTTGACATTGTTCTTGTTATTTGAATCGTTTATATTGCCATTGTTGACATTGTTATTGTTATTTATAATTTCGTGATTATGAGTAGTGGTTGATCTTTATGGTTAAAATAAAGAAGCTAAACCAGAAACGATAAAGTTGTTACATAACGTCTTTGGTAAAACCCAAAGATTACTGCTGATAAGTAAGAACAAAAAAGCATTAAAAAAGACACAAAAAACACACTATTGCCAATAACTAAGACCAAAGAAGCATAAGAACATCGTTAACTAAGACCAAAGAAGCATAAGAACATCGTTAACTAAGACAAAAGAAGCATAAGAACAGCGTGTAAGACACCAACAAACACACAAACATACTACTGTTGACCATCTTCTTGTGGCTGGTTTTCTGGAGGATGTGGGTTATTTTCAGACCTATCATAAATCTTGTCCCGAAAAACTTCAAAAAGCCGATCCGTGTATGGACTCCAAAATGTTCCAATGCCGACTGGAATGTTTCCAATTTTCGTAATCTTCAGTGGTCGCCTTCTTGAAGCTTTCTTGGCATGTGGATTAACTTGATTTGATGAAAGTGGTGCATGTGGAGCACTACAAGTCACTGGCGTTTGTGAGCTTTCTTCACCTGCTGGTTGGGAGGTTGTAGAAAAACTTGTGGCCTTTCTAGATTTTTTGGCTTGATGTGAGCTACTTCCAATTACTGGAGTCCTTCAAGATCTTTTGGCTTGCTGTGAGCTAGGTGGTGGCTTTGGATTACTCTGACACATGAAAACCGAGTAGAAGACTAAGAAAAAACAATGAAACATAAATATATCTGTTTTTTAAAAAGACAAAGCCAAAATGTACCTCACTCGGATGTTTACGAGGTATGCCATGCCTGTTTTTTGGTCCCTCTACAACCACTGGTTCATTTTTGCAACTTGTCTTAATATGACCAGCTTGACGACAACGACTGCAATGCGGAATCCATCCATGTCTTGTTGCTTTCCTTGCCTTTTGTAGATCTTCAAAAGATTCCTTTATCATGTCTCTGGTTTTTGGTCGACCTCTTGGCTTGCGAAACTCAGGTATAGCTATTGGAGGCTTATGTGTCTTCTACCACAGCTTGTCACCGTTGACAGGCTTGATGTTTTCTTCATATGTCTTTTTCAATACACGAGTGTAGTAATAATCAGCAACATAACGCACTGGATCATATTGGTTATCATCTAGAACACACACACACATCATGCTTACATGGAATCCATGTCATAAGCATTCAAATAATTAGTTATCTCCTCAAACCCAGCCTCACCCTCGGCATCATATCCTTCATCAGCTACATGCTCATCATCATGTCTTTCATCCTCAGATTGCTCAGATTCTTCATCTTCTTTTGGCCTCTCCACATCATCATCACTATCTGAGATGTACTCTCCATTCTCACCACATTGAAGATTTTCACGTTGACTACTTGGAAGCTGATAAATGACTACATCATCACCTGCTTCCGAAACGTCATGTTCCACATAAATGTCAAGATCATGTGAACTTTTCCCTAACAAAACCAACAGAAACGTATCTTCGTGAGTATCTTCAAACACATAGTTTATTGTCTTCATCTCTTTCCCTGCCTATTTGTACCATATGAACCTAATCGGTGCCTTCAGCATCACTTCAAACTTGCAGAAGTCAGCAAACAACTTCCATGTAATCTCTGAGACTTTCCAATTCAAGACACCTAAACCCAACTCTCCATTGTAGATGTAATCTTCGCCTTCTTTATTCATATATCCACCATAATGGACTGTGAGTTTTACAGTTGAATTGTCACTGTAAAATAAAAAATGTGAAACCTCAAATGTCAAATACGAGAAATCTCACAAAATTCGGATGAATGATATCACAAAAGAATATATCAAATACAGAAGATGAAAGAAGAAATACAAAACATGAAAGAAGAAATCAACAAAGAAGTCGCAGAAGAGAAGTCGCAGGATGAAACACGAAACTCGAAACCCAGAAATCGAACCCCAAACCCCGAAACCCAGAAATTGGTATGGAATTCGATATGGAAATCGAACCCCGAAACCCAGAGAAATCGCAGAAGAAGGAAGAAACACGAAACCCAGAAATCGAACCCCGGAACCCCGAAACTCAAAACCCAAAAATCGAACATTGAAGAAGAAATTGAACAACATGAGGAAGAAAACATTCTTACCCCATTTCGACTTCAATGCATTCGACTCCCCTTTGATTTCCTCGAATTGTTCTCTTCTTCTTTCGATTTTCTGGATTTTCTCTCAAAAACCCTAAATCCCCAAATCGATTTGGGGATTTTTTTTTTTTTGGTTTTGTTTATGTCGGGATAAGTTTCTTTTCATTTAACCTTTTGTTTTTTTTGTAATTTCAAAAAAAAAAAAAAAAAATTAACACATTTTAAATGATTTCGACGGAGTTAACATTTCTGTTAACGGAGTTAACTATTCCATTACGTTTTATGGCGGCACAGACAAAGTAGCCATATTAAAAGTTTAATGTGTTATTTTCGTTAATTTGATGGTTTAAAATGCTACTGCAAATCTCTCAAAGTTCATCCCTGAAAGTTTAAAATGCGATTTTCCCAAAAAATAAATAAGAAACAGCACGAAGGCAAAATTAGAAAAAAGTGGATATTATTACTACTAAGTCTTTCAATAGTTCAATTTTGGCCCTTACGTTTTCAATTTGCAGGAAGCACCTCCCAAACTAATTATCTTCAAAAAGTTTATGATATGAAAACTCAATGAACTATATGATTAATCCTTTAAAACTTCTTTTAATTTTCACTTCACTTGATAAGAAACCAAACTTAGTTTTTTCGAAGAAAAAAAGGTGTTCACAGCTTGCAGTACTTGTTGAACCAGACAGCAATGTTGAGAAAGCTTTCAAAATCCGTCTGTGGTCTGCACAAACAATCACAAGACGCAAAACATGTTTTTTTTTAAATCAAAACTTTCTCAAAGAGATTGCTTTAGCTATGGACAACGTAAAAAAATGGCAGCTTTTGTTTTCTTTACCTGTCTAGGGGATGATTGTCATTGGGAAAGGCTAAAACTTTAACCTCAACTCCTTTCTCCTTCAACGCCCTCACGTACTTATTCAAAACAAGTATACCGGATTAAACAACATTGCCAATGAGTTTTGAGTCTGCAAACTTGAACAAAGTTGCAGATTTTTTCAAGTGAATTGCGAAAAAAGGATCTTACTTGAAATCCGTTTGAAATGGGAACACGAAGATCCCGAGTTCCCAAAAGAAACAGAGTAGGTGTTTTCACCTGCGGAATTTAAAATAAACAAGGAAAGTGATTAAATGTCTTTAAATGTGTTAAAGAGCAGGAGTTGTGGGTTTGACCTTGGAGATGTGTGCTATAGGAGACATTTGATGAAACCGAGACATATCTTCAGGTGAAGGGGCTTCTGTATAGTGAGTCTGGTCCCCATAGGCTTCAAAGAAACACCAATCAGATATATCTGTAATCCCAACCATTGATGCTATGTTGCATACGGGATTCCTTGCAGCTGCTGCCACAAATTTATCCGGCGCCTATAGAAAAATTCCGGTATAAGAATGGTGATTTCTAATCTGGTGCCATCAATTCAAAGGTAAGTAACTACAGTACCTGGCCAATCAAGTGAGTGGTCAGAAACCCACCATGAGAACCACCTAGCACGGTTATTCTAGACGGGTCTGCGAGTCCCATTTCAATGGCATGATCTACAGCTGAGAGCACATCTTTCACGTCCTGTGTCAGGGAAGCTAATAAATTTAGCAGATCGCACAAGGAAGAAAAAATGACATTACAGACGCATATATAGTACCTGCGATCCAACTTTTCCAGGTAGAGACTGCAAAGCATCTTCCCCAAATCCCAATGAACCCCTTCGAGTCAAATGAATCACCAAAAACCAAGTTAGGATCTCCAGAAGGTTGATGAACTAGTGGAACTTAGCGCTGTATATTTGTAAGTGAACCTGTAATTTACAATCAGCAGACTGTTCCCAATCGAGGAGAGATAGGCCAAATTCTTGGAGAAGCTGCAAGGTGAAATTGAATGAGGGCCTCCATGGATAACAACAACTAAAGGATCACATTTCCCGTTCTCCTTAGACTTTGAAGACGATACATATATAGCTTCAATAGGTTTTTTGGCCCCTGGCATGTGTTGATCATATGGAAAATGAGTCAGATATTTTATCAACCAAAAAACGCAAACAACGAACAACTGAAAGTTTTTGTTTGTCCCCAACTTGAAATGAATATCTTGTTTGAAAAAACAAGACAAGTGTTGAAGTACCTTCGGTAAGGCATTCAGAAACATTACTGATTGGAACTTTTAGAATTTTAAACTGAAGAGATAAAAGCCCTGACGTGACCTGCAGCGATACAAACAAAAAGATAGATAAGGAAAAAGCTTAACATCATTTGAATCAAGAGGATTTGGCAATATGATTTACCTTCTCCGAGCATTTAAATATTGGTTTTTGGAGATTTAACCACTGCCATGAAGGCTTCCCAGCTGGATCAAGAACTTTCTTTCCGTACTTAATTTCAGGAACACTCACTGGACTGCTAGACACTACTCAGAAAAAGAAAATATAATGTTGTTTCAAGCCTGGTTGGTGTGTGTTTAAGTTTAAAATGACATTGTGACAGTTAGTAACTGAAATTAAGAACTTGCTCAAAGATGTTACCGGCAACAATATCATCACCATCTAGCGCAAGAACGCTCCATGAATAATCTGAATCACTAGGGCTGACACGTGACACTTCACCGCTGTAATTCCCTCAACATATATTCATCAGTTAGCTCAGCAGCAGAAGAAAATCGGAAACTTTTCATATCCATTCATCAGTCACCTTAACAAATTTACGCTGAGTATTGATCGGCAACTGCGCCAGTAGGAAGACAACATAAGAGTCTGTCCATCTGACAGCCACGGATCACTCAGAAGGCCAGTAACATAGAGCCCAGGGAAACAACCGTCGTCAGGACAATTCACAACTTGAATCTGTATTATAAGATATATTTGATTACCATATCTATTACCATTCTGAAGAAAAATATTTTTGTGTAGAAAGATTTATAATTTGTTAAGAAACAAAAAGTGGTCAGCTCAAAGAAAGTTGGAAGCCTCTATAGGGAGAAAAAAGTCCGTATAATCTCACCACACCAACGATATTTGTTGACTCAGGAAATTTCCCATCACTTGGCCAGTCAATCTTGTGAAGTGACTCGGTTGCCCAATGCGCCCCGGAATCAACAGCAGTCTTTGCAGATAAAAACAGAAGAAACTTGCCATCTTTGCTGTGAGAGAAGGAAAAAATGTTTGGAGAAGAGAGTAAGTTTTTAACAGGTCATAACTAAAACGAACATTGCACATCAGTGCTGCCATAGGTAAGGAAAATGTTTAACATATGTTGTGTAAGAAAGCTCAACTATAACAATGACAAGAAATGCTATAGTAAATAAATAATTTCAAAAAGACAAGGAAACATTTTTAATAAGATGTAAACCTGAACCGAGGGGAAAAGCCGCTGCTTATGCTCTTAGTCAAATTATGAATAGGGAATGCTTGGTTTGCATCATCTCTGGAACACAAGTAAACACAAACTGTATATAATATTTTCGGAAATTAGGAATGATCAAGTTGTCCTCTAGTGAGTTATATAGAAGCCACAAACTCACTTTGGTTCATCCGATCCCGATGAAACGTCTGTGAACTTAATTGCGTATATGGAACATGGTCTGTTGTAGCAGTACTTAATACCAAACTTTCTTTTATCTCCTAACCATCCGGCAAAAACCAAATACTGAGCTGAGCCTTTACTTTGTGGACTCCAAACAACCTGTCCAACGCTTATCGATCTTGGAACTCCTTTGATTTGCTCAACCTCTCCACTGCCAACAGAAAAAGAGAAACAACCATCAGAAAAAAGTAGAGTAATTGATCTTTTCTTGTGAAGACTGGAGAGACTGATGAAACCTGTCAACATCGATAACAAACAGCGCAGGTTGCCTTTTTCCGGCATATGCTTCTCCCCATTCCTCTTCCCAATCTCCTTGACCTTTCCAGCTTCCAATATCCTTGTCCAACGAATTTTCTTTCTTGTAATAACCTAGATGGTCAAATGTAGGCTTGGGACGAGATGGTTCCTCGGCAACATAAGCAACACGAGTCTCGTCTGAATTCCAAGAGATCCCTTCAAACCTGAATCATACACAAGCCTTACTCATTTTTCTACTTCTCCAAGAGCTTTACTTTAAAATCAGCTAAAAAAGTGTGGTACCATCCATCAACGTAGACAGAGCCATGAACTTTCTGTGGAATATGGAACTCCTTCTCTAGCTGAGACGAACTCCATATCTCAAACTTTGTAGGAGAATCATTTTCAGGATTCCGAATCACAAGGAGCCTCAAACCCGATGGAGATGGAACAAAAGCCGATGTGCCAGTCATCTCGATGGGAAATGGCGCCCAGTGAAAGTTCACAGATTGGTTATTTTCTTTCGAGATATGACCTGATAACATAAACTTCCTCTTTTTATTAGCCAAAAGGTTTGCTTGACTCATTGCAAACATTGCCTGGCGACCTGCAGTTTCAAACATTTCATTCGGTCAGATGAGATGATTTTCAACAACAAAAGTTCCTAACTTGGAATATGTAAAACTCATTACCAGAATCAGAGTTAAAAATCCAAGCTTTGTCAATGCTGGGAATAGTTATGAACTCTTTAAGTAGCTTTGACTGTCTGGCATACTCTTCCTCAGTAGTTGGGTCCAAGCCAACATGCAATTCCTTTGCTGGATCAGTTCCAGAAGAATCCATGGCTACGAATCTTCGAATCCAATTCTTGCAACTGAAAAGTTGGATAACATAAACAAGTAGCTAAAAGATTGCAAAAACGATTCCAATAATCATCCATAGTTTTAAAACCAACCAATGTTAATCAGATATGATTTGCTCCAAATTCGTTTGAACAGAACATACGGAAACCGATCAAAGGATGGAACTTTCGGATTGAAAACAATCAAATAGAAGATACCCATCAAAGCAACACCATCAATTATTCTCAATTCGTGCTAACACAAACACAAAAGACAGAGATCTTAGATAGAGAAGAAGAAGAAGAGCTTACGAAGACTGAGTGTGTGAAAGAGTGAAACTTCGGCGGCGACGAAGATGAAGATGAAGATGAAGATAGGAGGAGCGGAAGTCAAATCTACCCAAATTGGTGGAGCAAGTGATTGGACAAGTAAAGATTCTCGCCATCTAATTAAAAAAGGTCGAAACTTTCGATGTCACATCCATTATATTTCCCCAATCGACAATTTCTTAAATCGAAATATCATGTTTTTTTGTTTGTTTTAAATTATGTCTCAAAACGATTTGTGTAAAATTCAAATATCATATTTTTCATTATCTCCAAATAACTTGAGACGGTTCTGTATGAAATTAATTGGATATAAATGTTCATACCTAGCATAAATTTTCATTATCTCAAAATTGATCTTACAGAATTATAACAAGCAAGTTTTACATCTATAACGTATGTGTATCCCTATTTTACACCAAACTTTTTTAGATCTAAAAGATTTCTAAATAAAGTAAGAAACTTTAAGAGGCATTTTTGCTAAAAAACCAAAAGGGTTAATTGGTTTTTGAAAAGAGGATCATAAGTCGGATCTTTTCATGATTCTGAGCTTTTGACAAGATGAAGAGAACATGTCCCATGGAACATCACCCACCAACATCCAATCTCCATCTTTGTCCTCATAAGTCGGTACAAATCCAGATCCTTTAATGTATCCTTCTCTCTCAGAATATTCACCAATTGTGAACTTGAACATGTTCTCGAGTGCCTTGAGAAGCTCAGGATAGTTTTTGTACATCTTGAGATCTATCTTACGGAGATATGGAGCCCCGTCCATACTCACTTTCACATAACTCACATTTTTGTTGTTGCTGTTCTTTCGGTTCGATCTTACTGGAGGCCAGCCAACGATTTGTGTTCTGAAGTTTACAAAGAAAGATTCATCATTAGTACACCGATGATGCGATGGATATAAGAAGATTGATCTTTGGATTTCGCTAATAAAAATGGAGCTTCAGATCTCAACTTACTTGGCAGGAGGAGAAGATTCTTCTTTTAGGTTGTGTTCATCGGTGGTCTGATGAAACCGACGCTTGTTGCTTCTGACACAAGAAACCTCTAGATGTTGTTCTTCTTCTTCTCCTCCTCCTCCGGGCAATCCCAAACGAAGCTCTGTGTCCTTAAGGTTAAGCCCATTGATGACTTCCTCATACGCCATATTCTCTCACTATACTTCTTGTTTCAAAAGAAGAAAGATCTCTTCTACTTCTTCTTGGGTTTTTGATTAGATCCTTGAAATGCGATGGAGTTTGCTTGTGGGTTTGAGAAATGGAGAGGGAGAGAGAGAGGTTTATATAAGGAAACTTGCATTGAAATTAGGGTTAAAGAGAGAGAGATGGGAATTATGACGTTGTCGGGAGCATGAGAGGGCAAGTGAGAGGCAAGGGGACAAAGATGGGACACTGATAGTTTTGGACGCGCTTCTTTCTTATTTCAACGGTCCTGATTTGTCTCCGCCAGTTGCGTACGCGAGATCCTAGCCGTTTCTTTCTCTTATGGTCAAAGGAGTAAAGGAGCCAGCAAAAGAAAAACATGGTAAGATTACTTCTCTACCACACGTCGTGGCACACGATTAGTCGATGACACGAGGTTGTGATATGATGTTTATAATTCTTTCAACTATATATTTATTATTCGGCTTGATTCAAGAATAGTCTATTACATATTATAGGAGCTAGTAGTTTGATTATCCGTTTCCTGAATGATATTTTACATATTTTGGATATTTTTGAGTTTTGATTGTTGAAAATAGTTTGAAGCGTTTATGTATGAAGCGGATACGTGTATATATATATATACATATGTATATATATGTATATATGTGTATATATATGTATATATATGTGTATATATGTTTATATGTGTATATATGTTTATATGTGTATATATATATGTAGGGAGATAGTCTTCAATAACTAAAAAATTAGATAAATAGCACTGAATACTTTGAAATTAGTTTTTCTCTTTTACTGTATATAATTTCTGACGAAAATGCCCCTATAGGTTAATAAAGTGAACAAATGACTGCATTAAACGCTAACTTAGATATCTGAAGAACTAACGAAATCACGTTTATAGATAACCATGTTATACAACTAGATACTAGAGATAACTTAGATATCTAACGAACTAACAAAATCACTTTTATAGATAACCATGTTATACATTATCTGGATATTTACATTATCCAGACAAGGGAGTCTTTCTTCTTAAACCATATACCATAAACACTAAACCCTAAACTTTATACCATAAACCTTAAACCATAAACTCTATACTCTACACACAAAAATCTAAACCCGTCGAACCCTAAACCCTGTAGTTTTCATTAAATTCCATTGGGATCTGGTGTGGAAAAGTAAGTAACTAAGTTATCTAATTGTCGATAGTAAATTACCCAGATAAGATAGAAGTTAAACAACTATATTATCCAATATATTAACTGGATAACTATATTATCCATATAGTTTGTTTTGTCTTCGGGAACCCAAAACCATAACCCCTAACACTAAACCCTAAAACTTAAACTCTAAATCCTAAACCCCAATCCCTAAACCATAAACCCCATAGTTTTCAATATTCTTCAATGGAAAAAAAATTAACTTTGTTATCTGATTGGCAATAATACATTACCAGATAATTGTTAGGTTGTAAACTATATTATACAAATAATTGATGTGTGGATAACTACATGGCCAACGAAGATATGTGGATAACATAATCTCACTTCAAACTCGACACGGGTCCAATTCGGGTGGATTACCACCAAATTGGAGAAGAATTTCACGGCGAATCTGATGAAAAATTGGTTGGCTCCAGGAGGAGCACCGTGCAGGGAGGCAAAGACCGTCAAGATTTCCGTTCCCGGTGTCGACGGGGTTGATTCGGTAAAGCTAACCACCGGCGAGATCCATGAATTCAAATTCCAAGCCCTAGACGAATCTAAACAACATGTTTGCATTGGAGAAGAATTTCAAGGCGAATCTGATGAAAAATTGGCTGGCTCCAGGAGGAGCACCGTGCAGGGAGGCGAAGACCGTCAAGATTTCCGTTCCCGGTGTCGACGGGGTTGATTCGGTAAAGCTAACCACCGGCGAGATCCACAAATTCAAATTCCAAGCCCTAGACGAATCTAAACAATCCGTTTGCATTGGCGGGGACTATTTCGAGACTGATTTATCCAGCTAGAGTTGGAAATCTAGGCCGCCGGTGAAAGAATTCGGCAACAAAACTTACTCCATATCGTTACAGATTCTTCAGAACAAATTAATCAGGGATTTTGGCGAAGATGAGAGAGAGAGAAAGAGAGAGAGAGAGAAAGAGAGAGAGAGAGAGAGAGAGAGAGAGAGAGAGAGAGAGAGAGAGAGAGAGAGAGAGA
>PKML01041397.1:74633-98889 GCA_002933935.1 Eutrema yunnanense | reverse complement strand
GTGTATATATGTATATATGTGTATATATGTATATATGTATATATGTATATATGTGTATATGTCTATATATGTGTATATTATGAATAACACAACTTCAACACATTAAAGTTACACAATGCAACTTAAAATAATTAAAAATTATATGATCCAAAATTAAAAATATAAATAACCATTTTCATTCTTATTTTTCTCAACTCTATCAAATAAACCCGCCTCAAACTCTTTATTGTAAAAACAATATCATCAAACTCAAATCTTCTAAAAATAATCTCATTCAACTAAAGTTAATAACTTCCAACATTTCACATATGATTAAAACAATCTTTTATAAACAAAATTCTTTATATTAAGAATGAGCAAGTGGAACAGTGGTTGTCACACCTCGACTGCCATCTTACCGGTTACGAGTTCGACTCCACCTGCCCTCCATGTGTGGGGGTATTTGGCTAATTGTCCGGCATGTTGTGGCCCAAAAATGATGACAAAAAAAAATACAAGATTCTTTATATTTAAAATACATAGATTAGTGTTTACAAATGTCAATATACTATATTAGTTTTCGTTTTTTTTTTCTTTATTTGTCGTACTTTTTTATGATACTATGTTTTCAAAACGGAAACGCAAGTTTTCAACGCATTTTTGAAGGGATTTTTTTTGGGAAGCACTATGAAAGCGAGCTTCTAAAAACTTATGAGAACTTCCGATTTTGATTTCGATTCCAAAGCGGGAAGCGAACCTTCTGCAAAGCTTCCGTGTTACATAGAATGATAACACACTATTTTACAATATGCCACGTAATTTAATAAAACCACATAATTTTTCACAAATACGTAAAATATTTTTCATTTACTGTTTTTCCACTATAATCATTTATTTAGTTTTCTCCTTTAAATTAAACTGTCTACTTAAACAGCCCTTGATTACCAATTGCTTTGTACAATTATGATCAATTATAAATGATAAATTAGGGAGGGGGCAAAAAGAAAATGGGAATGAAATTATGATGAATTGAATGAATATGGTAGGTTGACCTACAAATTAGGAAAATGTTAATTTGAAATGGCAAATTAGTTGTCTCCGCTGACCACGAGATTTCTTACCCGTTTTACCCTTATCTCAGCTGACGTCAGCGAAGTTATGTTTATCAAGAAGCATTAAATGCTCTGACACATACATGATAGAGAAGCAAGTTGAGTTGAGTGCATTAAATGCTCTGTCGCAGCATTAAATGCATTGATGTTGCAACATATCTTTCTCCGCTAAACGAGTTAGCACAGTTATCGGCGATAACATTCATTAATCCGGTTATCGTATTAACCCAGTTATCATATCGCGTTAAGTTTATGTTTATCGTGTTAACCTAGTTATCAAATCATACAAAATATATAAATTTAAATTTAAATTGTGAACTAAGGTTTTTTATTTATGTATATATAAGTTCAATAAAAAATATTTGTATTTTTTGGACGTAAATAACATGATAACAATTATAAAACATATTATATAGAATGTTAACGTGCTAATAATAATATCTGAATACTTATAATGTGCTACCATTAATATTTAATGCGTGGTTAACATGCTAAATAATATGAAATCGCGATAAGTTTATGTTTAATGTGCTAACTTAGCTATCATATCATCACAAACTATGAAAATTCAAATTAAATTCGTGAATTTATGTTTTTTAAATTGTATATATAAGTATGGTAAAAATATGATTAATGTTTCTCTTAGGTAATTGACACGATAAAAATTATAACAACATATTATATAGAAGTCAAGTTAACAATTCGAGTTAACGTATAACATTATTAACAAGTCAAGTTAACAATTCAATTTAACATATAACATCGTTAACAAGAAAAGTTAACATGCATACATCGTTAACAAGTCAAGTTAACGTATAATATCGTTAACATATCATGAATTGTATTGTGGAGTTGCAATGAGGGTTGTCAAGAGAACAAATCATTTGCCATGTTAATAGGATCTTGAGACATGAAATGTATGTATACTAACTGTTAACAAAGTTAACATCATCGCCGAACCACCAAAAGAAAGAGATCCCGATAGCTCAAGGAAGAACCACCGGTGTCGCCTTTTAACCTTCAATAAATCACCGACCATCAACACGGATAACTATCTTAACGACCACGACGGTATCTAAATCTAAAATCATAAGGGTTTTGGGTAATGATATCGCGAAAGATTGATCTAAAATCAGATCTAAAATCCATCATAATGATATCGCAAAACCCACAAGGAAAATCATATCTAAAATCCATCATCATCAATCTTTAAAAATGGATGATGATGAACACTCAATGGGTTTTGGGTAATGAGAAATGGATGTGAAAGATTGAATCACATGGAACCCTTTGAGATGTCCATACGTAAAGAGATCCATCGGAAGTTCATGTACGAAGTATTTCTTGGAGATAAACACACTAGAAAATCTTGTTCGGGAATCTTTAGAAGATGCCAATATGAGGAAGTCCGTGCATGGAGCCATTTAGGCGACACTAGAGAAAGGAGGTCCACAGACCACACTAGCAATCGACGAAGGTAGTCCTAAGCATTCGGGTATTCAGGTCCATTCCGGATTTTTCGGGTAGAAGGATTTTGGACCCATTTAGGAACCGATAAAGTTTCGGGTCAGTTCGGTTCCAATCGATTCTAGGTCGGTTTGGTTCCGAGAATTAAGAACCCAAAACAATTCGGATCTTAATCAGTTCGGTATTTATCACCCGAAATGCCTAAAATATACCCGAAAACCCAAAAATATACCCAAAAACTCAAAATATACCCGAAAACCTGAAAAGAAATATAAAGAAAATATACCTGTAATACCAAAAAAACCGTGATATATTTAATATTTTGTGTATATAATTATAATTCGGGTATCCGATCAGGTATCGGTTCGGTTTCGTGTATTATCTTATACCCACATGCATAAATGAGGAAGAACCATCAGGTATTTTGGGCATAACTGAAACATATCGGTTTCAGTTATTTTGGGTCGGTTCCGGTTCAGGTTTTTGGTTCCGATTTTTATGCCTATACCTAGCCCTGGGCGTTCGGGTTTGGGTCGGGTCTTTTGGGTATCGGGTTTAGGATTTAGGACCCACTCGGGTATTTTGAAATTTTGGGTCGGTTCCAATCGGGTTAGGGTTGGTTCGGATCTTGTAATCATGAACCGATGTTTACCTGAATTTTTTTTGGGTTCGAATTGGATCTGTTATATTATACCCGAACATAGCCGAACCTGTCAAAACACCTGAAACCAATCTGATTTACCCAAAAATCAGACACTTTGACTTTGTATAGCAAAACTTTCAATAAACCTGATCGGATTTTAATCTAACTTGTCAAACATTCATACAAACAAAAAAAAAATCATCAAAGAAACATCAAAAGATGAGTTTCACACTTTCAAACATCCATATTCCATAACAAAGTTCAAATGAAAAGTGAAATAACTAAATGAAAAGAGTAACATGGAGAATAATCAAACATGTATCTCCTAACTCCAAAGTCCAAAGTTCCAAACTCCAAATCACCTCCACCATGTTTCTGTGCAATCAAAACCAAAATGAGAATGTAAATAGTAAATACATAACCAATGACAAAGACATAAGAAACAAGCCGAATGATATAGACAAACAAGCCGATACATATATCTTACCTAAAGCCGAGTGATAAAGACATAAAGTGATTGAGAATATGAGATNATTAATGTTTCTCTTAGGTAATTGACACGATAAAAATTATAACAACATATTATATAGAAGTCAAGTTAACAATTCGAGTTAACGTATAACATTATTAACAAGTCAAGTTAACAATTCAATTTAACATATAACATCGTTAACAAGAAAAGTTAACATGCATACATCGTTAACAAGTCAAGTTAACGTATAATATCGTTAACATATCATGAATTATATTGTGGAGTTGCAATGAGGATTGTCAAGAGAACAAATCATTTGCCATGTTAATAGGATCTTGAGACATGAAATGTATGTATACTAACTGTTAACAAAGTTAACATCATCGCCGAACCACCAAAAGAAAGAGATCCCGATAGCTCAAGGAAAAACCACCGGTGTCGCCTTTTAACCTTCAATAAATTACCGACCATCAACACGGATAACTATCTTAACTACCATGACGAGTATTTAAATCAAAAATCACAAGGGTTTTGGGTAATGATATCGCGAAAGATTGATCTAAAATCCATCATAATGATATCGCAAAACCCACAACGAAAATCATATCTAAAATCCATCATCATCAATCTTTAAAAATGGATGATGATGAACACTTAATGGGTTTTGGGTAATGAGAATGGATGTGAAAGATTGAATCACATGGAACCCTTTGAGATGTCCATACATAAAGAGATCCATCGGAAGTTCATGTACTAAGTATTTCTTGGAGATAAACACACTAGAAAATCTTGTTCGGGAATCTTTAGAAGATGCCAATATGAGAAAGTTTGTGCATGGTGTCGTTTAGGCGACACTAGAGAAAGGAGATCCACAGACCACACTAGCAATCGACAAAGGTAGTCCTAGGCATTCGGGTATTCAGGTCCATTCCGGATTTTTCGGGTAGAACGATTTTGGACCCATTTAGGAACCGATAAAGTTTCGTGTCGGTTCGGTTCCAATCGATTCCAGGTCGGTTCGGTTCCGAGAATTAAGAACCCGTAAGAACCCAAAAAAATTCGGATCTTAATCAGTTCGGTATTTATCACCCGAAATGCCTAAAATATACCCGAAAACCCAAAAATATACCCAAAACCCAAAATATACCCGAAAACCTGAAAAGAAAACTAAAGAAAATATACCTGTAATACCAAAAATATACCAAAAAATATGTGATATATTTAATATTTTGTGTATATAATTATAATTCGGGTATCGGTTCGGTTTCGGGTATTATCGGATACCCACATGCATAAATGAGGAAGAACCATCAGGTATTTTGGGCATAACTGAAACCGATCGGTTTCAGTTATTTTGGGTCGGTTCCGGTTCAGGTTTTCGGTTCCGGTTTTTATACATATACCTAGCCATGGGCGTTCGGGTTTGGGTCGGGTCTTTTGGGTATCAGATCTATCGGGTATAGGATTTAGGACCCATTCGGGTATTTTTGGGTCGGTTCCAATCGGGTTAGGGTTGGTTCAGATCTTGTAATCATGAACCGATGTTTACCTGAATTTTTTTTGGGTTCGGATTGGATCTGTTATATTATACCCGAACATAACCGAACCTGTCAAAACACCTGAAACCAATCCGATTTACGCAAAAATCAGACACTTTGACTTTGTATAGCAAAACTTTCAATAAACCTGATCGGATTTTAATCTAACTTGTCAAACTTTCATACAAACAAAAAAAATCATCAAAGAAACATCAAAAGATGAGTTTCACACTTTCAAACATCCATATTCCATAACAAAGTTCAAATGAAAAGTGAAATAACTAAATGAAAAGAGTAACATGGAGAATAATCAAACATGTATCTCCTAACTCCAAAGTCCAAAGTTCCAAACTCCAAATCACCTCCACCATGTTTCTGTGCAATCAAAACCAAAATGAGAATGTAAATAGTAAATACATAACCAATGACAAAGACATAAGAAACAAGCCGAATGATATAGACAAACAAGCCGATACATATATCTTACCTAAAGCCGAGTGATAAAGACATAAAGTGATTGAGAATATGAGATTCATTAATCTTGTGTTGGTGGAGTATCAAAATCTGAACATGTAAATAAGAACAAAAGGTTAGAACACTAAAAATGATACAACAAGAGTATAGTAAATGAGAAGATTACATCTCTTAAGCTTATCTTCATATTCAAATTCAGAGATTATTTGTTCCTTTGTAACCAAACTTCTTTCACCAAAGCACTGAATGTCTTGCTTCATCCACTGCTTTGTACACATCAAAATCTCAACCATATATTGAGTTAGACAACTCCTAGATGGAGTTATGATCCGACCACTAGTGCTAAAGACACTTTCAGATGCAACAGAAGACACTTGCATTGCAAGTACATCTTTTGCAATTTCGGCTAGTATAAGAAACTTGGCACTGATGTGATTCAACCAATCAAGTACATCGTACTCTGTTCCAGTTATGGTGTTTGGTTCTCAACACTCTTATCCAATTCATCTCTTGTATCTTGAACTCCAGTTTCAGCAACAATCTCCTTATATATGAAATCCATCCTTTCATACCCTAAATCCAAATCATCTTCCACCACTCTCATTCTTTCATGTGATTGCTGTAATGATTGTGTTTGATTAGACTATGCAGATTGCGTATTTGACCCTTTATGATATCGAGCACTATACTCATCAAACATGTCACGCAGAACAATAATGACTGATTGATTCAGATCTTGTGCTTCAAAACTTTCTTCCCCATACAGTCTCTCTAAACACATATTAGCAAACCCCATTTTTTCCTAGGATCAAAGACTGAAGCTATAATCAGCATCTTATTTATTCCCTTCATCCCATCCCAATACTTATCAAACTTGTTTAACATCCCATCAGCCTTCTTTTTCAACTCTAAGTCTAAACTCTGAGTGATGTTCATCAGATTTTTTTCTATGGTCACTATCTCACCATAGCACTTAAAAGAATTCAGAGTAGTAGAAGCTAAGACAATCAACGTAAAGTCATAGATGATGACTAGGAAACGTACTAACCTCTCAACATCATCCCAATCACTTGAAGAAGGAGGTCCAATCATTTTTGTCCCATTCTCAATCTCATTGAAGTAGTCATTGTATAACTTTTCTTCTACCTCCATCTTGTCGAATGCTATCATGTATTTAATTGCCTTAAAAAACATAGTGTAAGTGGAATTCCATCGGGTTTTGATATCCAAAGGTAAACTGCCTCTTGTCAACTTACCCGAATCAACTCTCAGTTCAAAAGACTTCAACCTATTTATAGATGATCTAACGTATGAAATCCCATTACGAATGGCAGTGACACTAGCATCTATATAAGCTAAACATTCTTTGACAATCAAGTTTATGATGTGAGCACATCATCTCACATGCATATAATCACCATTTAACACAAAAGCTTCAGGAGACAGCAATGAAAACCTTGTGTGAAACTTCTTAAGAGCAATCTAGAAGAACAGTTGAGATTGGTAGTTGCATTATCAACAGTGATGAAAAATACATTCTCTATACCCCAATCAGCTAAGCAATCTAGAAGAACAGTTGAGATTGTTTGTCCTTTATGATATGTGATGTTCTTAAACCCAATGATAAACTTCTTTAACCTCCAATATGCATCAATGAAATGCAATGTGATCTCATATAACTCGCTCATGTTCAATAGCAAAGCGAAACAAGTACAATGAAAAATGAGAATCAAGTTATAACATGAAACATTTAAAACAAAAAATCGCATTACCTGTAGTCTGAGCAACCTATATGTTTGTTTTAAGAGATACTTTTAATTTGCTTGTTAGCTATGAACAACTCCCTGAAAGATCTTTTCCTAGACACATACATCTCAACAATGTTTCTTGTTGATGTTCTTCTTGAATGAGGCTTGTAGAGTTTCACATTGCCGCAAAAGTGTTTCCAAGCCATGCTTTCAATATAAGAAAGTGGCAACTCCCCAATCACAAAAATCTCATATGTAGCCTCCTTGAATATATCCACATACACTTTGGCACTACTCAGAGTTCCACTCTCATTTATTACAACCTGACTCTTACCATGACTCTGTATCTGACCATCTTTCCATGCCTTAAAATATTTGCAGATTGTTAGATGGTTTTTGAGATTCGAAATCCCGAATGATGTTGGACATAAAAAAACCTTGTGATAGTAATTTCACTTGCATTTGTCACGATTTTCTGTTGTCCTTTTGAAATAACTCCAAACTTCAGACCTTGTCTCAAGTATCTTCTTTGGCTTTGGTGGCTGAGAACTAGTAGCTCCATTTCTTCTCGGAACTCCCTTTCTCTTACCACGACTAGCAGTAGTCCTTATCTCTTCTTCACGATCTTCTTCATTTATTTATTGAGCGTTCTCTGCGTTAGTGTTCTCTGGAGTTGGTTCAGAAGATGAATCCATATGTATATAGAAGAAATGCACTACATAAGAAGCTAACACAATGGTATATCAATGTAAGTATCTAAGTGACAAATCAAGACCAGAAAAAAATGACAACAAATCGATGAAGAATCTAATAAGTAACAAGTAACAAATAACAAACAAACTTAGAAGTTACAAAATCCAGACAATAAGCTAAATTAGTACAACTAAGACACGAAATACCCAAATTCTAACAACTAAGAGACAAAATCAAAACAAAAACATATATAAGTTATGTAAAAAGGAAAATCAAAAACTGATTATAAGTTTTTATCTGAAAAATGAAGTTCAAAGCTTCTCTGAAAAACAACGGAGTCGAATAAGAGGAAGAAGAAGAAAAGTAGGTACCCAAGATCGAATTCTCGATGTCTCAGAATTTGGAGAGGATGAAATATTCTTGTTTAGGAATTCTAGATTGAGACTTGGGTTTAGAATAGGGGAAAAAATCGGATAAGTGGGAAGCTGAAAAGTACTAGGCTCGCGTTTGGTAATATATAGGTTAATTTGGTTACTTCAGTTACTACTTTGGGTATTGTGTATTATTCGAACCGGACCGATACTCGAAGTTACTCAGCCTACAGATCCATTCAGGTATTTTTATAGATCTGAATTCGAACCGAACCAACTTTTTCGGATCGGTTCCAGTTCAGTTTTTCGGGTTTGGATATTATGCTCATGGTTACCCAGGCGCCTAGACGAAGGTGTTAGCGCGGAGAGATCCGTGTGAAGAATTTCTTAGCTAAAAGGAATTATTCATTTGTTTTTTTGTAAAGGAATTATTCACCTCCAACCGTATAATTCATAGTTTTTATGGTAAATTATATATATTTTTTCTAAACTATATATTTTGATAGCTTCTCCTAATTACTTAAAAGAATAACCACGCCGGTAAAAAAAATATATATATATATTTACAATCAGACCTATCAAAATTTTCATGTGACTTAAAAAAGAAAAGAAAAATTGATTAGATAGGTTTTCGAAATCACATGCTATGTTAAAACTTGAGAGCCTGCAAAAGTCAAGAGGAATGGGGGGGACACGATTCACTGGACACTTTTTGGGTCGTCGTTGAGCAAACAATGAACATGCCAATGCTCTCTCTCAACTTTCATGCGGAATGCACTCGCTTGGTTCTCATTCCTCTTACGTGTTCTCTTTACTTTTCCCTGTCATGTGTTGGTAGATAAGACTTAATGTAAAGAATAGTAGGGAACAAGATTTTTGATAATCTAAATTAAAAATAGGTTAAGCATTTTTAAATTAAGGAAATAAAACATTTTGTTAAGATTTTTGACTTAAAAAATATATATTTAGGGGGATATGATTTTAAGATTTATGGTTTGATTACAACTATTTTGTTTATATACTTTTTCTCAAAATGCAATTTCTTAAAAAAAATTGTCTCAAATCAATCCATCATGATATTAAACCGATTTTTTAAAAAAATGATATTAAACCGATTGTCTCAAACCTCAATACCAAGAAATTATATTAGTAGATTTTTTTTTTCCCATCATGTTTATTGTTGTGATTTAAGATGGAAACACATTGGGTATTGGGTATTGGGTATTTGGGTGATTATACACTACATAACAAATTATTGGTCGTATCTCATTTCGATAAAATTTAGAAGACAATGTTACAAAAAAATTGTTAGAAAACTGTCAGACAATTTTTCTACTGCACACCATTGTGGTTCACATGTTCCTGAGGTATATGTAACGATGCCTTACGAATTTTACTGTCAACTGGGCAAAGTGCGCTTGTTCCTTTTGCGTTTAGTAGATTTCGAGGTTCGCCTAATATGTTGATGCAGAAGATGTCGCATAATTCTTTATGAGTCCAAAGTCCATATTTCACACTATAATTGGCTAGTTAATGATAGATAAAAATGATACTCCATCTGTTTTAAAAAGAATGTCATCTTGACAATTTTCACACAAATTAAAAAAACTAATAAAAATTCTATTTTACCCTTGATTAATACACTAAAAAAAATTCTCTTTCTAATTAATACATTAAAACACTAGGGTTAAAACTGAATTTTTTTAATAAAAAATTTGCATTGAAAATACAAAGTGACACTCTTTATGTAACAAAAAAAAAATGCTAGAATGACATTCTTTTTGAAACGGAGGGAGTACTAAATAGCCAATTTACTTTAAAAAATATTTTTCGAAAATACATATTCATTAAAGCAGCTATACAATTACATAAATGTTAGTCAAAAAAAAAAAAAATACAGCTACATATATGTAGAATAAGCGTGTGCATTAAATTTACGGAAAAAAACTATGCATGTGATATGTTACAATGTAGGTACATTTGACACTCGTGTGATTTCCTGACAAAATTTTGGAATGTATTGGAAAAAGGTATGGTCCAAAATCAAATATTAGAAATGACAAAAAAGCTGAGCCACAAAGATCCAAGTCCTGATTCAAATCATGCACACCACACCATAACTTATAAGAAATGCACGTGTCCCATCTTTGAACCTCTTTTTAGTTTTTATAAACCCGATTCATAAATTAACGGTTGAATATAAGACATGAAAAAAAAATGCTTTCTCTCTCCAGGCGACGGCGAGTGCGATTCATCCCTTCAAAACCCTAGATATATTTTCTCAATCTCAAGGAAGAAAAGGGTATTTTAGGGGATTTGAACTACTTTCTCATAGATCATAGAAATTTTGAACGAAATGATTCAAGATCTTTGTTTGATTTAGAGAAATGGGGCGAAAAAATCATGGGTGGATCCAGTTTGGGATTGGCTGGAGTCGAAGCTCAGCTTCAGGAGAGAAATTTTTCGAGTCCAGTGAAGTGGATATGTAGATAGCATTATCGTGAATCAGAGGTGGGCAGATAGTCACATAAGAGTCTGAGATCTTCCCTAGTTATCGACACACGCCACAGTTAAACAACGGTCATGGGACTAGTCTGGTCGAGATGATATTCCCTACACATCTTATAGAGTCATACCTTTAAGCTTGGTGGATTGCCTAGAGCTAGTTCATCGGAACCTAAAACTAGGGTTGTAGAGGGTGATAAATTGATGAAAGCAAGAACACAAAAGTATTTAGAAAGAATTATTATTAGACTTTCATAAGAAAATGTTACAAGATGCATAAATTTATATAGCGGTAGAAGTAATCTATATTTTCTAAATTAAGATAAACATAAATGTAAATAATATATTTAGAGATAAAGGTAAATTTCCTAAACTAAGATATTGGTAAATATCCATAATCTTCTAGATCTTTCCGGATCTTCATGATTTCCATAATCTCGGTATGGTCGATCTCATCGATCTCCCAATACCCTTCCGCAAGCTCATACGTGGTAACATGTATGAGATTGGACAAGTCTTCAAAATATCGGCGTTATACCCGGCCGTCGGGTCAAATCGGCTACAACACCCAGCCGTTGGGCAACGACGTTTATACCCAGTCGAAGGGTCAAATCGGCTACAACACCCAGCCGTTGGGCAACACGTTTATACCCGGTCGTAGGGTTCTTCAACAGCATATATACCCAGCTGTCGGGTCATCAACAACGTTTATACCCGATCGTAGAGTCAAATTGGTTCGATGAAAAATCCATCATGAACCGTAGTAATTTGCGATTGCGAAATCGAAACACAACTCACGAGGGCGAGAAAAACATAATCATCACCACCAAACATAAGCATTCGTTGGAGGCGTTCATCAATACGGCATCACCGTACATCTTTTTCTTCAGCGATCATAGGACAAATACTTGTCCGTAAAAACCACATAATAAGTTGATATTAAGAAAGCATAATCACGTGCTATTGTGATCATCTTCTTCGCCAAAAACTCGTCCACTTTTTTTTTTTTTTTTTTCATCGATCAAAACCAATTATAAAGAAATTTTGTAAGAAAGTTTCGAGATAGAATGACACAAGGTCAAAGAAAGAAAGAAGATGAAATTGATAGAAATAAACCTAACCCATAGAAATTGGATCTAGGCTCTGATACCATGATAAATTGATGAGAGCAAGAACACAAAAGTGTTTAGAAAGAATTATTATTAGACTCTCATAAGAATAATGTTACAAAATGCATAAACTTATATAGCGGTAGAAGTAATCTATATTTTCTAAATTAAGATAAACATAAATGTAAATAATATATTTAGAGATAAAGGTAAATTTCCTAAACTAAGATATTGGTAAATATCCATAATCTTCTAGATCTTTCCGGATCTTCATGATTTCCATAATCTCGGTATGGTCGATCTCATCGATCTCCCAATAGAGGGATTTACACGGCTCATGCTAGTTGTACCTTTTTCGCACTAGCTTCAGAAGACGAGCAATCGACTTGGAGCACTGGTAGCGGTGTGGAAACTGTTAGTGGTATAGTTTTTATAGTGGTCAGGATGTTCATATCAGGCGACGAAACTCCCTAGTCTCTAAAATGTGGTCACCTAGAGACACCATGAATAGATTCCATAAGAGAGGATGAGGAAATGTTGAAAAGACTGAAGGAGAAAGAAGAAGTGAATTTGGATGATATTGTCAAGGTTCCTAGATTCAACAATCAAGAGCTTGTTGAAGAACACTCCTTCAATATCATAATCAAAATCCTCAATATGAATGCTCTGAAAACACGATGAGAAGTATTAGCCTTACCTAGGGGTGGGCATTTCGGTTTAATGTCGGGTTCGGTTTGGGTTTTGTTCGGTTCGGTTGATTCAGGTTGAATAAAACTTTAGCCGAACTCAACCGAAATAAGTTTAGTTCGGTTTGAGTTTAGTTTGGTTCAGTTCGGTTCGGTTGTAATTTGGTTTGGTTTTAGTTCGGTTTTAAAAAATCAACTTATAAAAACAAGAATCATAATGAAACGTAAACAAAACGAAGTCATAAAAAATATGTTCCCTTAAAGTGTAAAACCAAACTGAAATTATCCCACTTAATAAAAATAAAAAATGAAAAAATTCATGACTTCGTCTCTCCCATGCCACTAAAACGAACTTGTAACAAGTCAATAATTTAAATATAAGTTAATTATACAAGCCAATATTTATTCATCTCTTATATATATGAACCCACAATATGTGTTTATATTTTAATATTATTAAATAACTAATTCACAAAAAAACACATTGGTTTATCTGTTCAGTTCGGTTTTAAACCGAACCAAACCGAACCGTTCGGGTTGAGAAAAACTTCAACCGATTGGGTTATATATAGAATATGGTTTGGTTTGGGTCGGTTTAAGTTCGGTTGGTTCGGTTTGGTTCGGTTCGGTTCAGTTTTTTTGCCCACCCCTTACCTAAGATCTGGGAAGTAGAAGGAAGAGTTCGTGGAAGAGGTGGGGGGGGGGGAAACAAAGTGTAGTTCATCTCTGATCCATATTTACAGAAAGTCCTAAAGGAGCCATGTGGCATGTCAATGGGTGGTTCGTAACAGGAGAAAAATGGTCACCAATTCCGGCACTTGATTTCCTTACCACTATCCCAATGTGGATGAGACTTAAGGGGATACCTCTTCACATCAGTACCAAGGAAGTTGTGGAGAGTATTGCAAGAAAACTAGGTAGGGTTGAGCTAGTAGAGTTACATGCTAAAAAATCTGAATCCATAGAGTATATGTGAGCCAGAGTGTGACTTCTAGTGGATGAATCGATGGTCTTTAAGCAAGCTAGCTGCTAGATTCCGGTCAGGGGAGATTGTTACAGTGGAGTTGGATTACAAGAAACTCTCCAAACTCTGCTATAAATGTAAGAGAATCACTCATGACCAATACCACTATCGACAAAGCTATATGACATAAGCGCTAAAAGATCAAGAGCAAAAGATCATGAATTTGAATCCTCTTAAGCAAAAATGACTCTCTCACGAGCCAAACAAAAGGGCAAAGGGATAATGTTCCAATCCACTAGCCACCAGGATGATCAGGGTGGATTCCAATTTAAGGCATCATCTCTAGAGGGAGGTCAAGGGAGTAATGAAGTGTCTGGCAGAGGCAAAGGAATGGGAACTAGAGGAGGAGGAAGGGGCATGGGAAGAGGAAGAGGTCGAAGTAAAGACAGTGTCATTGAAGAAGAATCAGTAAAGCCTGACCAAGCCTTCGAGATTCCTAACCAATCAGTATTTTCAAGATTGGATATGCTAAAATGGAGAGGAAAATGAAAGAGTAAGGAACTCGAATGGAGGAAGAAGGAATTTGGGAGAGCCCCTCTTGGATACTCGGAACTAGATGATAAAGTAAGTATAAGGAAAAGTCTGATCATATGGAATCCAGAAGAATAACAATATATCCCATCTCATATTCAACCTGAGAACATTAATTCTATCTCAACCTCTAAAGCCTTTGCATATTCAAAGAGTTCTCCGGTATGCAAACGTTTCTCAGATTTAAAATAGAATCTCTATTTTCATGTTGGGTCTGACGATGGAGCTCCAAATTCATAAAGGAGAAAGAGAAGAACCAATGAAGAGAGAACAAATGGAAGAAAGAGAGTTAGAGTAGCTGAAACAGAAAGCTCACAAAAATCCAATCAAATGCCACCTTCTAAGGGAAGCAATACAACAATACTTATGAGCTCCAATGTTAATTTGATAATGTAGCCCAATCTTTCACTATAAGTTCAGGGTTACGAGTTACAATTGGTTTGTGGTTAACCGTAAACAATCGGCTTCGATATGAGGAACCAACTGGAACTGTCAGGGTGTGGGGAACACATTCACATCTCGATACCTAAAGGACATATATGGTTAATATGTCCCAGATGTTTTATTCCTCAGCGAGACAAAAAATGGTAGGGGTTACATGAAAAATGTTTGCATCCACTTGGGGTATTATGACTTATGGACAAAGGAGCCTGATGGAATTGGTGGAGGATTAACTTTGATGTAGAAATATGATGTTTAAGTCAAGACTATGTCATCATGTAATAGATTAATTGATACTTACGTCGTCTGGAATGACAAAAAAATCTTCCTCATAGGGGTGTATGGAGATCCATTAAGAAGTGAGAGAAGCAAAATGTGGGAAAGGATCATGCGAATAAGAGAGAAAAGAGATGAAGTTTGGATTCTCATGGGAGATTTCAATGAGATTTTGAGTAATGAGGAGAAGAGAGGGAGGGGGGGCATAAGATCTGAAAGCTCATTTTTACCATTTCAAAATTTGATGGAATTATATGGCTTATTGGAGATTCCTTTTCAGGGAAACTCGTATTCTTGGTTTGGATATAGAGGTGATGGTTTAGTCCACTGCACACTACAAAGAGTTGTAGCCAACGCTGAGTGGCATCTTATGTCCCCAAAAGCAAAACTTACTATCTAGCAAAAGTAGGCTTAGACCATATCCCAATGGTATCTTGTTTTAATGAAGAATGTCGAATGAGACATGAAATGTTCAGATTTGATAAAAAAAAAAAGGTGGAAAAGTATAGAGGGTTTCTCAGAGGCTGTAAGTAGATGATTGTTAGGGTGAAGAACAAGATCAAGACTTGGTCCTTAAAATAAGGAGGTGAAAAAAACAAATGGCCAACTGGAAAAGAGAGTCTAAGCCAAACTTGAATGTCCTGATCCAAGAGCCAAAATGGAAGATAAGTAACTTAACTCACCAACCAGACTTCGATAGGAATGATCTCCATGCCCTGATATCTCAATTGCATAAAGCATACAAGGAAGAGAAATTATTCTGGCAATTGAATAGCATAAACACATGGCTGAAAGTAGGGTTTAAGAACACAAAATTCTTTCACTCAATGGGAAAGAAGAGGAGGTCAGCAACCATGATTCAATTCTTCATAGATGAAGAGATCCAAGATAAAAAAAAATTATCTGAGGAAGAAATGGGGAAGACTCTAGTAGACAACTTCACCAAGTTGTATACCTCAAAGGTTCTTCATCATGGAGACCCAGATGAAGACAACATCTTCAGGGGAATGGCTCCATGGGTAACTGAGGAACATAACCAAATGGCGACTGCAAAAATTGAAGCAGAATAGGTGAAAACGATTACCTTTGAACTAAGAGCATATAAAGGTCATGGACCGGATGGACTATCATGAGCCTTTTATCAGTTATAATGGGATTTGGTCGTCCCTGACATAACCAAAATGGTTTAGGAATTCATGGAGGAGGGATTTGTGGATGGTAGATTAAATGAAACCAGTCTTTGTTTGGAAAGCCACACCCTCACAGACTCAGTGAATTCATACCCATTAGCTTATGCATCTTTGCATACATGATCATATCAAAAGTCATCTCTAACAGGCTCAAGAAAATCCTTCCAGAGATCGTGTCTGAAAACAGGTTGCCTTCGTTAAAAGAAAATTAATATCAGATAATATTTTGGTAGCACATGAAATTCTCAATTTTCTAAGGATTCAAGACCAAGTTTCAAGTAAGTTCATCGCCATCAAAACAAACAAGATGAAGGCGTATGACAAGTTGGAATGGTTATTTGTGGAAAAGGTTATGAGAAAAATGGGGTTTGCAGTTTCATGGGTAAGAAGACCCATGTCATGCATAAACTTATGTATCATACGGCGTATTGATAAATGGGAGACCATATGGAACTATATCCCCATCCAAAGGATAAGACAAGGTGATCTTCTCTCTCTGTTTGTCTTCATCTTATGCGCAAAGGTGTTGGCCCATGGATTCAAGCAGGCGGAGACAGAGAGACGAATATAAGCCATAAAGGTAGCAAAATCATCCCCTCATGCCTCCCATTTGCTTTCTGCGGATGATAGCCTCTTTTTTGTAGAGCAGAAAAGGAGCAAGTACTGGTGGTGACTGGTCTTCTTAAGGACTATAATAGATTATCGGGTCAGAAGGTTAGTCTCAAAAAATTCATCTTTGTTTTTGGTCATAAAATGGAGGTATGAAGAAAAAAATATGGTGAAGGAGATCCATGGGATAAATTATGAAGGCGAGTGTATGTCTCGGCCTCCCATAAGCTTTTGTGGGATCCAAAATTTCCCTAAAGTACATGGAGAAAATACTGGAATGAAAAGTCAACTCTTGGAACTCAAAGTTTCTATCCCAAGGAGGCAAAGAGGTAATGATAAAAACAGTTCTCATGTCTCTCTCTACATATACAATGTCATGCTTCAAGTTACCAAAAACTTTATGCTCCAAGATTAGCTCCATCATAGCAAAATTTTGGTGGAAAAACCAAGAATCGGGAAGAGGCATCCATTGAAAAGCTTGGGAGAAGATCATTGTGCCAAAAAAAGAAAAGAGGGTTAGGCTTTCGAGATTTAGAAGGCTTCAATCTGGCTTTACTTGGAAAACAGATTTGGGGAATGACCATCTACCCTAATTCCCTCATGGCCAGAGTTTTTAGTGGCATATATTTCTCGAATTCAATCCTTTGGACGCCAAGATAGGATCTCGACCATCATTTGTCTGGCGAAACATCCACTCAGCCTAGGAACTAATGAAACAAGGGATGAGAAGAGAAATAGGATCATGGAGTACATCAAAATTGTTGGAGGATCCATGGCTACCAACTCTCCCCCCAAGACCTTTTAGAACACAAGATGATGCCATCATGAATGCCTCAACATTTCAATGCTAAGGGATTGGGGATTGGATGAGTGGAAAATGCCAATGTTAAGATCCATATTTGTGGAAGATGATGTAAAACTTATCAGCAAAATCAAGCCAGGTAGGAACGATATGGAATATGAGTTTACATGGGTTTATTAGGGTAAACGACCTATTTCCCTCCGGAAAATTATTACCTAGTAACAGATCCACACGAAGTTTCATCCTCGTCTTATTTCCCCATAATTTGAAAGTTAGAAACATATTTCCCCCCAATCCAAAAGTTAGAAGTATATTTACACATAGAATAAAAGTTTGCAACTAATAACCATCCAAACCACGATTTCACTCGGTTTATTGTTTACCGATATACATTTAACCACTTAAAATCAGAACCAAACCTGATTATAACCCGATTAAAGAAAATAAACCAGTTTTGACCCGTTTATAAACCCAATTTGACCCGAAAAACATAACCCACAAAATTGAACCTTAAATCACAAACTTAAAAATCCATAAATCATAAACTCCAAAAATTGTGTGAAGAACCCTAAATCATAAATGTGTGAAGAAATGGAAGCGTCGAGGTGGAGAGAGTGAGAGATAGCAAGGCGGTGATCGGTGGAGGAATCAGGAGGAGAGATCACGAAAGTTATCTCCAGTCACGGCGGCTGAGAGGAAGGAGGAGAAGGTGGAGGCGGCGGAGGAAGGGAAGGAATCGCCGACGAAGCGGACGTGTAGGGAGACGGAGAGGGACAATAGAGATTGGGAGAGAGAGGAAAAGTGGAGAGAAGGGGAAGCAGAGTAGAGAGACTGCTTGAGCGAAGATGAGAGAGATCCGAAAGAGGTTCGAAGCTTTTGGATCGAGGCGGAATTGGTTGGTCTAGAAGGTGTCCAATTCTGGGATCGAAGCGGATCCGCCATTGAAGTAGGTGGTGTTGATGCGGTGGTGTTGATTTGTGGATGGTAGATTAAATGAAACCAGTCTTTGTTTGAAAATCCACACCCTCACAGACTCAATGAATTCATACCCATTAGCTTATGCATCTTTGCATACATGATCATATAAAAAGTCATCTCTAATAGGCTCAAGAAAATCCTTCCAGAGATCGTGTCTGAAAACAGGTTGCCTTCGTTAAAAGAAAATTAATATCATATAATATTTTGGTAGCACATGAAATTCTCAATTTTCTAAGGATTCAAGACCAAGTTTCAAGTAAGTTCGTCGCCATCAAAACAAACATGATGAAGGCGTATGACAAGTTGGAATGGTTATTTGTGGAAAAGGTTATGAGAAGAATGGGGTTTGCAGTTTCATGGGTAAGAAGACCCATGTCATGCATAAACTTATGTATCATACGGCGTATTGATAAATGGGAGACCATATGGAACTATATCCCCATCCAAAGGATAAGACAAGGTGATCTTCTCTCTCTGTTTGTCTTCATCTTATGCGCAAAGGTGTTGGCCCATGGATTCAAGCAGGCGGAGACAGAGAGACGAATATAAGCCATAAAGGTAGCAAAATCATCCCCTCATGCCTCCCATTTGCTTTCTGCGGATGATAGCCTCTTTTTTGTAGAGCAGAAAAGGAGCAAGTACTGGTGGTGACTGGTCTTCTTAAGGACTATAATAGATTATCGGGTCAGAAGGTTAGTCTCAAAAAATTCATCTTTGTTTTTGGTCATAAAATGGAGGTATGAAAAAAAAATATGGTGAAGGAGATCCATGGGATAAATTATGAAGGCGAGTGTATGTCTCGGCCTCCCATAAGCTTTTGTCGGATCCAAAATTTCCCTAAAGTACATGGAGAAAATACTGGAATGAAAAGTCAACTCTTGGAACTCAAAGTTTCTATCCCAAGGAGGCAAAGAGGTAATGATAAAAACAGTTCTCATGTCTCTCTCTACATATACAATGTCATGCTTCAAGTTACCAAAAACTTTATGCTCCAAGATTAGCTCCATCATAGCAAAATTTTGGTGGAAAAACCAAGAATCGGGAAGAGGCATTCATTGAAAAGCTTGGGAAAAGATCATTGTGCCAAAAAAAGAAAAGAGGGTTAGGCTTTCGAGATTTAGAAGGCTTCAATCTGGCTTTACTTGGAAAACAGATTTGGAGAATGACCATCTACCCTAATTCCCTCATGGCCAGAGTTTTTAGTGGCATATATTTCTCGAATTCAATCCTTTGGACGCCAAGATAGGATCTCGACCATCATTTGCCTGGCGAAACATCCACTCAGCCTAGGAACTAATGAAACAAGGGATGAGAAGAGAAATAGGATCATGGAGTACATCAAAATTGTTGGAGGATCCATGGCTACCAACTCTCCCCCCAAGACCTTTCAGAACACAAGATGATGCCATCATGAATGCCTCAACATTTCAATGCTAAGGGATTGGGGATTGGATGAGTGGAAAATGCCAATGTTAAGATCCATATTTGTGGAAGAGGATGTAAAACTTATCAGCAAAATCAAGCCAGGTAGGAACGATATGGAATATGAGTTTACATGGGTTTATTAGGGTAAACGACCTATTTCCCTCCGGAAAAGTATTACCTAGTAACAGATCCACACGAAGTTTCATCTTCGTCTTATTTCCCCATAATTTGAAAGTTAGAAACATATTTCCCCCCAATCCAAAAGTTAGAAGTATATTTATACATAGAATAAAAGTTTGCAACTAATAACCACCCAAACCACGATTTCACTCGGTTTATTGTTTACCGATAGACATTTAACCACTTAAAATCAGAACCAAACCGGATTATAACCCGATTAAAGAAAATAAACCAGTTTTGACCCGTTTATAAACCCAATTTGACCCGAAAAACATAACCCACAAAATTGAACCTTAAATCACAAACTTAAAAATCCATAAATCATAAACTCCAAAAATTGTGTGAAGAACCCTAAATCATAAATGTGTGAAGAAATGGAAGCGTCGAGGTGGAGAGATAGCAAGGCGGTGATCGGTGGACGAATCAGGAGGAGAGATCACGAAAGTTATCTCCAGTCACGGCGGCTGAGAGGAAGGAGGAGAAGGTGGAGGCGGCGGAGGAAGGGAAGGAATCGCCGACGAAGCAGACGTGTAAGGAGACGGAGAGGGACAATAGAGATTGGGAGAGAGAGGAAAAATGGAGAGAAGGGGAAGCAGAGTAGAGAGACCGCTTGAGCGAAGATGAGAGAGATCCGAAAGAGGTTCGAAGCTTTTGGATCGAGGCGGAATTGGTTGGTCTAGAAGGTGTCCAATCCTGGGATCGAAGCGGATCCGCCATTGAAGTAGGTGGTGTTGATGCGGTGGTGCGTCATGCGAAAACGGAGCTCCTCGGGGAGAAAATGAGAAGAGAGAGAAGACCATGTTCTGTTCCACAACTAAATCTCAAATAGGGTGTAGTATTAGGGATTTAATTTCACTCTGAAAATGTGTCACCTTCTTATGGGTGTTTTATGGGATCTGGGTTTGATTTGAAAATTCCAGATTCATGGTTTTTGTGAACAGTGAAATCCCTCTTGATGCCTGTTTTTTTTTTTTTTTAATCGATGTCTCTTGTTGTTTACTCTTGAGACAATGGTTTATTGAAATCCACATAATTACATGCATAGTGTGAATTTTGTTTTTTTTTCTAGGGAATTTTGGTGTTTTTATGGGGATTTTAGGAATGAAGAAGAAGAAGAAGAAGAAGAAGAATAAGAACAAATCGGGTTGGATTTTAGTTGGGTCAGTTTTAAATTCGGTCCGGGGTCAGTTTTAAATTCGGTCTGGTATCGGTATAAGTGGTTTAGCTCGCAAACCATTTAAACCGATGAATATGGGTAAATATGTTTTGAACTTTCGGATTGGGAGGAAATATGTTTTTAACTTTCAAATTAGGAAGAAATAAGACGAGGGTGAAAATTCGTGTGGATCTGTTACTAGGTAACACTTTTCCGGATGGAAATATGTCGTTTACCCGGTTTATAACAATAATGGGAACTATACTGTCAAGTCATGGTATTAAGTGTGGGTTCATACAATGCAAGGCAATATCGAGGAAACTCATCAAGTTACAAACTCCAATTTAAACTCATTATATTCGGTTGTTTGGCATGTAGGAGCAGTGCCAAAAATACAAGGTTTCATGTGGAGAGTCTTATCAAATTGCCTAGTAGTAGCTACTAATATGGCTTAGAGAAGACTTACACAAAGCAAAGACTGTCCTAGATGCATGAATGAGGAAGAAACCATCAACCATGTCATGTTCCAGTGCCCGTTTGCAAGGCTAGTTTTGGCCCTATCTCCACTATCCTCTCTGATCAACCCATCAACATGCACGTCTCTACACTCGAACATGGCAAAGTTGCTCCTACCTGAGAAACAGAGCAATGGTGGAGAAGTGGATTCAAGAAGGAAGATGTGACCCTGACTATTATGGAGGATTTGGAAGGCCAGAAATGACTTATGTTTCTCGGGTACTCAAGGTAAAGTTGATCAAATAATAAACAAAGCTATAGCTGATGCTAAAGAATGGGAGGAACAACAAGAGACAGTGAACAGGGGAGCCCAACCTCAGCTACGACATATCACCAGATGGAACCCACCTCCATTAGGAAAGCTCAAATGCAATGTGGATGCATCTTGGAAAACATATTCAGATCGGTGTGTAGTGAAATGACTGAGGAGAAGGGAGATGGTATGGAGCAAAGGCATACCTGTCCTTCCTCTCCAGCTTGGAAGCAGAGGCAGCTGCATTTGTCTGGGCAATGTCAGTTTTGGACAACTTCATAATAGGCGGGCGGGTAATTTTTGAATATCATCTTAGATTTTGTTGAAGGCAATTTAAGGAACTTAAGGAATGGCCAAGACTGTAAAGAATATATATAGTCCTCGGAGATCCTTGAACCCCAAGCTTCAAGTTATGTGGAAGAGAAGCAAACGAATGTGTGATCTAATTGCTAAAACGACCTCTTCATTTTCTGTCTACTATGTTATTTTAGAATGATGTATCGTAATGTGGCTCAGTCCCACTCTTGAAAGGGATACATTTTTTAGTGAGATCTCAATATTAATATAAGAAAGTATGTGGGGTATGTATTTACTCTTATGCTTCCATTCGAAGCCTAGTTTCCATTAAAAAAAATAAAACATAATATATCTACATACCATATGTTAAAATAACACAATTAGATTACAAATTGATATATATATACTCTAAGTGATGTTTGTGGGGTATAAATCCCGACCTAGTAAATAAAACCCATTAAGCATATGGTAAAAAACCGGAGAAGTGGAAGACATAAACGAGGTGGAGGACCCGAACTGGAAGGCACACCGGAGTCATTTACGGTCAAAAGGGAATAAATGCTAATATGTCAGTCAACTCTGCAACGACCAAAGACTCATTCAAACCGGTGATTAAAGACGTTCGAACGTAACGGTCGAATCCTCATGATTAAAGACTATTCATGGCGAATCAAACGGAGTAAATGATAACATTAAACACGGACTCGAAGTATAAAAACAAGAGCAAGGTCAAAGAGCATAACAACTTCTTCTACTCGCAATTATCACTACATACTCAATACGTATCATTAATTTGTTCTTGTTTTTTTTTTTTTTTTTTTTGATAACCTGGGTATCCCAGGCCGAAGCCCAGACTACATCAGTTGTTTGGGTTCAGGTGCAAACTTATTTCAGCCAGTCCCCCATGGACCCTGTAGACCGGTGGCAAGCTTATTTTATCCAGAATCCTTCTTTGATCCATTCAACTCGTCCCTTCGAATCTTTGTTTTTGTTCTTGTGGAAACATTCTTGAGGTCGGAATACTAAACTTATTTGCTCCCACTTTGTGTCTAAATCCTTCTTTGATCCATTCAACTCGTCCCTTCGAATCTTCCGTTATTAAAGATAAGTCAAAATTCTTCGATAATTCATATTTACAAATTTTGATCATTGTAATTCTGGCTACAACAACGTTTAAGGATTGTAGAGACAGATTATTTTTTTTATTTGGTAAACAAAACTTTTTTTATATAATACCTATTGTAACATTCTCATCATTGTTTATCATTATTTTACTAAACATTTAATAAGATTACAATTTCCATGACCAATTCTCATGCAAAATTAAATGGTCATTTTTGTTGTCAACGATTTAAAGATGACTTAACACTCGTTCAGAGATGGCTTCATATTAACAAAAAAAAAAACAAACGTACATGAAGCCAACAAATCAAACTAACAAGAATCAAAAATTTGTAATGCAGTCAAACTTAACGATGATGCTTATATATTGAAAAAAAACTAACAATGAATCAGAATTTCATTCATGAATTTTAATTTTTATTGAATCTTCCTATTAAACGATAAGAGAAAGTTTTTGTTTGATTTAAATAAAACTCTAACGAATAAATAAACTAGAAGTCCGGGTGATGGTGGCCCAGTGGTTTGAGGGGCCGAAAACTCTTGGCAAAATATGTTGAGGTCCCAGGTTCGAGCGCCTTTGGAAACATCGTTCACCATTTTTTGGACACCCACTCAGATATTGGTCCATGCTTTAGAGCCCATTTGAATACCCGGAGAGA
>PKML01041397.1:0-69150 GCA_002933935.1 Eutrema yunnanense | reverse complement strand
CTTAATAAATAAATTTCCTTAATCTAAAAACAATTTTTATTTTCCTTTTTTATGTTAACTTTACATTTAGGATTAAGTCTATGTTTTTTTTTGTTGCTAATTTTACTTTTAGAATTAAGTCTCTTTTTTTTTCCTTTTTCTTAAATTAAATTATACTTTTTAATTTTAAGTTAACTTTCCTTAATCTAAAAAAAACTTTTATACTAACTCGACACGTGTCAAAATCTAATTGATTAACTCGACACGTGTCGCGATCTTGTGAGTTACTAACTTTGAATCATTCTCTTTTTTATATATAGAAAGTTAAATTTTCTTAATAAATAAATTTCCTTAATCTAAAAACAATTTTTATTTTCCTTTTTTATGTTAACTTTACATTTATGATTAAGTCTATGTTTTTTTTTGTTGCTAATTTTACTTTTAGAATTAAGTCTCTTTTTTTTTCCTTTTTCTTAAATTAAATTCTACTTTTTAATTTTAAGTTAACTTTCCTTAATCTAAAAAAAACTTTTATACTAACTCGACACGTGTCAAAATCTAATTGATTAACTCGACACGTGTCAAAATCTAATTGATTAACTCGACACGTGTCGCGATCTTGTGAGTTACTAACTTTGAATCATTCTCTTTTATATATATAGATAGATACCCTACTCGTAATGAATTAACATAAAAAGAAATATAGACGTTTCGAAACCAGGTTTGGTTCTTGTATTTTTGGCTTTGTTGCTTTCTCGGATTTTTGCTTATGTTGCTTTCTCAGATTTTTTCTTCTCTTGGATTTTTGGAATGTTGCTTCTCAGATTGTTAGTGTTTCAGTTTGAATTCCATTTAATAATTTTATATTGTTAGCTTTCAGTTAGGATGATGCTTGTTTATTAAAAAGAAAAAAATTCAACAATATATTATATAAACCCGCGGGTCAGCCCGCACACCCGAAGAGTATAGGCGGGTCGGGTTTGGACAGAGAATTTTGGGACCGCAGCCCGCGCGGGCCAGCCTACGAGGCCAAAAAAAAATTAAAACCGCATTGGGTCGGACTATTTGGACGCGGGCTGGTCCGTTTGACATCTCTACTCTTAAGGTTATAATATTTTATGGACCTAACCCAGTACATCAACTTAATGTAACCAGCAAATAAAGATCTATATTGAACAATATAAATAACTTGAACCCAAATCCCAAACCATGGAAGTTGAACTCGAACCGGCAAAGGAGTTTCACCGTCGATGAAGTTGTAAGATAATTGCGATTATTGCTTGGCGATCACTATCAAGACCCCGTTGTGGAGCTTATATATGTGCTCGGCAGTCGACGAAAGGGCGATGGGTGAATCACCTCGAAAATTCTTAGAATATGATGGAGTTCCTTACCGGATGCCAATGCCGAGACACGTTGTTACTATAAAAATTAATTACAGCATTTGTACGTTATTCAAAAAATATGTGTAATAAGAAAATTAATTACAGCCAAGAGCTTCTCGTAATTCCACCATAGATTAAGCATCTGAGCCGAAGAACATCTGAGCCAAAGCCCAATATATAGTCCAACGTGACTTAGTTTGCAATATTTAGTAAAACAATAGTTTTGTTCTATTAGAGCATCCAAGTAAAAAGCCCAATGTCATGTCCATAAGTCCAAAGAAGCGTCAACAAATCCATGTGTTTAGTAGAGTTTCCTAACAAATAAGTTCATGTAAATACCTTTGTTATGAGAACTTGTTTTGTAATTTTGAGAGTTAGTTTCAAGCAACTCTCTTCCTTTCAATTTTATCATATATCGATCAAGAAACATTTGAGCTTGATGATGAATTAGTTCTTCCCTTCCTTTACTTTTCTTGCACCTAAATAAAGCTCATATTTTTGTCAAAAAAAAATAAAGCTCATATGAGCTATTGTCTATCTCAATAAAGCTCAATAGAGCTATAATCATACTTGTATTGGATCTACTAACATGTTCGACTACAACAGACAAAAGATTAATTTAAATGTTTGCATCTAAATAATAAAGGTGAACAGTTAATGTAAAATGAGATAGAGGCTTTTTAAAAAAAAAGTTGTATGTATGCTTTATTCTGATTTTTAAAATGTTTTCTTTCTAGGTGAGAGTTGAACTTCAAAAAGTTCGACAAAAAGTTCGACTAGTTCATCGAATTAGCCAATTAGGTCTGAGAAAAGTATTGCTAAAATTGTGGTGATATTGAGAACCGAGAACAAATCATTGCTAGAAGAAGTGTTTCGATTAAAATCGACAATGTCCAACCATTTCATTAAAAAAAAAATGTGGATATTTCTCTATGTTACATTTTCTTTTTCTTTTCTAAATGAAGTGTAAGTAATTATAGAAAAATAGAGGCAAACATAAACAAAAAAATAATGTATTATTCGTTAGAAAAATAAACATATCGACATGGTATACTATATTCTCCGCAAGTTATGGAATGGGCCTTCGATTGGCCATTTCGCCGTATCGACATTCATTTGGCCCATTTTAATACGGCGAAAAAAATAAACATATCGACATGGTATATTCTCCGCAAGTTATGGAATAATACATAACAAATATAAAGTTACTATACCATGTCGATATGTTTATTTTTCCAACGAATAATACATTATTTTTTTGTTTATGTTTGCCTCTATTTTTCTCATTTCGCCAAAAAAAAAGGGTTAGTACCAAATCGTTTATATAGAGGTGAGAAATTAGAATTATTTTCTTTTTATGATTAGTAATCTATTGTTTAATTTCCTTAATCTAGATAGAAAAATTAAGGAATTTTTTAATTAACTTCGTTTTTTAAGATAAATTTAAAAGTCCTATTTTTTTCTTTTTGTTTAGTAACTTTATATTTTAAAATTAAGAATCGATTAATTTTTTTTCTTTTTATTGTTAATATTATGTGGCAAAATATAATTGGAAGTTTTTTTTTACACGTGCCAAAATCTGATCGATTAACTTAACACGTGTCGCGATTAAATGAATTAGAAATTTTGAAACATTCAACTTTATATATTAAAATACCTATTTTGAATCGAATATGTTATAAATCTTTTTTTCATAAGCATCCACACAACTACACCCATCCTCTTTCGGAAGCAATGAGATTTTTACTGCATTAGGCTAAAACCTTGATTCACGAGTCCAAGATTATTTAGAGGGTCTTTACATGAATCTAATCAAACTACTCTCATTAGAAATTACATCAATCTTTACTTATAGGGAATATTCAAAGATTTATTTTATGGTATATTTGTATAGAATAAATTGAATTTTGTAGGGTACATAATTGCATACAAAAATAAGAGGAAATAAATCCAATAAAATCTATTACTAACAAATTTAGGATTATTAATTAGGCAAAAAAGGTCCACATGGTTTTTTCTTTCGACCAAAAAAAAATATATATATATATAATACGTTGAAACATTTTTAAGCAAAGGGAGGTGCTTATCCATGGTCAGCCCCTACCATGGTCCTAACCATGTCTCTAGTTCCACCAACATTAAGAATCATATTATCAGTGCCAGGTTCTCTTATTTATGTCAATACTTTGTGTATTGTAAGACCTTGTTAATAAATCTCTCCATTTATAATCCTTTTTATAACTTTACTCTAATCATCAAGTAATACAAATTTAACCACTAGGATATAAATAAAATTTGCCTTTCTAAAAGAATTTTTAACTAAATTATATTGTACGATATATAGAGATAGCTTAAGATCAGATCCAAAACCATATAAACTTTGAATGTAATGAATGCGTAGTCACTATTCACAAATTAAGATCCAAGAAACTTAAAGTGGTCAGAATCAGGACTTCACTTCACTTACACGAACTCTATTGTTGATGTTCTAAATATATTATTTTAACACACTAAAAAAAAACACAGTCATTTCCGACAACTTTAAATCTGTCAAAATTTTTGGATGGATTTCCGACCGATATCCGATGAATCTAAATTAATCGAAAATCTGTAAGAAATTTCCGACGGATTTCCGAGGGCTGTCTGTCCGTCGGAAATTTTTGACTGATTTCCGACGATAATATATCCGTTAATGTATCCGTTGAAGTAGCCATTTTGTAGCCGTTTGAAAATTTAAAATCCGTCGGAAAACCGCTGAAAATCCAATATAAATATTTCTCCCCCCCCCCTCATTCACACAACAAAAAAACTTACAAAATGTCATCCTCAAACCCTTATGATTATTTTCGATCGTGGATGGACAAACCTCCGCATGATCCCGCGACGGAGCAATTGACGGATGAGTTCGCACAAGGTTTTGAAGAGTTCATGAACTTTGCATCAAACAATAGCATGGCATCAGAATACGGTAAAATGTATATATTGTCTTTGTACTAAATGCAGGAATCATAAATTAGTCTATGTTAGGGAAGTATGAAATTATTTATATATGACTGGATTTATGCATGGTTACAAGATTTGGTATATCCACAGAGAAAATGATTCAATGGTGCAATATTATGGTAGCACTTCGGATAGGTTTGGTAGTACTTCGGGTAGGTTAGATGAACCAACACCGGAAGTAGATGCAAACGCATGTACTATTCAGATAATGAATGATGCGTTTCGTGAAAACATAGCATCGTATCATGTTGAGGATGGTAACTGGATATATAGAAGAACCAAATTTAGAAGCCCGAAAGTTTTTTGATATGCTAGATGCGTCTAAGCAGCCATTATACAAAGGATGTAGAGATGGAATATTGCCTCTATCGGCTGCAAGCAGGTTGATGACAATAAAGACGAATTTCAACTTAGCCGAGGATTGTGTCGATGTGATAGCTGATTTTGTGAGAGATATCTTACCTGAAGATAATATTTCACCGGCTTCATACTATGAGATTCAGAAGGTTGTAACTGGTCTTGGATTGCCGTATCAGATGATAGATGTGTGCATCGACAATTGTATGATCTACTGGAGAAAAGACGAAAAGCGGTTGAAGTGTCGCTTTTGTCACAAACTTCGGTATCAAGAAACAAGGGGTGGAGTACTTGTTCCACATAAACAGATGTGGTATTTTCTCCTAACTGATAGGTTGAAGATGTTATATCAATTTGAGTGCACGGTAGGGCGTATTAGATGGCATGCAGAACATAACTCAGATGGAGAGATTGCACATCCCTCAGATGCAGAAGCATGAAAACATTTTCAAGAGGTCTATCCTAGTTTTTCGTGTGAGCCAAGTAACGTATACCTCGGGTTATCTACGGATGGATTCAACTCTTTTCGAAAGAATGGGAGGCAATATTCGTTGTGGCCAGTAATCGTCACACCTTACAATTTTCCGCCAACTTTGTGCATGAAACGAGAGTTTTTGTGCCCACGATCCTCGTCCCCGGTCCAAAGCATCCTAAGAGATCCCTTGATATTTTCTTGCAGCAATTGATTTATGAGTTGAGAATGTTATGGAAAAATTTTGTTGAAGCGTTAGATGTTTCCCTCCAACATAATTTTATGATGCGTGCGGTACTTATGTGGACCATCAGTGATTTCCCAGCATACGACATGCTATATGGATGGTCGACGCATGGAAGGTTAATGTGTCCGTATTGTCAAGATAACACATATATGTCCAATTGAAGAACGGACGAAAGAGCTCTTGGTTCGATTATCATCGACGATTTCTATCGCATGATCATCCATATCGATGGAGCACACCATTGTTTAGAAAGAACAAAAAAGTTTTTGATGGTCCACCTCCTGAGTTAAATGGGAATTATATGATCACTTAGTTGAGAGATTTTGGTGCTGAGAGGACAATTTTATGCATGAGTAATGGGCATTATCCCTTTGGCGGTTGTGGTGAGTACCACAATTGACACAAGAAAAGTATTTTCTGGGATTTGCCATATTGGAAGGACGAGCTGATGCGCCATAATCTAGATGTGATGCACATTGAGAAGAATTTTCTTGACAACATCATGAACACTGTTCTAAATGTGCAAGGAAAGACGAAAGATAATTTGAATGCCAGATTGGACTTGCCATATATTTGTTTCCGTAAGGACTTGCATGTAATGGCGAACAGGAAATCATTTCCCCTTGCTTTCCGGTTGGATGCGAATTCAAATGAGGAGTTCTTAAAGTGGGTTAAGCATAGTGTCAAATTCCCAGACAAATACACATATTTAAATTTGATTAGCCTTTCTTTTTTTAGATCTTACGGGAGTTATCGTACGGGACATGGCGGTGATGCGTCTCATGCTGGGCATCAGCAACCAAGGAGCTCTTCCGCCACACTGACTCATGTTCTTCCTAATGTCCCAGATACCCAAAGTGAGGCTCCGCATCCTCTCAAGCCGGGATGAGAATTACTAAAATTTATCGATCTGACACTCAGCCGTCCAGGATCTACATGGTAAATAAGTTTGCCTTCATATTAAAAATATATTTTTTTAAAAAAAATTCTTAGTCATCGTTTTGTTTTTTAGGTTCGGAATATCTGCGAATGGCATTAGCAAATGCATTTTGAAGATGTTGCACTCCATCCTCAACAAACATTACCGTCGATTTTTGGAAATTTCGTCTGATGAAAAGGAAGTTTGGTTTCGCACGTTTGCGGTAAAGTTTTTATCTACTTAATTTTTTCAATATTTTGATATTTCTTTTCCATTTCTAATATGTTTTTTTTTCATTTCGTAGCAAGAATTTAATTGGAGGGCCACCGACACAAAGGAGGTGGAGAATGAGTTTGTAAAGGAGGCCCGACGGTCACTCAATTCTTCTGCAACATGTGAGAGTGGAAGAAGGATTGGAGATTGTGGAAAGATAAGCCAAAAAGCTTGTACGCGTCCATTTGGCTGGATTTCACCCCGTACTGGGAATCCCCCGACACCGAAGCTCTCTCGATGACTAACTCTGGAAATCAGAATAGTCCGCGAAATGGGAAGGGGGTGTATGTTCACAGCAACGGTTCGACGAGCTTTAGAAGTACCGAAATTGAAATGGTAATTTTTCATGTTTTAAGTTGTTTTCAATATTTTTTTCAATATATTTATTACTACGATTTTATTTATTTTCTAGACGCAAGAAGACGGCGAACGTCCGGATCACCTGCGATTGATGGAGAGGGTGCAAACCAATAAAAAACCAAAAAAGTTCAAGATCCTGTCATCAACGAGATCATCGACAAGGTGACCAAGAAGAAGGACAACATCTTGACCCATCAATCTCAGGACGGCTCCAACGATTCCAGCGACCTCCCTCTGGTAGAAATCAACCGTCTCGTGCTTAAGTTAATCATTTAATTATATATTATCATTTAACATTAGATATTTATTTGTTATATTCTAATGTTTTTTTATTGTTTTTGTAGGAGATACCATTTACAAAAGGTTGTTGGGGAGGGTTAGGTAAGGTTGGGCGTAGCGACGGCGCAACTTCTTCGGCTGGTTTCATGTACTATCAAGAGGTGATCCGACAGAACGAAGAGCTCAAGGAGAAAGTAACAACTTTGGAGAGCGAGCTCACCGCTGAGAAAGCAAAGAGAACGTCGATGGCATATTTCATGAAATCGAAGTTCCCGGATTTTCCGTTGGATTTAGTATAATTTTTTTTTTTGTAATGTTGCTACAAAAACCTTTAATAATTATTTAATTTCTCATTTTTTAGAATTATTTAATAAATAAATTATATTTCTATTTTTTATATAAAATCAATTATTTTATAATTCCTCGGAAATAGCTCGGAATATTCCGGACGGTTATATGGTCCTCAGAAATCTGTCGGGTATTGTGTCCCTCGGGAATCCATTGGAAATTCCTCGTGAAATTCCTGAAGAATTTCCGGCGGATTTCCATTTCCGACGAGATAGTCCCGACGACTCAATTCCGTCAGAAATCGGTCTGGAATGTTCGTTTCCGACGGATTTCTGATGGTTTTGATCATCTTGAATCGCTTGTTTTCATGTACTGACTCTAACTAAATTAATCATTGGCTAAACAATAAATAAATAACTTCTTGAGTACAAGTACATAATGTGACAGATTAGCATGATATTATTTTTATATGCTTCAAAATATAACTCGGAATCAAAATTTTATTTATTAAATGTGTAGGTAATCCATCATTAATATTATTACCTATTTAACTGTTAAATTTTTGTTTGTTCATATTGATTTCTATATAGTGAAAATCGAAGTGCTTATCTAGGTCATGCACGATATGATTGCACAGTAGAAAATGATGATACTTTTTGTAGCACACTAATCCGAGCTGATGAAGATAGTGTTTACAACAGAACTAGAAGATGGTGTCGTTTCTATAAGGTGATTGTTCTGCACCTTTTAAATTGGTTTCGGTCTCCTCTGTCGTGGAAAAGGCTCTCTTTGCTCTGTCATCGTTGGGCGTTCTGTCTCGATTTATGTTGGTTAGGGATTGATGTTTCGTCTAAGCTGCGTCTCCATTATTCAGTTCTTGTATGGTTCTCTTTCCTCTTTGGATGAAGCTTTAAGGAGTGTCTTCAAGTGGTGGTCCGAAGGTTCTCCTATCAGCCGGTGGTTACTTCTCGTTTTTTTCCTTCGCATATTTTCAACAATATGCTCATATCTGCTTTTTCTAGAGCTGTTTTGGAGTTTGTGTGGGATTTGTGTGATTTCTTTTCTTCCATGTTTTTGTATCATCGTTTAAGAGGGTTTTGCTTAAATCTTATCTTCGCATTTCGTCCGAAGAAGTCTAATTTTAACTACTTTGGTCCTTTCGGTATTTCGGGTTTGGGTTGGTCGGAGGGAACACATGGTTTTGCCAATTTCTTGATATTATGGGACAAGGGTTAAGTGAGAAGTCTATTATCCAACCATTAATTAATCTCTTGCTTTTGTGTTTTATGCGAGATCTCTTCTATCAGTTTGATGTTTTCAGGAATGAAACTTTTGTTCGAGTCTTTAGTTTTGATAGTATCTGTAAAACTTGTTTAGATTTATTTCGATTAGGATTTTTATCCCCATGTTGTCTCCCCGGTTTTGGGGACTTTGTTTTCGGAGGTTCTATGAACTCGCTGGCTTTAACTCTGGAAGAATTTCGATCTTTGCCGATTTTGTCTCCGGAAAGATTTTGATCCTTGTCGGCTCTGTGTAAGACAAAGTTAAAATTTTAATAAAACATGACAAACAAGAGATAAAAATATTTGTTTCTAAAATTTTCATTCGACTCTCTAATTTTGCCGCAAAAATTAAAACTCAGTGTGTTTCCTTTCAAAAACGTCATGTGAATTATTAAAATAGGAATTACTAGATCATCACCATAATCACATTTACGCGAGTTCGCCCTAGAAGTTTCCTCCTAGGCCCGACAACCGAGGTAGCCGCCGTCGCGTTTCTCCGAGCAAGGATGAGTTTTCTCCACCACTGTTTTTCAGTCCGTTTCTCCTCCTAAGCAATGCACCGTTTCTCTCTCGGGTCATCTCGTGATCCAAAGAACCGTTCATCGCTTTCCGTCGGACTTTCCGTGTCGCCGGTGAGATTTATTTCACACTCCTCCTTTCCTCCATGGCTTCCGAGCGTGCTCCATCACCTGCAACTCTACGTCCAAATTTCTCGCCGCCAATTTCAACAGATCCAAACGCGAGTCTCTCTCACCTCTGTATGTTAATCCCTCCGGCGCCGTCAGACCCTCCTGAGCCACCGGTGCCTCCAGATCCGATGCCTCCTTCTAAATCTCTATGTTTGTTCACCGTTTTGTTAACCGTTTACTTCAGTCCTTGTCCCGGCCACTCGACCAATCTCATCCGCCAGATCTACTCGACCACTCTCCTTCGCCGCCCTCCAAGCTCTTCCACTACCTGTTTCCACGGTCCGTCATTGTGACGAGCCAAAGCTCGTGTTTCATCGCCTTCCTCTCCGAGAGAAGTCTCGGTGACTTCACCAAATTGGGTTGGGGCCAAGAATTGAGTATGATGGGGATTTTCTTGTTGAAAGGCCCGCTAAAAAGAAGTACAATAGATATGCTCAAAGCCAAATTTAGCTCGGGCATGTACCTTCTCGCACATTTCTCCCTGTGGGAAAGATCGTTTTTACCATCATCTTCTTTTGAGGAGAAAACTTTACCTCCGCCTGCGTTTCCTACGAGAGGAGAATTTTCCTTAGTTTCAAAGTTGAGAAGAGAACTTTTCACAGTTTCAAAACCGGGGAAATATTATATTTCCTTTACCAATTTGCTATCTTGTGTAGAGGTCTTCACGGGACTAGAAGATGCAACGGGTTTCATCTCGACGAGATTCAGAGGTAGGGACAATCTTCCAATGTTACAAGTTAAGGTGACTACCGTGAATTTTATGCCAACACATCAGGGTAGCTTCTTAAATTCACTGTCACATACTTATGATGATTCTTCATCCTTATCTTCTATTGTTTTCTTGTTTTATTGTATTAAGCAAAAGATTTTGAGAATTTTTATCTCTTTATGTAATCGTAAAATTTGAATGAATGAAAAAGAATGGTTGCAAAAAAAAAAAAAGGGAATTACTCACCACTAAACCACCAAAGTGTTCACACATAAATCATCAAATAGGTTACCACAGCTATTGAATTGATTCAGATCACATACAATCTCTTTCTACTAGCAGATAAGTTTCACTGTTTGTCGTCTCGATCTAGGATCAACCTCACTTGGTCCACAATGTGGCCACTTTGAAGTATGAAACATAATGGTTATATAGTCTTGAAATTAGTCTGAACTTGGGTTTAAAATATAGGGGCCAAAATCTAGTGAAAGATGTAAGAATTAATCGACTTGTTTGGCATACATATAAAGGTTTTTGTATACCAAACGCGATCGAATTGACTGGTAATATAATATCACGTGGTCAAGTGCAATATGGTGTGGTCACAGGAGAGACCACAAAAGATTTATAGTATAAATCCAACACCTGTAAGTTTATGAAAAGGGCCTAACGTAATAACCCGGACCATATCATAAATCTCCTTCTATCATTCATTCACTATTTTGTTTGGACCTGTACTCGTCTTGTCTAGTCTTCTCTTATCAAATACTATATTGAACATTTATTTCTTGGACTAATCTACGAGTGGTATGATATATATCATAACATCTTAGTTATATTACATTCTATTATTTGTCACTTCTAAGAGCATGAACAAATAAATGTTGGATTTTGCTCATTAATTACACTGACTTAGTAGTTCATAGTTTGTTTTAGCCACTAGTGCCTCGTGAGTACCACGGAAATATCTTGGTTCAGTTAAAAAAATATAAACTGTCTGTTGTTGATAACATTTTAGGACGCTTTTGTTAACCAAATCAATCTAGGCGTTACAAAGATAATAGTTTTTGATAAACTTGGACGCAGTAATATCAAATTTTAAGAAACCATATGTACATGTGGAAATAATTTATAACATGTATTATAGTTGTGCCGTAATTAGTTCTAATAATATATGTAGAGCTAATTAGGGCACAACTATAATATCCATTTGCAATTTTGTAGAACAGATGTACATCGGTTAATGCTGATGCTGAAAATCCATTTAAATCAGTGAGTCATTATATTATTTGCATCGAAATTGTTCGATTTGTATTTCGATCCTTGTCGGTCGGTTAGTATTTGCCATGTGACAAAAATCGAATATATATACGTCAACACTAAGGCAATCTTTTCTGGTTAAAACTATATATTCAAATATCGATCATATAGATAAACATATGTATATAATAGTTGGAATTTAATATAGTATTCGACACAAATCTTGGATATATATACTTCTACAATCCAAGTAGCGGACCTTTACCCTTTTTGGAACTAAAAGTATATAGGTGAGCCACATAAAAAATTTAGAAATAGTCAGTCGCATATATTTTACTTACGCATCATAAGTAAAAGAACAAACTAGCTAAATGTTTGTAATGATAGCAATCAAATAAATTCTCCAGCATATCCATTAGAACAACTATAAGTTCATGGCTAAACGCCACGGAGAAGTCTTGCATCGATATTTATCAACAAAAACAAAAAAAGTCTTGCATCGATAAAAAATTTTGCATAGATATAATCCACAACGCATAATGAAAAATAGATCCACGTAGTCATATTATATCCACTCTTCACATCTTTCAAACGTTAATAGCATCCACAAAAATATTACCTCATATTTACACCTCATGTTTAAGAACTTGAAATAGATAAGATACTAGAAACTCATATATGCATGGAGTGAATTGATCGAATGCATTAATTAATCAATTAGGAAGAAAACAAGCTGATTTGATGAGGAAATAAATTCGAGGGACAAGTGCATATGATGGTTCAGTTATTGAAAGGTGTTTATGCAGAGAGGAATTTGTGGCAGGGAAGTTGGCCAACGAATAAAATGAGGAGTATGAAAGATGCTCCATGAGAAAAAAAGCTATCTTCATCTTGTTATAATTATTTTGTTGGTTTAAAAACGTTTTTGAAAATCTAAAAAGAATGGGGAAAAATGAATGAGAATTTGAAGGGTGGGGGTGGCAGAAACAATGAGTTAATGGGGAGTGAAGGATGTTGACAAAGCAAAAACATAGCCTTGGGGTTTGGTATGTTTCTTCTTCCCACATAGGATGTGACTTGTCTCTCTATCTTCACCATACTATCCAGGATTCAATTGAAAGAATTATTTGACTAGGAAGATGTCTTTTCTTGTGGATATGGGTTGGAGATTGAGTTATCTATCAATGAATCTCTACTACTAGTGTTCTATGATAATTTTTAAGGCATTACATGGTAAAAAAATCTGTTGTTTGTAGATTCAGAAAACTATTGTTGTTAGCAGATTGTTTTCGTTGACTAAGTATTTATTGTGAACGCGAAATTTGAACATTAACGAAGGTAAAATTATCAGAAATTTGTAATATGATGCAAATAGAGCCATTTATTGTGATTTTTATCGTGTGTGTGATGCCATATAGAACTGTCTAGCCTTTCATCATATTTTAAGTTGCCGAAGAGAATTAGATTTGCTCGTTGTGTCATTTTTGATAAAAAAAAAAAATATATCATTTGTAATTCAAATTAAAAATATCTTCTAAATGATGTAGCAGAAAAAAAAACAATAATACTAATTAAATTTATCAAAACAAAGTTGACGTGATCTTGATACTAATACTTAATTATACCTTTTAATATGTTCATCAGAGTGATCAGATTGGAAATTGGAATATCAATTTTTTTTGCTGGATATGGTTAAAGCAAAATATCAATTATTGGGTTATAAAAAGATCAGGTATCTTTGGAATTTTATAATGTACATAAGAAATACTAATCATCCACAGACCACCAAAACAATGGGTGGACTAATTATATTGAGGTCGCCAGTAAAATCCATGTGCTCCTTTTTTTTTTTTTTTTCTTAAGTTGTGAATAATTTATTATTCTTATTATTTTTGGTATCCAATGAATTAACAAAAATCAATGATAAGAAATTTGCTTAGAATACTCTCATAAACTAAAGAAAATGGATTGAGCATGCAAAATAAATAAGTCACTAACCCGCCCTTTCCGTTAGACAAATTATACGTTCATGTGGGTTATACTTGAACCACATGATTGGAAGGTTCGAAAAACCGAACAAGCATATTTTCCGAAAATTGCCCCATCATTTCACGGAAATTCAGGAAGATGTTGAGAGAAGATGGTCCAACATGAAGTTAATATATATTTACAAAGACTGTTATCATTAGGAAACATATTAAATTGCACATATTAATTAGGGATTAAACTTTGGTCTTAATGCTGACTTCGAATCAATAGGAAACATAATTTAACGTGAATGCACTTGAAGACCAAATACGATTAATCATATAATAATGTTGACCAAATACGATTAATGGAATTTTACTGCCCAATTCAACTTGCTGTATATACATGTGATGTGATTCGTGAACAGTTGACCTTGTGGAGGCATCGTCTAACAAATTGAATTGGTAGGCAATTAAAAAAAAATTAAGTGATCAATACACACATTAATAGACATGTTGATTAGAAGTACACATTTTTTTTCTTACACGATCTTAATATATTTTAGAACAATATATTTAATAACTTGATGAAACTCTAACAATCAATTTTTGGCCAATCGAAGAAAAAAACGGATGAAAGTAAAGCCTTTTCATCTAGTGGTATGACCAAAAGTTAATTAATGATTCTACACTAGAAGATATGATTTGATTCCCATAATATGTTAAATTAATGAAGATAAATTTACAAAAAATTACAATATGTGGTACAAATAAATCATCGTGATCCCGCATATCAAGAGTAAAAACTGTTCATTATAAACTTGGTACAAATATAACTTTTTATCGTAAATTTTTATAAACATGTAAAATCGTCTATTTGTTCTCATAACAATAATTCACACGGTAAAAAAAACAACAACATTACATATAATTTGGACTTTTTCTGCTTGTTGGACACAAAATAGTTAATTTGCCATAAAACTACCAACTTCTAGTAAAAGGGCAACGTGTTGAGAACCCACATATCAAGAAAATGTAGGGATTACATGCACATGCAAATACACAATAAACAAATCTTACTTTACCGCTACAGTCTCTCTCTTTCTCTCTCTTCCCTTATATTATCGACTCTACTCTCCTTCCCCCTTTCCTCTTCCCTTCTTATCAAACTTTCACCCCAACAAGAGAGAGAGAGAAAGAGACCATTTTGTTTAGGAACAAATAAACAAAACAAAACAAAAAAAAGGAAGAAATAAGAGATAATGGAAGAGTTGATGAACCTTAAGGAGACGGAGCTCTGCCTTGGCCTCCCCGGAGGCGCAGAAACCGTGGAGACTCCGACCAAGTCAGGTGTGGGGAACAAGAGAGGCTTCTCTGAGACAGTTGATCTCAAACTCAATCTTCAATCTAACAAACAAGGACATGTGGATCTCAACGTTACCGGAGCTCACAAGGAGAAGACTCTCAAAGACCATGCTAAGCCTCCTGCTAAGTAAGTTCCATTTACACAATTCCTCAAAAGAAGAATAATTTTCCGGTATTGCATAATAGTTCTTGAACTACAGATCTACATGTAAAGATTCATGGATGCATAAATATAATAGTATACATATGGTTGCATTAAATAGTGACATTATTGGGTGTGTAATTGTTATATTTTATGTAGAGCACAAGTGGTAGGTTGGCCACCGGTTAGGAACTACCGGAAAAGTGTTATGGCTCATCAAAAGAGCAGCGAAGCGGAGGAGGCGGCATCGAGCGGTGGCGGAGGACGAGGAGGAACCGTCGCCTTTGTGAAGGTTTCAATGGATGGAGCTCCTTATCTTCGAAAGGTTGACCTCAAGATGTTCAAAAGCTACAAGGATCTTTCTGACGCCTTGGCCAAAATGTTCAGCTCCTTTACTATGGGTACGTTTTTACACCCATAGCTGTCGATTTTATGTTTGCTTCTGCGTTTACTGTCTATATTCTTAATTTTTCTAAATGAATTCACAATTTTTTTTAACATCTTACACAAAAAGAAACTGTTAATTCTAAACGTAAACGCCAAACACAAAATGATGTATTTTGAGTTTGCATTTACGTGTTTTATATTTTAGAAATATGACCCGTTTTGTAAACTTTCCTTTCACATATAAACGCAAACTTAAACACATAAAATTTGAAGCCAATACTTGAGGTCATACTCTTTATATGATATTAGACTAATATGATCACTTTTGGGGATTTTAAAGGGAGTTATGGAGCACAAGGGATGATAGATTTTATGAACGAGAGTAAAGTGATGGATCTATTGAACAGTTCTGAGTATGTTCCAAGCTACGAGGACAAAGATGGTGACTGGATGCTAGTTGGTGATGTCCCCTGGCCGTGAGTTCTCTTTCTCTTTATAGAATAAAGTATTTTTCATCAATAATAATAGACGAGTAAAAACTAATTAATCTCTAACTCGATCGAGTAGATCAATATTATTGATTAATTATCAGAAACCACCAAAGGATAATCGAAATCCATGTGTTAAAAATACGCACAGCCATGCTTTGGTTGGCATGGGACAGAACATCTTCGAATCTTATATATATATATATATATATATATATATATATATATATATATCAATTTGTTGGCTCATTTGTAGCTGGCACGTTTCATTATTGGAAATTTTTAGCTTTCTAATTTTAATGAATAATCCAGATTCATGTCCTAATCAGAATAATTACAGGATGTTTGTCGAGTCATGCAAACGTTTACGCATTATGAAAGGATCCGAAGCAATTGGACTTGGTACGCTTTCTTCATTATATTGTTCGTTACTCTTAAAAAACATTTATCATAAAATTCAATCGTGGTTCTTGTTTTTGTTTTACTCAATTTGATTTCAGCTCCAAGAGCAATGGAGAAGTGCAAGAACAGATCCTGACCGAAAAATGAGGACAATGTCAATATGCATGATGGGTTCTTGAAATTTTATTTTTTATTGTTATGATCTTATGTGTTTGTAATTTTAAATATCGAAGGGTATATAGGGAAATAGTTTTTTTACGAAAAAGAAGTCACAAATATCGAAACTTTAAATATCTCTGTGTTTTGTTTCATCTCTTCTATATTAAAGTAGAAATCAGTTGTTTTTTTTAAGTGTAACTGTGATAATGATTTTATAGAGTTTTAATATTTTCTATTTGAAATTCTAACTCTATATATAATTTTGTAATAGTTAAATTTACGTTGAAATCATTTATTTACGTTGGGTTTTGATATATTTTTCAAGTAGTAACTATTTTAAAATTTAGTAATTTAGTTAAAATAAATATTACGAACCTGAAAACGTTCACATAACAATTTTTACAAATTAATATTTTTATATTTGGTATATTCGTTAATTGAATTTATTTCATATATTTATAATTAAAAATATTAAAAGATATAGTGAGATGATAATTTTGAGTTGTAGTCTCTTATGAAAACACTTTAAACTTCTAGAATATTTCATTTACTTTAAACCTTCAAATTAAAATTATTTTCATGAAAATTCTTCTAACCTACAAAATAATTAACGGAACTATTTATTTTATGTTAAATACTCTAGAGGTTTAAAGTATTTGTGAGTGTCACCTTGAAGTTTTGTTAAGAGATTTTTTCTTTATTATTTTAGTACTCCGAATTTTCTGATTCTAGCAGGGAAAGGGAGACTTAAGACTTAACTATCACATTGAACACTATAAATCGTGCATGAGTTTTTCTATTATTTATTTTATTTTATTTTTAAGTTTCATTTTCTTGCTTTTTTTTGTTTTATTTTTTATGATGAAATTAGGATATCACATTTGACATCTTTTTTGGTTCTCTAATTATGTGGGAAGAATTTATTAAATTCAGGACCCATGAGAGGCGTAGGGAACAAGAGCATGTGCATGTTCATGGGTCTTTCAATTCATCCTCATTATGTTAACGCTATTTGGCCGATCGCGAGCAAAAAAAAAACTTCTTTTTAAAACAAAATAAGAGTCAATTTGTCTAATAACCATATTGAATCATAAAATAAAAAATTTGACCATGTAATTTGGACAAAAAATGTCCTTCCTCTTAGGTAAGAATGATTTCCATTCTGTAATATATTGCTACGTGTAAAACGAATATTTTATCCCGATTTTTTTTTGTCATCTAATTTTATTAAATTAAATTAAATCATACAGGCGATACATCAAAAGAATAATACAAATTTCACTCATGTGTTTTCTTTGATAGTATATCAGCAGCATGGTTCCTTTCTCTGTTAACGAAGTCTAGAGAACAGTTTGACAATTTCTTCATCCAATGTCGTATATATCATACAACAAGTTTCCAATCACAAGATTATCTTCTTTCCTATTAATAACCTTGGTTAACTCCATACTATTTATCTCGGTTTATCTTGTTTATTAGTAAATATTTATATTATATATTAATATAGTTCAATTAACTCCATACGTAATCTGGTTATTTAATTAACTCTATACGTTAATTGAACCATAATTAGATTAAATTATATTAAGAAATTCAAATATTCAAAATTAGTAAATATTTATGTTATACATTAATATGGTGGGTGAGTTAGGGTTATATTTTTACAATTGCGATCATTTGTGGGTTAGTTTATCAAACATGCAAAATAACATGTTGATTCGAGGTAGATTAAAAGGACGGGTTTGCCCATTTTAACACTTATAAATATATAATTTGTGAAATTTGATTTTAATAAAATAATTGGTTTTGTGGTAATCTAAATTCACATAATACCAAAGTTTATAATTAAAATTACATCGAAATATACTCAACTAATTCATATTTTACTAATATCCATATTATGATAACATCATATAACTTTTATAACAATTTACTTTTTTTGCTAGATAGCAAACTTTTCTATCATTTAAGGTTACATAAATCACATAATCATGAAGTTTTTCATTAAAATTTAAGTCAAACCATTTTCGTTAGTATTTGCTCAATATAAATTTCACAAAAACTAATGTATAAAAATTATTGTCCCACACACGGTGCATATTAGAATCTAGTTTTAACATAGCACGGGTTAGAAATATGGTATACACATCAAACCACATATTGCACAACAAATCAACAAAATATTATTTTCTCACTAAAAACCTAAGACTTACAAATTCAACATATTTGAATCAATAACACTTAAATTATATCTTATTTCTCATTTCATCGATCTTTTGTATATTTCAAAATTTAGTTTACAAAAAACTTTATTATGTACGGGTGCGCATATTAGAATCTAGTAATATCTTAACAGAGAGAGAACATTAAATCCTAATCATGAATTAGTGAATGCAAATTGATTGATGAAGACCCGAACTGAATATTAAACAAGATGTAGTCAATGCGAATTTCTATGTGATCCATGAGCCATCACCAGCTATAAACAAAAGAGATTACACTAGACAAGCATGCACAGTGGCAAAGCCAGAGATAATTTTTATCGGGGTCATAATAAATTTTTGATTTAAAAATAATTGTATAAAATTCATTGAAAACAAAAATATCACCATTAATATACATTTCAAAATAAACACTACGCTCACTTTCATATCTTGGAATCGTTTTTATCAGTGTTTCATTTTGTCATTGTGTCAAGCACATGTTTTTCAATAATTAAAACTAACTATAGATAATTTTAACGGTTGCGCTAGGTCGTCTTCACAATTTTAAAAAGTCATCACCAATACTATTATGCTAGGTCGTCTTCACAATATTCATTGCAGAGAAGCACATTTTAACGGTTGCGGTCATAATAGAAAGAATCAAATATAATTTCAAAAGACAATAAACCAAATGATTGAAAAAGAGAAAAAAAAAAAAAGAAGGAAGAATATAAAAAACTAAACTAAACTAGTAAAAATAATTAGGTTTAACTTATTTTAATGGACTTAGTTTTATTTTAAAATTATTTGTGATAAGTTTTATTGGACTAACACTTTTAATATTTGATAAAGTTAATGGGCTATAATTAAATTAAATTTAGTAATAATCAATAATTATTTTCGACTAGGATCAATTTAAATTAAATTTAGTAGTAGTCACTTTACCTTCCTAGTTGCTCTCTACATCCGCCACTGAGCCTGCACCATTTCCTTTTCCATCCGATTACATCCATGGACTAAAACATGGTGAATTCAACCCAGCACCAGAGAGGCCCAATTACAAGCCACTTCGGCCTCACATAATGGGCCTATCAAAAGCCCACATCATTAGAGAATCAAACCGTACCAGCCCACATCATCAGAAGTGCCAAATAAGCTATTTTCCTTATTTGGACACAAATATACTCGTCAGACCAAATCTGTAGGCATAGGCTGGTAAGGTTTGATTCTCTAATGGTGTGGGCTCTTGAGAGGTCCATTAAGTGAGGCCGAAGTGTCTTGTAACTGGGACACACTAATGTTAGGCTGAAATCATCATTCTCTGGTCCATGGATGTAAACGGGTGGAAATGGATATGGCACAAGCTTTTCTAGTGTGATCTCTTTCTTTTTTTTCTGGCTGGTGTTGGACCTCCTTGATCTTTGTACTTCTGTTCTGGAATGGATATGTCTCTCTCCGGATGAAAGGGCTCTTAATCTCCAATGTTTTTTCTTTGTCAATGGCAGGTGGAGGTGTTGGAGGACATGGGAGTTTCTCTTGTGGGTCATGCGGTTCGGGCTCATCTTACTCACGGCCTGGTGCATCATCAGGCGTTTATTTAGGGACTGGAAACCAGCCTGGAGATCAGCTATTGCTAGCATCACCGCATGACTAAGAACAAATGGTTTTGCCATCGCTTGCCGGTTCTTCATTTGGATTTAAAACCAAACAAAATCAAGTTAAATAGAACAACATTTTTTTTGTGCTTTTAAAATTTATGAGAAACAAATACGAAAATATAATTCAGAAGAAAGCAAATAATTTGTTGTATGTTGATTTTCTGATTTTTTATATAACAAAAACAGAAAATAAACCCAAGAAATTTTGAAGACTTTATTTTTATTTTTTTTATAAAATGTAAACGATAAAAAGAAAATCAATTTTTATAGGTTTTAGAATAAAAAAAAAAAAGCAAAACAGAAAACAAAGGATATATGTATGGATGACACCAAAATGATATAAGCATAACGCTAACACAAGGCTTATGTGATTCAGAATCTGAATTTCAGATGAACATATATTCAAGCTTCCGATTGATAGATATATCATATTGGATTGATATAACCTGATGGATGGACTTTCGGTTATGATACAATATGATGTAAGCTTCAAAGGAGCCTCTCTTTTTGTTACGAACTCAAGGGTAAAAGATCTAAGGCAACAAATGCTGGTGGATTGTTAAGCACCACAAGGCATGCAAGAGAAAAAATAGACTTTGATATCTCGGAATCCATTAGCTTGGAGGTACTGGTCTCGACAAATATAAATTCGGTTTGGCTGCATCTTTATTAGTGTATGGTTCGGGGTCTTCATCAATGATTAATGTATAGTAAACATTCCATAAAAAACATCTAGCAGGAGAAATCTAAACCATAAACTGAATGAGAGAATCTAAACATAATGTTATAACTATCTAACGAGATGATAATATCCTAAATGAGATCCAGATAATATCTTTTTAAATGATTGGTGAACCTAAACTAGTGAACCCTAACCGATTAATGTACAATAGACTATTCATAAAAAATATATTAGAGGAAAACTAAGTCCTAAATTGTATTTAGGGAACCCAAACTCAATGCCTTAACTACCCAACAAAATAAGTTACTATCTAATACCTCCTTAACTACCTCAAGGGTTCTATAAACATATATTTGTTTATAGAAAATTTTACGAGTTAACCTTGTAAACAACTATTGTTCACCTTTTTTTTTTTGATAAAATGTAAATTTTATTTACCAAAATGGAAAAAGTTTTCTTTTCAACTGCTCGGCGGAGCAAAAAGTTTCAAAAAGGCCAAAAAAAAGAATAAAAATGCCTAAATGAGAACCGGTGATGGATTACAAATCCAAAGAAACAAATCAACTACTCATAGGTGAACCATTGGGAGAGCAGATTCCTGAATTTCTTGTGGTGGATCCTAGCGAGGATAGAGTTCTTGATGCTACGATCAATCTGCTTGAAGATTACCATGTGAAGAGTTGAGACTTGGTTATGAAACATATTGTTCCTCTCTTTCCAGATGTGAAAAACCAGAGTGTGAATAGTTAGCCGCTTAAGTGTGAGACTAAGGGGGCCAGTGGAAGTTGAGAGCCATCAGATAAGGTCAGACCATGCTACAAAATTCAAGTGTGGTAATCCTAATCGAGAGAGTACCGTACGCCAAAGCTAGGAGCTGAATTCGCAGTGATCTCTTGTTTCCAATGCTCTACCACATGTGCAACACGGTGTAGGAATGTTCATTCCCCAAGGGGCTAAGCGGAACTTTACCGGGAGCCGATCAAGGTGCGAGACCCAGAAAGTGAATGCATGCTTAGGGATGCATCCCTTGTACCAAACTGTTTTTTCCCACTGCTTAACACTGCTACAGATTCAGGGATTCCCATGAGTTGAGGACATGCACGTCCAACAATGTCAATGAGACGACCCAACCTACTCCAATGGTCATACCAGTAGCTCGCAGTTCTTCCATTTGAAACATCACAACGTAAAAACCTCTTCGCTAGTGGTCGCAGATCTAGGAAAACTTTTCATACCCATGAGTGGTGACTTGCAGCCTCAACATTCCAGAAGTTTGCATGTCTAATTTAAGTTACACCATCAACTTGTCGTTGTCTTTTAAATTTTGCTAATTCATTAGAAGTATATAGGTACATGAACATTTTATTGAAGTTTTTAGTGCAGTATTGCGTTTTTAACTGACTCACAGTGTGTGTGATATTTCAACACCCCCTGTAACTACAAATTTGATCATTTTAAGTTTTTTTTTTTTTTTGCAATATCATCCAAAATACCTCAAACGTTCATCTTAAATCGCTTTTATAGCTTATAAAAAAAAAGGTTTAAGTAAATAATAAATTGTAATGAAAATTTCAATGATAAAATTAATCTGTATATAAATTTAGACTAGGCTATCATTAAAGCTAACCTCATTGGTTTGTAAGTGTTAGAAGAATTCAAAATATGTTAGTCAAACGAAATATATAGTATGAAGTTTGACTAAAAAAAGTAACAACATTTAATTTTTGAAATGATTTTTTTTAGTATAGAAATTCAATAACTTACCAATTTTTGTTTATTTTCTTAAATCCCCCACCAAAATACTTAATACTACCAAAAACAATGTTAACACTGGTCACAATTCTTAAACTTATTTCTGTGGTATGCTGTGATATTTCCTAAAGACGCAATTAAAAAAGTGGAATTCTGAGGATTTTTTATATGAATTTAACACATAGAATAATTCTGTAATATTATCTACAGTACTTTAAAATAAAAATCAAATTTGATTCATGCACTTTACTCTTAATATATAGAAATATTGAAGGAAAAAAAGTTTAAGATTTCTTTTTAATTGATATGAAATGATTCATGCACATTAGCCTTTCATTTATAGAAATTCAGGAAAAAAAGATTTTTAATGAAATTTAGACGAAATTTCCATAATTTATTAATTAAATAATTTACATAAATATTCCAATTTGACACTATATATATCATTGTTGCGTCAAGAAATTTGTGAAATCTAAAAAGTAAACCTACAAGCCGCCATAGCTACAAAGAGGACTAGGTATGTGTTCTTTTATATGTAGATCTGTAAATTTATGTTATTAAGAGGATTCGAATATATTTTCTCACAGATATATTTTTCTATTTTGTTTTTAATATATTTGTTCGCATGTCTTATAAATATAATAAAAATCTTTTAAATTATTGGAATAACAAACAACATATGTAATAGTTTAATATAACATTCAAATCCTCTTTCGCATCAGCATACAAAAATTGAAAACGAATAACTCAATATCCTGATAACGAACAAACAAAAAATATTTTTTTTATTAAAAAAATGCACATCGGTTTTTTCTAAAGTTTTATTTGATTATAAACTTGAAAAAATGATCTTACAATTTAAATCTTAAAATTTTGATAATAATATTATATTTATTTTTAGATGAAAATATAAAATTCTATGTAGAGAGTCTACCGTATTAAAATATGTCGTTATTGTTTGGATTTTAGTTCGTTAATGAATTGAATCACCGGTTGTAGAAATAATAGAGTTTACATCCGTGCGGAACTCGAAAAAGGTATCTCGAATAAAAGGTAACAAGATATAATATTTTTGTTTTAACAAATACAAACATTTGTTTATACTAATAAATAAAAATATAAATGCTCTGATAGGAGGAACAAATTTTTTTATTATTAATATACTAAAATTATAAAAAAAAATTATTAAGAAGACATGAAAGTATCATAGAACAAAAAACATTTAATTTTAATGAAGTTAACAAACAATCAACAAAATCCAATTTATAATTAAAAAATAGATCTTTATTTCGTTTACTTTATATTGTTTTTTTCTTATTGTTGTTGGCAGAAGTTGAGATAAAAGCAAACGAAAGATGGACAACAAAAACAAAGGAAAAGGAAAGATGGAGAAGAAGGATGATACAAAGGTTATTGATACGAAGGAGCTGATACCAATGTTTACTTGTGTTATCTGTTTCAAGATACTTAACGTAGCCACAGCTTTAACCGACTGCCTCCACAGATGTGAGCCATATCAATTCTCTCTGATTACATCATTTTGTTTTGTTGGGTTCTGCATTCTTTAATTATTAGTCGTTATTTATCATGAGCTTTATATTTTGTGTATATATCTCTTCTATATATAGATTTCATAGCAAATACTAAATAGTTATAAGCATATATATATGTAGGAATAAATAATTCAATCATCTATAAACTGGTTATATTACTTCACACCTTGCGTATACTGTTCACTAGAAGAACTATGTGGCCTTCAATCGCTGGCTTTATATGTTGTATAATCTTTTTCAGCTCCAAAATAAAGGACTTCTTAAATCTTTGTAAACAGTTTGTTGGAAATGCATTTCTGGCAAGATAATGAAACATGATTGGAATTGTTGTCCAGTCTGCTATGCTGATCTTGGTTCAAGACCTCTTGGAAAAATCAGGTACTCACTTCAATTTATTTTGATTAAATCATTTTCCATTTCTAGTTCTAGCTTTAAGATTACTTCTTAAAAAAATATATACGTTAAACCAAGTGGTAATGAACTAGTCCTTCTAACTTATTGAGAAGTTATCATGTTGGTCTAGGTTAGGGTTCGATTCCCCTCAAACATGAACTTATCTAACCACTGATTAGTCGAAATAGTGTCATATTTTAAACCAATTTGAAATTCCGATGAGTGAGCTATTCGACAGCTACAAGCACCATAAAGATTTATCGGGTGGTAAAAGTCCGGATTGCCTCTAGTTATTAAAAATAAAAAAAAATTTCTACGTTATATTTATATTCACTTTTAGTTCATTGATATTTCCTCTATACACTCATTAATATATTGTTCAAATTGATTTGGTTTGAATTACAGATACGACTACTCTTTCGACAGGTTGAAAAAAACATTCTTCCCAGAGCAAGAAGAGAGGAAAGAATATGTGGAGACGGCATCCGAAACTTCTGAAGCTTCGTCTTCATCCTCCGACAATTCTAAAGCCTCGTCTTCATCCCTCGACATTTCTGAAGCTTCGTCTTCATCCTCCGACAATTCTAAAGCCTCGTCTTCATCCCTCGACAATTCTGAAGCTTCGTCTTCATCCTCCGACAATTCTGAAGCTTCGTCTTCATCCTCCGACAATTCTGAAGCTTCGTCGTCATCCTCCGACTCTTCTGATCAAGCTCCAGAGCAAGAAGATATAGAAGATTTTAATCCATATTTACGTGCAAGGAAAAGGTACAAGGCGACGTATGAATAAGTTCAGGAGCTACATGCGTCATGGTCCTCTTGTACGGTCGCAAATCTCAACAGTGAATTAGTTCTCTCAGGGTTACTTATGGCGCAAGTTATCTTGTGGCTTTCTTCTTTTTATTCTCATATCTTGAAAAACCATTTTAAGTTATTGAATAAGTCTTTATCCGCTCTACTTTCACATCAAGAAAGCAAAGTTGGTTGATGTAATAAATCCCAAAAGTCCTTGAACGAAAGTTTTTTTTGTTCGATTTGGTTTAACTGAATTAGTTTGCTTTTTATGTTTAGTTTGCTTGGTTTAAAGATATTTGTGTAAGCATAATTTACATGAACCCTAAGATCTTTTGAACATCTAGATCAATCACGTAATAGAAACATAAGAAGAGTATTAGGGGTACCTCCATTCATTGTAGCGGAGAGATCTTCTTGAACGGATCCTTGAACCGAAGACGAAAGATCAACCTTTAAGCGTGAGGTATGGTTTCTCTCCCCTTTCCTCTCACTTTATCCTTTTGTGTTGTTCTCTTGATGATGATTTATGATGGAGCTAAACCATCTATTTATAGGAGGGGAGAGGACCAAACTTCCTCACCAAGTTTCCTTTAACTTAATAGCTAAGTAGATTGCTTCATAGTTAAGTTTTAATCTCAACCGTTCATCATCTACTTCATAGCTAAGTCTTAATCTTAACCGTCCATCAAGATTACTTAATAGCTAAGTTTACTTCTTAGCTAAGTTTACTTAATGATGAAGATAACTTCATCGGTTTTGAAACGTGTTTAAAGAATAGCAATCCCGAAAGAAAACCCGTAACCCGTAACTATAAGACCACATAATAGGATCGGAATTTATTCCTTACATTCTCCCACTTGGTCGTTAGTGTAGTGCATTAAAGTTTTCTTTCGGAAATCATAAGGCCGGCATAATATGCTATATCTTTACTTGGTCATCATTAGCGTCTTGGTTAATCCAGCAATCAATGGGAGTCATGGCGGTCGCATATCATTTTGCAACATGATTCCTTCCATGTACTACTTCATTGACTACTTTCATAACTAGACCATAAACATAAGTAGAAGTTACCGTAATGGTCCCTTTAATGTCTTTAATTAAAGACACATTCTGTTATCATGAAATCTAATAAACCATAATATGTGCACATATTAGAAACAGAATGAATAAAAGATGTAAAAGTCATAAAGAGCTCACATAAATGTCAAATATAGGTTAAAACATAAGCAAACAACATGATTAAGTGCTATCCTCAAGACCCATACTTTCAGCATGCTTCATAAAGGTCTTTGGAGGTAAAGCCTTCGTAAATATGTCTGCAACCATAAGTTCAGTGCCTATGTGTTCAATGACAAACTTTTCTCTTTTAACATCTTGCTTCAGTGATAGATATTTAAGATCCATATGCTTGGATCCTTTAGATATCCTATCATGCTTAGAGAAGAAGATTGCAGCTTGATTGTCACAATAAAGAGTTAAAGGCTTGTCAATAAAACTTAAGGCCCCAAACTCAGAGACAAAGTTTCGCAACCATGATCCTTGAATAGAAGCCTCATAACATGCAACATACTCAGCCTCCATAGTGGATGTGTAAATCAACTGCGACTTCTGGCTTTTCCATGAAATGGCACCTCCACTAAGGAGATACACATAGCCGAGAGTGCAATGCCTAGAATCATGGCATCCACCAAAATCTGAGTCTGAAAATCCAACCATCTGTGGATGTGTTGATTTTCTATATGTTAGCATGTAGTTTCTCGTTCCCTTTAGGTATCTCAAAACTTTCTTTGCAGCTTTCCAATGAGCGAGTCCTGGGTTACTCTGAAATCTACCCAGCATGCCGACTGCATGGCTAATATCAGGTCTAGTGCAAACCTGTGCATACATCAAACTTCCCACAAGAGATGCATAAGGGTAATTTTGCATTTCATTATGTTCCATTTCATTCTGCGGACATTGCTTAAGGTCAAGCTTGTCACCTTTTTGCATAGGAACAACGTTAGAAGAACACGTCATCATGCCAAATCTCTCAAGAACTTTATCAATATATGCTTTCTGAGACAATCCTAAGATTCCCAGTGATCTATTACGGAATATTTCAATTCCTATCACATAGGATGCCTCACCCATATCTTTCATATCAAAGTTCTTGGAAAGATAACTCTTAGTCTCAGTTAATAGACCAAGATCACTGCTGGCTAATAAGATGTCATCAACATACAACACCAAAAATATGAACTTACTCCCACTGATCTTGAGGTATATACATGGATCTGCTGCGTTTTCTTTGAAACCGAATTTCGTAATGATTTCATCAAACTTTAGATACCATTGCCTCGAGGCTTGTTTCAGTCCATAAATTGATTTCTTTAGTTTGCAGACCATGTCTTCCTGACCTTCGATTATGAAGCCTTCAGGTTGACGCATATATACTTCTTCTTGCAAGTCTCCATTAAGAAAGGCAGTTTTCACATCCATTTGATGTAACTCAAGATCATATTGAGCCACTAATGCCATGATAATTCTGAGAGAGTCTTTTCTAGACACAGGTGAAAAAGTCTCACTATAATCGATGCCTTCTTTCTGATTAAACCCTTTAGCTACAAGTCTGGCTTTATATCGTTCAAGATTGCCATTGCAGTCGAGCTTGGTCTTAAAGACCCACTTACACCCAACCGCTTTGTGTCCTTTGGGCAATGGAACAACATCCCAAACTTCATTCTTAGCCATCGAGTCTATTTCATCTTTAGTGGCATCAATCCATTTATCAGAATTAACATCTTTAATGGCTTGTGAATAAGAAATTGGATCATTAATATCCCATTCTCCAGATTCTACTTGATAAAGCGCATAGTCATCGGAAATAGCTGATCTTCTCAGACGAGTTGATCTTCTTAATGCTGGTTCCTGTTGTGCTTCAAGTACATGATCATTATTGGCGATATTTTCATCATGGAGTAAATGATCATTCACTGGGTTTTCCTCATTGTTTAACGGTTCAACAACGAGAGGATTCCCAACATTCGGAACTAAGGGTAATGGGATATTAACCCTAATTTCCTGAATGACCACATCTTGAACTTTATCACTCCCACTAATCTCGCCATTCTCATAAAATCTGGCATTATTGGTTTCCACTATTCTCGTACTATGGGTTGGACAATAAAATCTATATCCTTTAGATTTCTCAGGGTAACCAATAAAGAAACCACTGATCGTTCTGAAATCTAATTTCTTTTCATGTGGATTATATATTCTTACTTCAGCTGGACATCCCCAAACTTGGAGGTGTGACAGACTAGGTTTCCAGCCTTTCCACAGTTCAAAAGGAGTCTTTGGAACTGATTTGCTTGGAACCCTGTTCAAGATATAGACTGCAGTACGTAACGCATCCATCCACAAGGATATAGGTAAGTTAGCATGACTCATCATGGATCTAACCATTCCCATATAAGTACGGTTACGCCTTTCAGCGACACCATTCTGCCATGGAGAACCAGGCGTTGTGTACTGAGCAACGATTCCTAATTTTTGGAGAAGTTTGGCAAAAGGTCCAGGATGTTGTCCTGTTTCATCATACCTGCCATAAAACTCACCACCTCTGTCTGACCTAATGATTTTCACTTTTCTATCTAATTGTCTCTCTACTTCAGTAATGAATACTTGTACAGCATCCACAGATTGAGATTTTTCATGTAATAGATAGAGATAACAATAACGTGAATAATCATCAATAAAGGTAATGAAATACTTTTCGCCTCCAAAAGTTGGAACGTCAAAAGGTCCACAAATATCTGTATGTATGATTTCAAGAAGCTGTGTACTTCTTGTGGCTCCTTTCTTAGTGTGTTTAGTTTGCTTACCCTTAATGCAATCTATACACGCTTTAATATTGGTAAAGTTTAGATTCGGAATGACTTCATCTTTTACCAATCTCTTGATTCTTTCATGGGAAATGTGTCCCAATCTTTTATGCCACAAGAAATATGAGTCATCAGTACATGTTTTACGTTTAAGTCCACTTTTAGTGTGCAGGGTGAGATGTGTTTCAAAAGGTTGATCAGCCAGCTTTAACATATAAAGGCCATCAACTAATATTCCAGAACCAATTCGATTAGAGTTCAGAAATAAATTAAAACAACCATCTCCTTGAGTAGATTTAAAGCCAGCCAAATCAAGTTTGCTTACAGAAACTAGATTACGGGAAACAGATGGAACATAAAGAGTTTGAAATAAATCCAAACAAAATCCACTATCTAAAATGAGACGATAAGTGCCAACAGCTTTAATTGGCGCTTTGTCTCGGTTTCCCATCAATAAGTAGTTTTTACTTGAATTTATGATCTGGGTCGTAAGGAATCCCTGCACGGAATTTGTTACATGTACATTAGCACCGCTATCTATCCACCAAGTGTTAGAAGAAACATTAGTAAGATTAGATTCGAAGAAGCTTACAGAACCCATAGGATTACCTTTCTTTTCGAACCATTCTCTTCTTTTAGTGCAATCTTTCTGAAAGTGACCAACCTTTTTGCAAAAGTTGCATCTGTCATCTTTCTTTGCCTTTTTCTTCTCATTAGCTTGATCGAAATCATTCATTTTGGGCGGTACTCTTTTATGGCTCTTTTGATGCCTTTTCCCAACTTTAGGTCCAGCTCCTTGGACATAATGGGCAACCTTAATTCCTTCACGACCAAGCCTAGACTCCTCTTGGACCAATTTAATAGCCAATTCATTAGACGTCCACCTTTCGTCAATGGCATTATAATTGATTTGGAATGGTCCATACTGAGGAGGCAGCGAATTTAGGATAAATTGGACGAGAAATGAATCGTCCACACTCATTCCTAATTTCTTTAGCTTAGCCGCAAGGTTGGTCATTTCAATGCAATGTTCATGCATAGACCTTGTCCCATCATGCTTCATGGTTGTAAGATCTGCCATAAGTTTCCCAGCAAGGGATTTGTCTGCAGTCTTAAACCGTTCTTCTATGGCTGCTAGATAAGCCTTAGCTTTATCTGCATCCGGAAGGGAAGTTTTGATGTTGCTAGCTATTGTCATTCTTAAAAACATGATGCTCAGTCTGTTCGCTTTCTCCCAAGCTTTATGGAGAACCTTTTCTTCCTCAGTACTGTTTTCAGTTAGTGGATTTGGCTCTTCTTCACGTAATGCCAAATCCAAGTCTAGTACTCCTAATGTGAACTCAACTTTCTCTTTCCATTCTGAGAAGTTGGTTCCAGTGAGGATCGGAACAGCAGAGGCCATAGATGACAAATTAGCAGGAAAAGATGCTGCAATTTTAGAGATACAACAAGCGCTAATTAGGCTCTACTAACAACACAATAATTACAGTTAGTAAATGCATATGATAAGAAATTATGGCACTCCTGTGGGTAGTCACCATAATCTCATCTTAAGTCATAGCATTAGTGAAACATTATTGAGTGATGTACTGAATTATCTAGACTAAGTTATCTGTGGATATCTTTGGTCTTCACAAATACAAACACTCCATAAGTTATTGATCATGTTTTATGTTAATAGCCTACTTGTGGGTAGCTACTTATTACATAAACATATCAAACTTACTTAATATGGTTTTCATTTGCAAATCATTATAGGATAAAGTCACTGTGGTGATATCAATATCCTGATTTTGCATACTTATATGAAACCAATTTTCTGTCACGAATTATGCATAGTTCGTTTCTTAAAATTCTTATAAATTATTTCTATACGGATTATGCATAGAATTAACTTATAGAATTTATGCATATTACTTTTAAACCTCATTAATTTCGCACAGAAGAACAAATCAATATTCATACCAATTATGGACGATACATGATTTATATGAAAGAATGTGCGAAAATCCTCATACGCAAACCCACAAAACTTACACGGAATAGGGTTTCCGTTATTTTCTAACTTACGAACGCACAATTATGTGTGAAACTAAAATTAAACATAGATCTATTACTCTTAATGGATTAAACAGATGTTCATAACCTGTCTCTGATACCACATGTAAGCATAATTTACATGAACCCTAAGATCTTTTGAACATCTAGATCAATCACGTAATAGAAACATAAGAAGAGTATTAGGGGTACCTCCATTCATTGTAGCGGAGAGATCTTCTTGAACGGATCCTTGAACCGAAGACGAAAGATCAACCTTTAAGCGTGAGGTATGATTTCTCTCCCCTTTCCTCTCACTTTATCCTTTTGTGTTGTTCTCTTGATGATGATTTATGATGGAGCTAAACCATCTATTTATAGGAAGGGAGAGGACCAAACTTCCTCACCAAGTTTCCTTTAACTTAATAGCTAAGTAGATTGCTTCATAGTTAAGTTTTAATCTCAACCGTTCATCATCTACTTCATAGCTAAGTCTTAATCTTAACCGTCCATCAAGATTACTTAATAGCTAAGTTTACTTAATGATGAAGATAACTTCATCGGTTTTGAAACGTGTTTAAAGAATAGCAATCCCGAAAGAAAACCCGTAACCCGTAACTATAAGACTACATAATAGGATCGGAATTTATTCCTTACAATTTGGGTTCGGCTCTTTCTGTCTTGGAAGAAGCTATGTGTAGATCTTCTCATCTATGCTTTCTGAAGGCTGATTCTTATTATGTCGATGGATTCTGCTCGGTTAAGAGATCCTTTCAGATCACTACACATCTCTCTTAGATCTGCTCTTGCTGGTGTTTGTTTAGGTTTGTTTCTCTGAGGGTTTTCTTATTTGTCCGTGCTCTGGGCCCTTCGTTTTCCGATGTTCAGGTGTTCAGGAATAATTAAACCCTAAATAACAAGGTGTTCAGGAATAAAATAATTACCAACGTTTTCCGATGCGTATGTCTTTCACACTGACTCAGTGTGTGTGAAATATTTTAACAACCCTGTCATTACAAAGTTGATAATTCTAGTTTAAATATTTTTTGCAACATCATTCAAAAGGTCTCAATTTTTTTTCTTAAATCACTTTTATAGCTTAGTGTATTCAAAACCATATATAATTAAATGTAATGAGAATTTTATTGATAAATTTAATCTGTATTTAAAATTTAGACTAGGCTATCATAGCTAAAAAACGTCTTACCTAATTGTTTTGTAAGAATTTAATTTTGGTGGAGTGTTAGAAGAATTAAAAATATGCCAGTCAAAAGAAGTCATTTAATTATGAAGTTTGACTATTTTTGAAATGATTTTTAATATAGAAATTCAATAGCCTGGCCATTTTTGTGTTTATTTTCTTAAAACAGCCACCAAACTAGCTAATATTACTACCCCAAAAAAAAAAAAAACAAAGTTGACACTTGTCACAATTCTTAAACTTTTTTCTATGGTATGCTGATATATCTATAAAGAAACAATTAAAAAGGTTGAATTCTGAGGATTTTTATTTGAATTTAACACATTGACCAATTCTGTAATATTATCTATAGTAATTTAAAATAATATAAAATTTGGTTCATGCACTTAAATCTTAATATATAGAAATTTTGAAGGAAAAACAAACATTAATGTTTCCATTTAATTTATATGAAATATGTACATTAGCCTCCACTTTATAGAAAGTGAGAAAATAATCTTTTTAATTAAATTTAGACAAAATTTCAAGGGTTTATAAATTAAGTAATTTGCATTAAAATTCCAACTTGACACACAATATATATATATATATATATTGTTCCGTGAAGGAATTTGTGAAATCTAAAAGGCAAACCTAGAAGCAGCCATAGCTACAAAGAATACAAGGGTATGTGTGCACTGCTTTTTTTTTTTTGGTTGTTGTTGTAACATCTACTTTATTGATCATATTGGGTGATACAAGAATTTTATTGAGCCAAACATCAGTTTGAGTTTATTGTTGGAAATCCGAAGTTTATCGCACTCAAACTGATGATCTATGCTACATGTTCGCATCAACAATGAAAATTGAAAACGAATAACAAAATGCTGACAAACAAACAAAAATTATTTTGAAAGCGCATCTGTATATCTTCTAAAATTTTATTTAATTTGAAACTTGAAAAATTATTTTACCATTTGAATCATAAATTTTTGATAATAACATTATATTAAGAAGACATCAAAGTATCACCGAATAAAAAAAAATTGTGAAGAACTTAACAAACATTAAAAAAAATCCAATTTATAATTAAAACAAAGATCTATGTAAAAACAAAAAAATTAAAACAAAGATCTTTATTTCATTTACTTTTTAATTGTTTTTTTAATTGTTGTTGGTAGAAGTTGAAAGATGGACAAAAAAAACAAAGGAAAGATGGTGGAGGAGGATGATACAAAGGAGCTGAAACCAATGTTTACTTGTGCTATCTGTTTCAAGATACTTGACATAGACACGGCCATAGCTTTAACCGACTGCCCCCACAGATGTGAGTCATATCAATTCTCTCTGATTACATCATTTTGTTTTGTTGGGTTCTGCATTCTTTAATTATTAGTCGTTATTTATCATGAGCTTTATATTTTGTGTATATATCTCTTCTATATATAGATTTCATAGCAAATACTAAATAGTTATAAGCATATATATATGTAGGAATAAATAATTCAATCATCTATAAACTGGTTATATTACTTCACACCTTGCGTATACTGTTCACTAGAAGAACTATGTTGCCTTCAAATTTCAATATATAGCTTCATATGTTGTATTTGATATGAGGATTAGAATTTGTATAATCTTTATCAGCTCCAAATAAAAATGACTTATTAAATCTTTTTAAACAGTTTGTTGGAAATGCATTTCTGGCAAGATAATAAAAGATGATTGGAAAAGTTGTCTGGTCTGCTTTGCTGATCTTGGTTCACAGCCTCTCGAAAATTCCAGGTACTCACTTCAATCTATTTTAATTCAAATCATTTTCCATTTTTAGTTCTTAGTTTCAGATTACTTTTTGAAACATTTTCTACGTTAAACCAAGTGGTAATGATTTAATGGTTCATATTTGTTGAAGAATTATCTTGTTGATTTAAGTTAGAGTTCGATTCCATTCAAACATGAAATTACACATCCACCCTTATTTAGTCAGTCAAAATGGTATCATATTTTAAATTATTTAAAAACCTGGTGATTGAACTATTTGACGACTACACTCATCTTGAGAAATTAGCTGGGTGGTAAACACCATTTGGTTCATTGATATTTCCTCTATACACTCATTTATATATTCTTCAAATTGATTTGGTTTGAATTACATATACGATCAGTTTCGACAAGTTCGGACAGACATTCTTCCCAGAGCAAGAAGTTGTGAAGACGGAATTCGAAACTTCTGAAGCTTCGACATCATCCTCTTACTCTTCTGAAGATTCGTCGTCATCCTCCGACTCTTCTGGAGCTGAAGCTCCAGAGCAAGAAGACATGGAAGATGTGAATCCATCAGTACATGCAAAGAAAAAGTACAAGATGACGAAAGAATAAGTACAAGGCCAGAATGTTCAGGAGCTACATGCGTCATGATCCTCTTGTATGGTCGCAAATCTCAACCGTGAATTAGTTCTCTCAAGGTTTCTTATGGCGCAAGTTATCTCCTGGCTTTCTTCTTTACTCTCATATCTTGAAAAACAATTTTCAGTTATTGAATAAGGTCTTTATCCGCTCTACTTTGACATTAAGACAGCAAAGTTGGTTGATGTAATAAGGCCCAAAAGTCTAGTCCTTGAACGAAGCTTTTTTATATATATATATATTTTGCCCCCGGTAAAATAAGTTTCTGGATCCGTCGTAGTCTACACATCTCTCTTAGATCTGCTCTTGCTGGTGTTTGTTTAGGTTCGTTGCTACTGAGGGTTTTCTTATTTGTCCGTGCTCTGGGCACTTCGTTTTGGTTTCGAAACCGATAAATCAATTCAAATTATGAATATATATAGTGTATCTTATTTTTTCAAAAAATATATTTTATGGGTTCTATATACAATCTTTGTCAGTCTATATAATGTCGAGCATTGTCACTTAGTTACATGTTTGTTTATTGACTAATTTTTGTTCGTTTAGAATGAATCAAACCAACACACCAATGTGCAATATGATAAACTGATAATGACACATGATCGCACATCATACGAATCTGTAACTATCTATCAAAATTGAACCCATGATGATTGATGTACAATAGGCCATTCATAAAGGTCTAGCAGAGGAAATATAAACCCTAATTGGAATGGGTAATCCAAACATAATATCGTAAGTCGTATCTATCTAAAGAGATGAAAATATCCTAAATGAAAAAAGCATTAAACCCTAGTTAAAAATTAGTGAACCCAAACCGATTAGCGTACAATAGATAAACCATAAAAGACATATATATATTTATCAGTTCGGATAGATAAACCGATTTTTCTCAAGTAGAAGATATATATTCTAATCTATTTTTTAAGTTAGACCATCGTCTTTCAAAATTTTCTGATATCATATATAATATAAGCAAAGTGAGTTTTAGTTTTCGAGCTCTCTCATTCATTCTAGGGGTGGTTAATTATCCTCTTATCCCTCACCAAAAAGACTTCAATACCCTTTTGATCGGTCTAAATTAAGTTTTTGGTCTAAATTAAGTTTATAAAATAATTACATTCTACCGGTACAGGTTGCATAATACCGATTTGTTTGGCTTTATATGCTTGGACTGGGCTAAAGTCTGTCTTTGTTTTTTCCGTCTTTGATTTTTTTTTGTTTTTAGATCGGCTGCCGGTGTGTCAAAAAATAAAATACCAAAACCCTACTTATTTTACTCGAAACCCTACTTCTTTGATGATTATAAATATATATTCGTTTATTTTCGTTTAGTATATCTTTTGCGATCGTAGTTAGGTCATCCAGGGTATGCTTTTTTTTTTCTTTGTGATGTTCATCGTTTTATTCCCTTTCTTTTCCTTTGCTTGCCTTTTACCTTGGATCCGTTTTTTCCCTTTTTTGTTTCTTTTGTTAGCTTTCTCTCACTATTCCCGTGGTCTTTGTTTGTAACTTATCTTTGTTTACAAGATCTACTCACTCTAATGTTTGCTTTTTGACTTATTTGTTGTTGTTTTTGGTTTAGGTTGTCTCGGTTGCTGGAAATAGTCCAGCCGTCACGGTGACTGGAAATAGTAATTCCGTTTCTACAGGATCGCTTGTGTTTTTTTATAGTTTAGGCCATATATCTGCTATATCCTTCTTTATTTCGTATTTCAAATTTTGTATTTTAAATAGTTCTCCATGTTTTGTGATGCTATTTTTTGGGTTTCGGTGACTGGATAGTCCTGCCGTCACGGTGACTGGATAAGTTCGGCCGATTGTGTTGTCTATTGCTCAAGATTATCTACAAAAGGGGTCGAAACCCTAGCTTGTGGGCTATAAATATAGCTTTTCTTGGCCGCACTTAAGGCATTCCGAGATCGAGTGTTCCAGTTTTTGTGAGTTTGTATATCTTAATCTTTGCTTTTAAACTTGCTTTTGGTTGTCATTTTTTGTTCGAATATCTCAATTTTTAGAGTTTTAAAATTTTCGGTTATAGCTTTATCTAAGTTTTTGTAGATGTTTATGTGTTGTTCGCTGTTCTGCTTGGCTAATTGATTATATGGCTTTATTGTTTTGTTCGTATGGGTTATCTCACTTGGTTTTGCATCTATCTCTTTATGGTTGTTTTTTAGTTTTATTTTCGCTTGCTAATTGATTATAGGTTTATGTTTTGTTTTACTCTGTAGGTTGGTTTGTCTCTTTGGGACATTCGTCCGGTTTAAACATCGGTGATGATCCTGTGAGGCTTGATTTTGTGTTCTGAGATGGTAGCGACCGGTAAAGTTGTTCATGCTTTTATTTATTCAAGCTTATCTGTATTACATGGGTGAAACCGTAGCTTGATCTGGGGCATTCAGAGCTCGAGTACTGCTAGGTTCCTACGTGGTTAGAGTTTTCTTGGTAATGTTTGCTGTCTTTTGTTGCTTTTGATGTTGTTTATGCGTTGCATATTGTTCTGTGTGTCTAATTGTTTGGTGATTTTTTTTTGTTCTGTTCGTGTAGGTTGTTTTGGCTCTTTGGGATATTTGTCCGGTTCATACATCGTTGCTGCTCTGTCGAGGTATTGGTTTCTTATGAATCACATTTGCGAATTTTGGTAGTTTGTGTTTGCATAGTTTTGTTTCTGGTGTCAACGAGGTAACTTTTTAGACCTAATTTAATCTTCTCAAACCATGAATTTTTTTGTTTTTAATATATGTCCCCTTATTTTCACTATGTTCCTATATAATTTATGAGACAAAAGATCCGATGGTGAATAAGAAAAATGTGAATTTTACGATCCTTTGTTTATGATATCTTGTGTCGATTCACCAAGTGCACGAGTTGTCTAGCCAGATGAATAACTTTATGCTTTAAGACGATGATCAACATACCATTTTTTTTTTTATTAGATTCAATTTCCTTTTTATAACTAATCTTAAAATTCTCTCTTGTTTTTTGATTCAGTCTTGTGGTGATGGCTCTGGCTCATCTTTGGCCATCCAATATTGGGTTCTGATGCATTTGCTTTATGGAGATATATAGAGTAAAACATGATGGTACACATTGATGATCTTATTATCTCTCTATCGATTTCTTGGTGTTTTATCTGTTCATTTGCTTGCTAATAGTAACTTACTAATTAATGACCTTATTATATATTCTTGAAACTCTGTTTTCAGCTAATATATCGAATGACACTTTACAAGCTGCATGGAGGAATGTTCTAAAACAAATTGATGTTTCAGGTTTAGATTTCTTTGAGTTGAATACCACAAATTATTTCAGTTTGTCAAATAAACTCGGACAAGGTGGATTTGGCTTAGTTTACAAAGTCGAAGAATTTTTATCCTATTTGCTCTTTTGTATTCTCAATGTATGTTCTCGAGGTGACTTTTTGCAATCTGTTTCAGGAAAAACTGCAAGATTGAAAATAAATTGCTATAACTGCTTTCTAGCAGTTTGCGGCAAGGCAAAAAAGTTTTCATGAATGAAATAGTGCTCATCTCAAAACTCTAACACATAAACTTAGTCCGACTTCTAGGATGTTGCATTGAAGGGGAGGAGAAGACGTCTGAGTTAGACAATGGTGAAGAAGACAAAAAAGACGTACACAAATTGGAGGAAGCTATTGTAAATGGTAAAATGACTAAAGAAATGTTTGATTCATTGAGATGATCTGATAACACATTTAGATCCATCAAGGAGATGAGATTTCAAAGTAATAATTTGGAATTAAATATGTTGCTTTTTGCATAGTCAGATTCAAACTTTTTATTATGTCCACTTCTAAATCATATTTGCAGATACAAGCTAAAGTAATTAATCTATGGATAAAGGGAAAACATGTACTCCTCGCAATGGAACCGGTGTGATCCTAATTTTCCCAGCAAGAGAGCTTGTCATATATTCAGGTCTATACTATATTTTTGGTTTGTAACGCTATCGCGTGTTTGATCTCGGTTGAATAAAAAAGAGATGGATCAAATGTGAATGTATGAATTGCTTGTGGTTGAAGCTATTATATCTCTAATATAGCAAGAATTTTTGTTCCATTGGGTGTGTTACCTGTGTATTTTGGTTACAGTTCACATGAGTTCGATCAGTTGTTGCTCTCCCTGAGATTTCATCATTCTACTCTAGTGCGGATTTGAGCAAATCGGGAGGGCTTAAAGTTGTCGCAAGAGAGCTTAATCATTATGACCAAGATGTAAGGAAACTAGATGCTTGGGTGCTTGGGAAGGCCTGCCAATACAACCCATTTGTTGAGTGATCGTTTGTTCCTAAAGTCCGTGATCGATATGATCCTTGGCTTGAACGTTGAACTCCAAGAGAGGGTGAAACTCTTTCAAGGCCCATGACCTTTTTTGATTATGAATCATTTGGTGCACATCTCCTTCTAAATTATTTTATTCGTGATGTGTTTCAGGCTCTTGAAGCAATCAAGAATCTTCAACTTAAATCCATAGAATTGCATCAACAAGAAGTGTTTGATTTGCATATAGGGATATAATTACCATTAAATTGAGCAAATCGATTATGTTGAATATATTTGTCTTTAATATGTTGTTTAACAAGAAACAGTATGAAACTGCATATGCAGTTTAGTTAATAAAAATCATGTATTAGAGATGATTAAGGTACGTTTTGTTTATATATACTATTATTTGTAAGTTTTGAAACTAAAGAGTGGTTTCGTGGTATGACAAAAATAAAATAAAGCAAACTTTAATATAATAAGAGATGCGGTGAAAACGTAACAAATCTTAAAAATTAATTAAGAGCATGATACTTGTGTGCACTGAAGATACGCTGACACGCAGGTGAATCTTTAGGCAAGTATGAGAGGCCGGTGCAGATTCGTAGATTTCCGATTTGACCAGCAGCGGATACGGAGAAGTTCTTAGCATTGGTTAAACACGTAGCGTTCTAAAGGAGAGGCAATGGGTTTGTCGAATTGAGTTTCTGTATAATCTCTCCACTCCAAGGTGTAGTGTGGATGACAAACATTGTGGAATAAAATTTGGCAGATTCCCAAAAAAGAAAAAAAAAGAAAAAGGGAGGAACATGTAGTTTGACCTTGCTTAGCTGGAGATAGCGTAGTTTAGGGGAACGTTGAAGGAAATTGATGAGCAACTTTCACCAACTGAAGTAACATGTGGATATACACAAATGATCAAGCTCATCAATGTAACATGAGCCGACGACGGGATCCCACTGTATTGTATTATATATGTGTGTGTATGTTTCAATATAATGCAACTAACGTATGTGTGTCACTCCATCCATGATTTTGTAGATCATTCTCTCTCCCTCTATCATGTTTTCAAAGAACGATAGTTGTGACATGGATCTAGATTTTTACTCTCTGCGTACTGATTTGTTGAACTTGAATATTAGATGAGCTTGCGAAAAGACCAATGAAGACACTAATGAATCTGTTAAATGTGTTGGAACTTATAGTTCACAGTTAGATTTATAGAATTGGTGCCTCTGTAATTCGTGTATTTACATTTTAGATAGGGAGAGAGATATTAAGAGGGAGGGAGAAAGAGGGGGAAAGAGGGAGGGAGTGAGAAAGAGATAGGGAGGGAGGAGAGAAAGTTAAACTTTTTAAGTTCATGTACTTGATCGATATTAGATTTATGTTGGTTTGTGTTAAGTTACATTGGTTACTCAAAACCAATTGACAATTAGTGGATTGGCCCAAGTCCCTTATATATTACTCAATGTCCATTCCCACTTCCGATGTGGGACAATCTTCACACACTCCCTAGAGATCAAGGCCCATTGCCCATTAATCTCTACATAATCCCAATCCCAATAGTTTGTCTCTTTCGTATTCCTAATTTTTTGTTTAATCTGTTTTACAAGGAAGTTAAAGTTTTCAAGGAAATGTAAGTGTAATTTTTTGATAATAATGGTCTTGCTTTTTTATTTTTATATGTATTTCTATTTTCTTTATTTCATTCAGATGTATGTTTCTTAATCGACCATAATTGATAGATTTGCTATTATGCGTTTTGGCACATATTCGATTATGAGTTTGGAACAAATCTATTTTATTTGATTGGGTTTGTAATATTAACCCTTAAATCTTGTGTTACTAAGGAGAGTATCTGAAATAACATAGTATTTATAGTACAAACATTGCTCGAGGAGAAAATGGCAACAACCCACTAAACATATTTATGTATGATCAAAGAAATTTCAGAGGTATTGAATTCGACAATAATAAACCGGTTCCAAACCCATTTTGAAATGCTTGAGGAAACGCACGGAAGCCACAAGGAAACAATGTTTGAAACTATGAAAATGTTTTGAAGGCAAATAAATGTGTGGTTAATATGAAAAAATAGAAAGAAGAGATGGCGAAGATACTTGAAGTTAAACTAAAAGAACAAAAGGGAGAAGTAGAAGTTGAAGGAGACAACAATAAACCTATCTATTGTGGAATTGATCTACCATGAAGGAGAAGAAAAACAAGGAAGAGCCGAGAGAGATCTAAGTTAGGAATCTAGAGAGAGAGAGAGCAAGTGTAGTTTTTTTGGTAATGGTGGTCTTAATTATTTTATTTTGTATGTATTTTTATTTTTGAAAACATTAGAATCACGTAAACTACAAGGAAACAGTGGTTGAAACAATGAAGATGCTTTGATAGCGAATAAATGTGTGATTAATATGAAGAAGGAGAGGAAGAGATGAAGAAAATACTTGAAGGTAAACTAACATAATAAAGAGTGAAGGAGAAGGTGAAGGATGCAAAACTAAACCTATCTATTATGGAATTTTCATTCATGAAGGAGAAGAAGAAGAACATGCTGGTGATTTTCGAGGAAGGCCTAAATTAGGAAGAGAGACAGAGAGAGACAGAGAGAGAGAAAGATACGGAGAGGGAGAGAGAGATTAAAAGAGTTAAAGCTTTCATGATCATGTAATTGATTGGTATTCTATCCATTTTTGTTCGTCTCTTCCGTGTTCTAATTATTTTTGTTTAATATGATTGATAAAGAACTTAAAACATTTACAAACATGTAAGTGTAGTTTTTTGGTAATGGTGGTCTTAATTATTTTATTTTATATGTATTTTTATTTTTGAAGACATTAGAAACACGTAAACTACAAGGAAACAATGGTTGAAACAATGAAGATGTTTTGACAGCGAATAAATGTGTGATTAATATGAAGAATGAGAAGGAAGAGATGACGAAGATATATACTTGAAGGTAAACTAATAGAATAAAGAGTTAAGGAGAAGGTGAAGGATGCAAAACTAAACCTATTTATTATGGAATTTTCATTCTTGAAGGAGAATTGAAGAACATGCTGGTGATTTTCGAGGAAGGCCTAAATTAGGAAGAGGGAGAGAGAGAGAGAGAGTTTTAAATCATGAACGAAATATCGCGGCAATATTGTTGAAGTGTGTGTTTTTTTAATAGAAACTTTACAATCAGTTATACCAATCAAGCCAATCTTCGTTAGTTTCTACGAATAAATATTATTGATTATTATTTTTCATCTTTTTTGGTTGATCGTATGTTTTATACTTTTGTTATATATGTGTTCAGTTTCATAATATATGTTCGATAACAAAGGTAATAATCTAACTAATATGATTCTTTGATGAAACATCTCCGCCCGCGCCTTGCGCGGGCTAAACACCTAGTTATAAGTATTTAAATATATAACAAATTTGTTTGAAGTTTATAGTACATTATCACTAGTTTTAGAAACAAAATAGATTACACTAGCATTTAAAAAAGTGATTACAAAAGTTAAGTGTACTAGGCTATGAAAAATTATAGGAGAGAATACTATTATTTAGATTTAGAATGGTGAAATCGTAAAGAAGACAAAAAAACAAACTAAGTTCTTGTAACACCCATAAAAATAGCGATATAAGTATATTAAAGGAGAAAATGAGTTATCTCATGTTACTTCAATACTTCCGTTATCGGTATATATTTTTTAAAAAAATGTCAATTAGTTAGTTTATTCCTCTCAGGCTCTCACGTTATAGGTGGTCAGGTTTCCGATGTGTATATCTTTCACACTGACTCAGTGTGTGTGAAATATTTTAACACCCCTGTCATTACAAATTCGATAATTGTAGTTAAAATATCTTTTGCAACATCATTCAAAAGATCTCAAATTTTGTTTCTTAAATCAATTTTATAGCTTATAGTAAAAAGATTTTAAGTAAATAATAAAATGTAATGAAACTTTTATTGATAAAATTAATCTGTATCATAGCTAAAACTTTTATTGAAACTTTTATTGATAAAATTAATCTGTATCTTCATCCGCTCTACTTTCACATCGAGAAAGCAAAGTTGGTTGATGTAATAAGGCCCAACAGTCTTTGGACAAAGTTTTTTTTTTGTTTTGTTTTCAATTTGGTTTAACTGAACTTGTTTGCTTTTTATGTTTAGTATGTTTGGTTTCAAGATATCTGAACCGTTATATTTATTTACTTAATATTGGTCTGATCCAGTTCTTCAGCTCGTCTCAAGAAGAGGAAGTTTTCTTGGAGAAGATTCAGACGAAAGATACTTAGTGTCGTAGCTAGCCTAGCTAGTGCTTATAGTGTAAGGAGAAAATTCCATAACGGTATTTTCAGTAAAACCTCTGAGCTTTATCTTCTCTTCCTCCCAATCCAACAGTAACAAATTAAATCTGTAATTTTTAATATGTAAAAAAATCCAAAAAACAACACTTATAATGAAACAAATTAAATCTGTAATTTTTCATCAAAATTTCGTTTATAATCTTATTAAATTTATGAGGTAAATAGACATTTATCTTTAAGTTATCAATTTTAATTAAGTTTATTGCTTCAAACGAAGCTGGTCAAGTTTTGGTCATGTCTAGTTGTCAACTTAATTAATTGTTTTATTCAGATAAGAATGCCAGTACAAAGCTAGTCATGTCAAATGTATTATATAGGGTAATTGCAACAACTGTCAAAATATTATAACCCCCTTAAATTACAATTTTTTGACAATTTAAGTTAATATATTTGTTTGCAATATCATCCAAAAAAGATCTCAAAAACATTTTCTTAAAATTAGCTTTTTTCTTCTTCCTCTTAAAAATAGCTTTTATACCTAATTGTTTCTGTTTAAAACTAGTCTAAGAGCTATGATTAAAGCTAAAAATTTATTGTACATTATTATCTTGTAAGAAATTAATTTCCATGTAATGATAGACGAATAGCAATATGTTAGTCAAAGGAAATCTTTCATGTATGAAGATTGGCTAAATAAATAAATTTATTAAAAATGATATTTATAACCTACCAATTTTTGTTTATTCTTTTCAAACTAGCGCAAAAAGTAATAATATTAATACCAAAATAGAAAAATTTAAGAGGGGTCACAATTCTTAATCTTTTCTTTTTGTGGTATGCTGTGATATTTTTTCAAAAAAGGAAGTGGGATTTTGACAACGCATGCATTTTCATATGGGTTATCCTAAAACATAGAATCATTCCTTAACTAGAAATTAAAATCAAATTTGATTCATGCACTTTACCCTTAATATAGAAAATTGTAGAATAAACTTGTTAAATTTTTTTTTTTGTCAACAGCCTAAATACTTGTTAATGTTTGCATATAATATAGGTGAAATTTGATTCATGTACACTACGAGTCTTCCATTTAGAGAATTACAGAATTTTTTTTATTAATTTAAATAAAAAATTAAGATTTTTTAAAAATGAAACATCAAAGTTATAATTTGACACTATATATATTATTGTCACATGAAGGAATTTGTGAAAGCTAAAAAGTGTCGCCGCCATAGCTACAAGCCTACAAAGAAGACAACGGTATGTGCCCTTGTCTTTTTTTTTGTTTTCAATATATTTGTTCATGTCTTTTAGTTTGTTTTCAATATATATATTTGCACACTCGCATATTCCACTACAAGTCTACAAATTACTAAACAAATAGATCCAACAAACACCAAACTATTAGTATTGATAGTATCCCAATTTTCTTATGCATTTACGAAGATTGGAACTCGGATATATATGCATGTAACTCGACTCGCAGATCTGTTTTATCTATTTTGTTTTCAATATATCTGTAAATGCATATACATATATTGAATAATATTCATATTGGAACTCGGATATGCATATATATATTTTGAATAATTCATACAAAACCTCATCATATAAACTATGTATGAATAAACAAATTAATTATCTAGAAACTGGTTATAAACTTATATTACCTCACCTTGCATTTACTGTTCACTACATGAACTATTTTTATTTAGATAGCTATGGAAGATGTCAATCAATTGATACCGGTTAAGGTTGATGAAGATGACAAAAAAATTGTGATGCAAACACTCGTCGGTAGCATTGGTGTCGTGAAGAGGGAGCCTTCTGATTTTGGAGCTTCGTCGTCATCATCTCCCATAGACATGAAAGATGTCAAGCCATTGACATTAGTTAAGACTGAAGATGATAAGACATTGGTGATGCAAACACAAACTGGTGAAAGCAGTGTTAAGTTAGAGAAAGCTGATGAGCCAATACTGGTTGATGTGCCAATTATGTATTCTATTGGCTTTGAAGATCAAAAACATGTCCCCCTATCCAATGAAGATACAAAGGAGAAAACCTCTGGTGGTGAAGAAGATAATACACCACAACAAAAAGAGAGTGGTAACACAGAAGCAGCTGATCCTGTGGATACACCACGAAATGCAACTTCTTCAGCTGCTATTGAAAACAACAATACTCCACTATGGTTTACATTACTTGCTTTTGATAATCAGTAAGGCTTTAGTATTCCTCTCAGCTTTTTTTTTATCTCTTCTTGTTTTTTATTTTTATTTGTTTGGTTGTCTTGCTTATTGAATGTATATTAAAACATGATTTTGCTTGTCTTTCAGGGATACCGATGAACCGTTGCCACAAATCCCATCTCGTTACTTGAGGGTTAAGTAGGTTCACTTCTTCATCTCTTTGAAATTAGTCAATACCTCTGTCCTTTCAATTACGGTAGTTTGTTTTTGGGAAATTATAATAGATAACCAAAAACCCTACTATAAAATAAGCATAAAATTTTTGGCTACTATATTCCTTATACAAATTACAATATATACTAAATTACACTTTAATCACACACTATACACTCTTTCTGTTTTTTTTATTTCTTGTTTCTTTTACCCCATTTCATCTAATTTGATTTTGATTTACGCAATAACATTGATTCAAACTTTTAATCATACTGGAAAAAAACATATAATTTTTTTCTTTCACATATCATGATTTGAATGTTTACACATATTTCTATAAAAATGGATAAAACAATTATAAATAAGAACTCGTCGTATATATATGACAACATTATATTTCATTTCATTTTATATAGAAACCATATGACATACTAACTCTTTCAAAATACATAATTTTTTGGTTTGGAGTTTGTTCATAGAGTTTAAAACTTATTTTTGGATTAAAGTTTACTTTAAAAAAAAAAAGTTTAGTTTTTTGGTTTAGGGTATAGAATTTTGGATTTAAAGTTGATTTATGTAGGGATTATGGTTAAAAAAGTATAACATAACGTTATATTCTATGACTTATTCTATATAGAACACATAGATATACACATGTTCTACATAGAAACAACAATATAGTAATTTTTTAAATACATCATTTTAGGTGTTTGATGTACATATAGTGTTTGAAACATTGTTTTGGTTTGGGTTTGACATTTTAGATTTAGGGTTTATGATTTAGTATTTTGGATTTAGGGTTTAAGGTTTTGGATTTAGGGTTTTATGAATAATATAGTATAGCATTCTATTTGATTAAAAAAGGTATAGACTAAAAAAATAATGATGTAGAAGAAAGAGATGATGATGACAACTTCTCACATCTCTCATGCCATTTCATATAAAAGGAATAATCTTCTTAGTCCAAATGGTTACTTGTTAAATTTTAATATTTATGTAGTTATATTCTTTATCAATGTCCACTTTTTGGTTATTCAACAAATTAACCCCTTTTTATGATTCTTTGTTTGTTGATCTTCACAGGAACAGTCACATACCTGTTTCATATGTCCAGAAGTACGTTGCAAAGAAACTCAATCTCGAAAGCGAGGATGAGGTGATCACTTCCTCTTCCTCTTCTTTATTAAACATTTGGTTTCATTCAAACAGAACGATATATCGATAAAGAGTGAAACTCTATTTTGGTGGGGTTTTCTGGATTATTGCAGGTGGAGTTATACTTGAGGAACCTGCCTTTGGATCCATCGATGTTGCTGTGTGACTTATTAGGGTATTGGATCGCAACTGCATGTCCTCAAATAATAACTACAAGTGTGGGAGCTTCAGCCGAAAATCACATGCTGGTCCTCTCCTACGGTCGCAAACCTCAACCCGAGAGTCCTTGACTTAGCTATCTCAATGTTACTTATAGCGCAAGTTATCTTGTGGCTTTTCTTCTTTTTATTCTCATCTCTTGAAAAAACTCTTGAATAAGTCTGCATCCGCTCTACTTTCACATCAAGAAAGCAAAGCTGGTTGCATGTAATAAAGGCCAAAAGTCCTTTTTGAATTTTGTTTTGTTTCTTTAATTTGGCTGAATTGAGATACTTTGTTTTATGTTTAGTTTCTGGTTTCAATATATATGAACCGATACTATTTATTTTAAATTTTTGTACTGATTTTGGTTTGTTTTAGTTTAGATTAATTCAGATTCTGTTTAGTTTAACTGATTTCAAACAGGGGTGGAACTATTATCCGAGATCCGATCCTGGATTTTTTTTATGAAAATGAGAGCCACAAGCATGAGCTTGCTCTGCTTGGGTTCATAGCCGGTTTTGGTTAGAAATTATTATATTAGTTTACAAATTCTCAGAGTTTGTTCGATAGGGCTTTATGTTGGAACTTGTTTTTGGAAAAATGGCTTTGGCCAGTATTCTGGGCAATTCAGTTGTCGGAATGACTGAATCTTGGAATCGTTGGATTCCTTGTTCTGAGCACTATACCATAGTGTATTCATATGTCAAAAACAGAGTTCGTTTGAATGAGAAATTGATGATGTCCAAAGTGGATTACTTGATAAACATAAAATGGAACAAATGTAATTTGTCCTACATTGGAAGTTGGAGATGAAATCCTCTTGTATATATAGTGGAAAAGTCATAACAAGGTTGATAACCTAGGAACATTGGAAATGAGAGAAGAGTGAATCCATGCTAAACTATATGCACGCGCACCGAGACAAGTCGGTACGGGATCGGGATCGGGTGTGAGTTTTTGCTCGGGATTGGGTGTGAGTTTTTGTGTGGGTTTGGGTAGATGAACCTTGATCCAATAATCTGTCTTTTGCATCAAATTTTTATTTATATAATTGATCATTACATATATTTAAATTTGGTCAAAAAGTTCTCTTAATCAATAGAGAAATAAACTTGGTCAAAAAGTTTACAATTCCTCTAATCAAATGGAGAATTAAACTTGGTCAAGAAATAAACTCTCATCTTCAAATGAATAATTGATTTAATAAAATCAATTGTGTAACCTCCACAATTCATCATAATAACTCATATTAAATTAGATTAATAGAATATTATGGAGAATATAATTGAGACTTAAGTCTCTTGTCTTTCTCATTCTTGTGGTAACAAAAGTTGATATCATTATTCCTCATCTTCCCCAATTTGTTGTTGTTTTTTTTTTTATCATTTTTGTATGAGAGTACAACACATAAAAAATGGTTCGAAAGCTTATGATTTTGGGTGATGCGAATCATAAGAAAAAATGCAGTTCTACGTATCTTGGGATTCGAAACGCCATGCAACCGTGACACTACATAGCAATTTCAGAATTAAGGAAAGAGCATCTCGTCTCTGCAAATCCGTTCTTCCTAAATTCCTGTTTTTTGGTATCATTTTAATATTATGTATCAATTCATTTATGTAATTCACTTTGCAAATATTAGTTTGCCCTATTCAATACATTTTCTTCTCGATTCGGTTTGACTTGGATCAATTTTCCATATGGTAGGTTGGTTTTCAAGGGAAGTGATGGATTGGCTTAATGATACAATTTGGGTTCTGGTTAAATAGTATTTGTATATTATGAGTTTCATGTATTTAATCAACGTTGTGCCTGATCTCATTAGGTATTAAATTGGAAGCTAACCAATAAAGGTAATCAATGAGAGATATTTCAAAAATGAAAGGGAATAAAAGAGCGAATTAACTGAGATTAACCTATACGAAACTGAGATTAACCTAAAACCAACATGTATCAAAAGACTTCAACTTTGACGTAGCTTGGAAATTACAACAATCACATGTACGGCTCATCGGATCCTGTGAGGACCAAGTGTATCATTGTCTTCCATAGTTACCAGAACGTAAAAATCGTTTCTTTCTCTGTGTGGTCTATCCTTAAACCGCACGGCCAAAACCTCAAACCGCACAACAACTCCAGCAGCTATCTTGGCGAAGTCGTCTTTCTGAAGACACGGCTTCTCGTCCACCGAGTCTGCAGCCGGTAAATACCGTTACCCCGGCATTTTCAAGAGTGAGAGGTATGCGTATCTGAGTGGACCCGACCTGATAAAAGCTCCGTTCAAACACACTTGCAAGATATCTCCATTTGCAGGCAAGAATGCGCGGCATGTGAAGGAGACCGGGAACTTGAGGACCTGTTCTTGATGATCGTTGTTGTTGTTACCGATGCTTTTTAGGGCGGTGATGCCGAGATAGAATCCGTGTTCCCTGCATGCTGTCTCGCCTATTAGATCTTTGAGTAGTCTGGATAGAATCTGTTGGTGTGATTGCGATTCGCTCTTCATGTGTTTGCCACATATAGCCACGTCCCGAGTAATTTCTACTTCTGAAAACATGCGCTTCATCTCTCACCTGAGGCTAAGTTCAAGGATGAATCATACAAACCGTAACACAAAATGAGTCCTATAACTATAAACAAGAACCATAAAAGCTACTCATAACTCGCAATTTCCACCTGACTAATAAAGAATATATTAACTACACACGGTTCAGCTCTAGGACTAAACTTATTCGGATATTCCTATCTTTTGGTAGAGTAGATACATAACATAGACAACCAAATGATCTAAGAAACAAGAAGTTCATATGGAGTCATGTTATGCAATAGAATAGATGGAATGCGATTGATAAGAAATACCGCTGTTAAAACACAATCACTCCAGTATATCAATGGAACATTGGATTGAAACAGTAAAGCACGAGCCACGTTTAGTAAATGTTGATGCTTACGTTCCTACCACAAAGTTTTGTTGTGGAGTATAAACACAAGAAAATTGATGTACCATACCGTGATGCTTTACTATTTCCGTGAATGCAAGTTCAGGAGCATTGTCATTTCTAATGGCCAACCCCGCATGATCAGACCTGTGCAAGAAGTACGGATTCTCGTACTGATCCAGCGACTGTCGCTGATTATCCGGAATCGTAGCCAGAATAGAAGAACGTTGTTGTTGATTATCCGGGATCTTAGCCGGAAGAGAATAACTCGTATTCGGAGCCATCACATCTTGATTATCCGTAATCTCAGCCGGAAGAGAATGAATGGGACACTGAGTTTAGTGACTCTTCTGCATCCTCCCATCACCAGAAGCAACCTTTGTAGATCTGCAGAACGAGGAACTTCATCTTGTGTGCACTGCAAGAGATAAGTTTTGACATCTCTCGCTCTCTGTTGATCAATGCAATGAGAGATACTAAGTGTGTCACATGCAAAAGATTTTTAAGCTTTTAGGAGCTATGTAGATTCATATAATTTATAAAATACATATTTCAACCCTCCTCTGTAACAAGATAGGACTCGGACAATAGTTTAAAGCTATACTACTCTACATGGCTCACCATCAAAACCACATGCCTTTCTCATCTGAGTTGCAAGAAGAATACATTTCCCTTAGTCATATGTCTGTATATGTTTCTCTTTTTCTGTCAAGGGACGATAATAATAATAAGCATACGACCAAAAGGTTTTTCACCGGCGAGCAAGTCTCTGGCCAGCTCAGGCCAGTAAAGCCTTACCAATCAGCCAGCCATTAAACATTACATAACCTAGAGGAGAGTGACGAGGATGAAAATGAGTAGCGCAGCGATAAAAGAATACTTGAGAGCAGCGACAAGGATGGCGAAGGAGATGAAGAAAAGCTGTGATAGTACTTGAAGGCTAGCCCAAGTCAATACTCCAGCTAATCCAACAGCCACAAAGTTATCTGGATCCGGATTCAACAGATCCCCCCACCGGAAACTGAAGCCAGCAAATCGGTCTTTTTCCTGACCATTCCCATCACTGTTACTAACCGGTCTGTTTCCACCACCAAAAGACTCCTTAGCCGAGTCGTTTCCGCCATTTTGAGCATATGTCTTGAGCTTTAATGAGGATTTGCAGAAATGGACATGATGATGCGGAATGTTGAATGGAAAACGAGGAGGCTTTAACGTTATAGGCACCAAGGGTCTCAATGTCAACATCGTCGATTAGGGCTTTCAAATCGAGGACGTAATTCTCCGAGTTAACTCCACCTGCGATTGAAAAACAGAAGGCCATATTAGCCGGATTGAAATTGTCCAAATCATTAAACTTTCGGTGAGGATGATGAGAGGCAATTACAGACTAGATAAACCCTAATTCTCGCCATGAACATCCCTAAGATAAGAGGTCCAGTCTGATTGGAAATTACGCGAAAGCTAGAAATGATCTAACTAACTACATATATAACTAACTACATGTACCCTTATATACAGCATATAGAAAGCTAGAAATGATCTAACTAACTACATGTATAACATACACTAAGATTAGCAAGCAGTTAAAAGTGCAGGTCATTAAGAAACCATCAAATTAAGCAACCGCAGATATCAAATTTTATGATTAAAGTTAGAGCGTTTAACCTTATATGTAACTGCTAAGTGTTAATTGATCAGCTTCATTCTATAAATTGGAGCAGAGGAATCAACCAAAAGAAGAAAATTGAAAGCAAAGTAGTCAAAAACTGAAACTGCACATTTACATTCAACCCTGAAAAAAGCACTGAAACTGCATCAACAAGGTTGAAACTGCTCATTTACACAACTCTGAAGTGATCTTAACAGATACAAGAAGATTCTTTTTTCTCTAGGAATCGATACTTGCTTCCGATACCAACTAGCTACACAACATATGTATAACTGTCTGAAATCTCCTTCGATGTTCAATTTTACCTTAGAAACTTCATTTACAGAGAAACCCATCATCGTAATAATTAAAAGTCTGAAACTTTTCCCTCTATTTTTCAAAATTATGATAAACCCATTTCAAATCTATTCCCTTTTATCACCAAATTTTCTCCCTCTGTTTCATTACCCAGAAATATAAAAACGGAAACATCGAATTCGCACGCGTAACGAAATCTTCAACAAAAAACCTAAAGACGAAAAATCTAACCTTTGAAAGGAAATTCGACGGCTCATAGATTTCTTCTACTCTCTGCAAATTTGCAATAACACTTTTGACCGAAGAAAAATGGATTCGGGTTTCGGACACAAGGGCACATGTTACTGAACTCTATTTGCATTTTTGGGCGCATTTCAGCTACAGTTACATATAGTTTTACTATAATACGCACTTTTGGGCCATGTTTGTTAAAAAGGGTCTGGTTACGAAAGACCACGTATCCAAACAGCCCTCTAAATATCTCCACCATCTTTCCCCGCCATGGATAACACAGAGTCAGAGCTTTCGTCTCGTAGCCGAAGGAAACCAAAACAAAAAAGCTGAAATTTTTAATCGGAATTTTCTCTATGAATGCAAGTTTTTCTGTATTTCAGTGAGTTCCCAGTTGAGAGTAATTTGTGACAGAAATGACGATGAATCCAAGTCGCCATTTTTGCCCAGCAGCTGTTAATTCGCTGGGAAGCTCCTTCTGCGAGTTCCATGGAAACAGTTCCTTTAGATTCTTAAGGTACGGCTCATCAATTTCACTCAGGTCACATAACGCTGCTGCATCATCAAGTGATGAAATTTCGTCGAGGAGATTCGGTTTCTCTGCTATGAGAAAGGTTAAAAGATTATCGTGTGATGGTAGTGGTAGCAGTAGGAATGAAGATTGGAGCAGAACCCAGAAACACAATCAATTTAAACCACCAAAAGTAGAGTTGAATCATCGGAGAGGAGAGAGGTTTTCGGATTTAGGGGTAACGAGTGGCGAGAACAGTAGTGGGATTAGTGATGGTGGTGGGAGTAGTACAATGGAGAGGATTGTTGAGAAGTTGAAAAAGTTTGGATTCGTGGACGATGATGATCAGTTTCAAGATAAGGAGATTGAACAAGAGAGGAGGATTGAGAAAGGGTTAGAGGAGGACGAATTCGATGTTGAAGATGCGAATGTGCGGAATACGAGAGGTGGATTCTCCGAGGAATCTCCGTTTGGTGTCTTTGTAAGCAATGGAGAAGTTCAGTTTCCTTGGGAGAAGGTGAGTTCTAAGGAGAAGAAGGAGCTAGTAAATGGAGTGTGGACAGCGAAGAAGGAGAGTAGATACTCGCTCGCGGAGATGACTCTTCCGGAATCAGAGCTGAACCGGTTGAGGAATGTGATGTTTCGAACAAAGAGCAAGATGAGAGTTAAGGGTGCAGGTGTTACTCAGGCTGTGGTAGAAGCAATTCAGGAGAAGTGGAAGAGCTCAGAGATTGTCAGACTCAAGATCGAAGGTGCAAGTGCGCTCAACATGAGAAGGATGCATGAGATTTTGGAGGTTTTACTTCTTATGAGCCCCCAAATCAGTGTTTTCGTTTTGCAAAGGCTTCATCTTTGGAGTCAAATGAACTGAAAAGTAAACTTTTTTTCTTTTCTAATGTCATTTCTTCTTCACTGTGACAGAGAAAAACTGGTGGTTTGGTGATATGGAGGTCAGGGACTTCAATCTCCTTGTACAAATACAAAAATGACAGCAACGGGGATGCATCACTGAAGCTGAACAAGGAAATATACAGAAGAGCACCGTCGTCCTTACCTACACGTACACGTACAGTGGATCATAGTGTTCAACAAGTGCATCTTCCTCAGCTAGTGAAGGAGACAGCCATTGTGGGAAATAAAGACAGGATATCTCAACAAGATGTAGAATATGAAGATGAAATAAACGAACTGTTACAAGGTCTTGGTCCTCGGTACACGGACTGGCAGGGAGGTTATCCGTTACCTGTTGATGCTGATTTGCTTCCAGGGATCGTTCCTGATTACGAACCCCCTTTCAGGGTACTTCCTTATGGAGTGAGATCAACTCTGGGACAAAAGGAGGCAACTTCGTTAAGAAGACTTGCCACAGTTCTTCCTCCACACTTTGTTTTAGGTGTTGGATTTTGGATTTTCCTTGGTCACTTTTTGTAGAGCCTTATAAGATCTTTGAAGAGTAAGATTTTCTTTTGACCTACAGGTCGAAGTAGACAACTGCAAGGGTTGGCAGCAGCCATGGTTAAGTTATGGGAAAAGAGTTTGATTGCTAAGGTTGCACTTAAACGTGGTGTACAGTTGACTACCAGTGAGAGAATGGCTGAGGACATCAAGGTAATAAGGTTTCACAGCTGAGTCACATGCAAATATGTTGTAGCTGTTTTTTTTTGCTAATGTGGATATCATTAGAACAAATTAGAAGGTGTCTATATTTTTGATGGTGAATGTTCGATATCATGATCTTGGTAAGTGACTGCAGAGATTGACGGGAGGTATGCTGCTCTCTAGGAACAAAGACTTCTTGGTTTTCTACAGAGGAAAGAGTTTTTTGTCACCAGAAGTAGCTGAAGCATTGGTGGAGAAGGAGAGACTTGCAAGGACTTTTCAAGACGAAGAGGAACAGGCACGTCTAAGGGCATCATCAGCTCTGATTGTCCCAAGTATTAAAGCTAATCCAAACCCTGTTTCTACCGGTACTCTTGGAGAAACTCTTGATGCAAGTAGTAAGTGGGGAAAGAATCTGGATGACGATGATCATGTGGAGGAAGTGAAACAAGAGGCTGAGAAACTGAGATCCGCAAATCTTGTCAGGAAGTTGGAAAGGAAACTTGCTTTTGTGAGTTCCTGACTTGAGCCTTTACTTCTTACCTGTCAAGTTTTATTCCACATATTGTGTTAAAAAGATTGCTCATTGACTTAAGCGGATTATTAATTTTCAATAAACCCTTCTAGGCTGAGAAAAAGCTGCTGAAAGCTGAAAGGGCTTTGGCTAAGGTGGAGGAATCTCTGAAGCCAGCAGAGCAGAGAACAGACCTTGAGGGCATAACTGAGGAAGAGAGGTTTATGTTCCAGAAGCTCGGATTGAAGATGAAAGCTTTCTTACTTCTTGGTAAAATTTCTTTCACCAATGTGTAGGCTGATGTAGTCAAGTGTGTTCTCTGGGATGTGGACTCGTCTGAGAGACTTGAATTGATTTCTTCAGGTCGAAGAGGGGTGTTTGATGGTACTGTGGAGAACATGCATTTGCACTGGAAATACCGGGAGCTGATCAAGATTCTTGTGAAGACTAAAAGTTTCGAGGGTGCGAAGAAAGTGGCGATGGCCCTTGAAGCCGAGAGTGGAGGTATCCTGGTTTCTGTTGACAAGATCTCCAAAGGCTATGCCATTATTGTGTATAGAGGAAAAGACTATAAGCGTCCTTCCGAGTTGAGGCCTAAAAACCTCTTGACAAAGAGGAAAGCTCTGGCACGTTCTCTTGAGCTCCAAAGACGCCAGGTTCGTGATATTTGTTGATCTTAAAATATGCAAACTTATTATTGACTTGTACATTTTTGTCGAACAGTTTAATCTAATCAAGTGATTAACCACAAAGGCCAACACTTAGTTTGCTTTCTTATTTGGATACTTTGCATTCAACAGGCTATTATAAAACACATTGCGGCTGTACAGGCAAGAACAGAGCAGCTGAGAGCTGAAATCGTATGGATCTTCTTTCTATCTTCTACTGATTCAAGAACGAATGCGTATTTTGTTGTGAACTAACCCGAGACCCTGAATTTCATTCTGTCAGGAACAAGTGGAACTTGAAAAAGACAAGAGAGGTGAGGTTTCATACAGCAAGCATGACATGGATTATTCTTCCAGCGACGAGGAGACCGAAGAAACAGATGTATGATGTGTTTTTTGCTCTAAAACCACATTGTTTTCTTGAATTTTTCACCATCGTGATTTTTTGTGTTTAAGTTCTCACATTCCCTTGTGCGTTTCGGTTGTTGTAGGGAGAAGGAGATGACCTCTATCTAGATACTTACGAAGATGAGGATGAAGAAGGTAAGATTCAGGCCAAGGGTTCACTATCTGATGTTGAATTTGATTCAGATGATGACGACTGGGATTCAGACACCGAGTTTGGTGATGATTCTGCATCTTCCACAACACCAGAAGCAACCTTTGTAGATCTGCAGAAGGAAGAAGTTCATCTGCAACCATAAGAAGAATGGCAACGAAATAAGTTTTGACATGAGATACTAAGTGTGTCACATGTAGAGATTTTTAAGAGGTTATATCTGCAAAAATAGTTACAATTCAACAAAGTTGCTGCTACTGATTGAATACAAAAACAGAGAAACATAGTTACAATTCAAGGATTGTTTTTAGGAGCTACAATTCAACAAAGTTGCTGTTAAAATTCAAACAAAAGGAGCTAAAAATCAGCAGAATCAATGTGTATATCTGCAAAAATAGTTACAATTCAAGGAATCTAAACTGTAAAATTCTAAGTATTTGGAGGTTTTCTGGCGCCACGAGGGAACAATTGCTGGAAAGCCACTTTTTCTGAAAGTTTGTTCTTAGATGCCACCATTATAATAATTATTTTAGTTTTGATTTTTGTTTATATCTGAAAATTGGGGAAATACCGTGATTATCCTCATACATCTATAATATTACCAACCCAACCACAATTTTACCCACCCATCCCACTTAAACCCAATGACACACCCAACCCACAATTATCCCCAAATAATTATCCTCAATTTTCCTTACATTATCGTTTTTTCTCTCTCTTTCACTTCTCTGAAAATTTGTATGTCTAAAACCAAACTTTTTTGGAGCAAATCGACATCCCTTTTAAATGGGATTAATCGGTCGATTAAAATTGAGCGACGAACAAACACGACATAACCGGATTCAGCGTCAGGTCGAATTCTGACGGAATCATCGACACAACTCCTTTCTTCCTTCCGGCGTTTCAGGAACCGTGAACGTTGATGTAGACAATGGGATTCATCGATAAGGTCCTTGAGAGACACCGAGATTCCTTCGTCACGCTGATAGAAGGAGGATGATGCGTGAGCCGTCGAATTGGGAGAAGCTGGAGATGGAATCAAAGTTTATAATTTTTGAATTGGGGGAAGATGGAGATGAAATTTGGTCACTGTATATACATTTCAATGTGGAGTCGATGTTTCTAGTTTAATGGGCTTTGCTTGGTTCAATCAGAAATTTGAGGTTTGCATCTGGGTTCACACCGTTGCAGCCGAAACCGTTGGATTCGATCATGGATTTGGAAAGAACCAAGACTACATCGCCGGAGGAACTCACTTCGGCCTATGACGATGTAATTTAACTCTATGTGCTCTCAAAATCCCGTCTTTTATGTGTTTTGTCTCAATTGCTTTTTTTTTTTGCTGATTATTCATTTGTCATTATCACTTGGGACGAGATCATGTTGGGATAACGATGAAAGCTCAGCTTTATCGATTGTTGGAACAATGAACATATGAGTGGTATTTATATTATTAGCCTTGTTCTTGTTCTGCCTTTTTGTGTGTGTATGTGGTCTTCTTGAATTGACTTGATTTAATTTTCATCATGACTGTATTGTGACTCTTTACATCTTGTGAGCTCTTCAGTGACCTAACACGAATTATTCATCATGACGTTCTCATTCTTTGTTTATGATTCTATTCTACAACCTGGGACTTTGATTTGGAGTTCGAATGTTTTTATTTATGTTTTCTTTCAACTTATTTTAATATGTTTTTGTTCAATTTGGTTAACTGATTATATTGTGTAAGTTATTCGGTACAATTGGAAACAACTAATATAACTATATAAATTACAATTACACTTAAAATTAATTAAAAACATAATTAATAATTTAATTAGAGACCATACAATGTTGAAAAGACATTGCTCGAGTGTGGAATTGCTATCCCATACAATGTTGAATTAAAAGTGCATTTAGGTACAATTTAATACAATTACGTACAATTAATATTAAGTACAACTAAGTACAACTGGTATAACTATATAATATAAAGTTACAATTAAAATAAATAAAATAATATAAAAAAGGACATGTGCGCCGCAAAAAGGAACATGTGTGCAGTCAAAGTAACATGTGCGCCGTCAATTTTGTACATGATTAAAAAAGGAGGGAAGTTCCGAAAAAATAAGAGACGGCTAGGTATTTATTAAAGTTGGTGAGAAATGAGTGAGAAATGTATTTATTAAAGTTGGTGTGGTTTAAACATAGTTGTCCCCTAGATGTACAGTTGTTCACCAAACATCATAGTTGTACTTTTGTCGATATTTGCGTATTTTAAGTTGGACCTTAATATAAATGATTATGTTGTAGTTGTCCACGTGATTTTCCACAGTTATGTACCATTTAGGAGGTTTTCATAAGACAATTTGCACGAAATCGAATTTTTCAACTCTTTTCCATCGTAAGAGGTGAATATTAACAAAGTCTTCCTTATACTATAAGGAGTACTTCATGTGAGAACAAGCATATGTATTAGGAAAATGTTTATTTCATTTTTTATTGATTAATAATCGTTTCTTTAGGTATTACGAATCATTTTACACTTTAATTTACCATTTTTAATATTAGTTGGATATTATATTAATAATTTTGATTGTATAATTATTTTGTTCGTAGTTTTATTAGTTGAACCTGGTTGTACAAATCCGAGAGCAGACATGTTCTTATCTGTACTTAGTTTAACCTGGTTGTACGAATCTGAGAAATACTGAACATACATGTTCTTATTTGTACTTAGTTAAACCTGGTTGTACAAATCCGAGGCCATATAGCAACACACATGTTCTTAATACTACTTAGTTATCTCTTCCATAGATGCGGTCTTAAACGATATAGCGTATACGGAATTTATTGAAACTCATTCATGCTCTTCTGTATAGTACCCTCCATAGTCAAAATGAACGTTTGTGTGCCTCTTCCTCATCGCCTCCTGAAAATAAGATAAAAAAACACAAATTACGAATTACACAATTTGTCATAGTTATTCCATTTGTTCCAATTGTCCTAATATCTCTCAGTTATATACCATTTGAACCAGTTGTCCTACTATCTCTCAGTTATACCATTTGTTCCAGTTGTCATACGTCTGCAGATTTCCAGATTTGGGATCGATTCTAAATTGGGGTTTTCTCTAGATTTACCACCATTCTACAGCTAAATTCGATAAATAACATATGGAAATAGCTATTCTTACCATTAAACATGATTACAAACCAAATGTGCTACCAAAACAACCAAATTCCTTTTCAAATCCCTAAATCTAACAAATCCCCAAATCCCCTATCAATGAACTCACCAAACCCGATGAAGAAAGGAGAAGAAATCGACGCCAACGAGAACAGAGAAATCACCGGAGGGGACGGCGGACGTGATTGAAGGAGCTCGGTTTGAGCAACAATGGCGAGGAAGAGGAGGAGCTCACGGGAAGGAGGAAGAAGGTAAGCGCTTTTTTTTCCTTTACTATTTCTGTTTNTCAAACAAAAGGAGCTACAAATCAGCAGAATCAATGTGTATATCTGCAAAAATAGTTACAATTCAAGGAATCTAAAACTGTAAAATTCTAAGTATTTGGAGGTTTTCTGGCGCCACGAGAGAGGAACTCAAAAATGTTATCCCGAGCGACGGTACGGCCAAACTGCACAAAACCATCGCACCGTCCGGTCTCTCTGTCTAGGTCAACGAGCGTTGACTTCAACCTCATCCTTTCCCTCTCCATCCCTCCCATGGCTACGGCCACCGACGAGCGTTTCTTGACGGCGGAATCCGCAGTTACTCGAATAGATCTCTCCACAGCCTCCATCCTCGTCACGAGTCTACTAATCTTCTCGATTTCCTTGAGAGCAACCATCGTTGCCCTCTCCATTGAAGTCATTGCCGTCTTTTCTCGTTTCAGAGTTTCCGTCGACTTTCTCCACCTCCAAGCCGCGAACGTAGTCAGTTCCCCCATCGGAAGAGATCCGAAGATTCCAGCGGCGATCTTGAACAAAGACACTAGAGCAATCACTGGAGCCACTAACGCTGCTGCAACGATGGCTCTCCGACCTCGTGCGCGTCTCAGTTTCTTGTCGATTTCTTTCATCGTGGACTCTAGTTGAACCATCATGCTGCCTAGGTCTCGATGACAGATTTGGATTTTCCTCATAAAATCCGCGGAGAAAACAACATCGCAATCTCTGTCACCGGAATTACACAAGTCGTTGAAATTCCTCAGATCTTGGAAGGTTTTTCTGAAACTACCTTCCAGTAATCCGCCGTAACCGGTTTTCTCGTCTTCGAAATCACGCAATGCTCTGTCTAAACACTCGTCGTGTTGGGCTCTGTCTAAACACTTTCTTAGACACTCGCATAGCTCGATCACTCCTTTGCTAGTCGTGAAATAGTCGTTCAGAAGATGAAGCAAGTCCGGATCTTGACGGAAATCCGTCTGATGACATTCCATAAACAGTTTCGAAACATCGTCATCCATGTTCTCCATGCACTCGCCCAGTTTGCTTAGATTGTCTTCTGATCGCGATCTCACCATCGACGAAGAGCTCGGTGTTGGAGATAGATAAAACATCCAAGGATATATCGTGGTGATCCATTGACGGAGACGCGCGACTCTTTTAATCCCCATATTATCTTCAAACACAAAATATCGATCACTCAGATTTACAGAAGTAGAAAACAACAATTCACACACACTCGAAGATGTTTTTTTTTTCTTTTGATTGAGAAGAAGATGATTACAGAAAATTGATTGTACAATCGTATACATGAGGGTATGTGATATATAAAGACGAGAGAAATTTCATTTTTTCCTTTTTTCACTTACTCAAAAATTTCCTTTTTCCACTTACTCAAAAATTTCCTTTTTTGACTTACTAAAAAATTTCCTTTTTTTATTTTCTCAAATATTTCCTTTTTTCACTTACTCCAAAATTTCCTTTTTTATTTTCTCAAATATTTCCTTTTTTCACTTTCTCAAATATTTCCTTTTTATTCACGTGCAAACTAACTATTGACTTCTACATTTTTGTCAACAGTTTAATCGAATCAAATTATTCACCCCATCAGCTAACACTTTTTTGTTTTTTGTTTTATTTTTTAAAAAAGGCTAACACTTAATTTGCTATTTTATTTGAATACTTTGCATTCAATGGCTATAATAAAACCACATTGTTTTCTTGATTTTTTTCACCATCATGAAATATCTAAATTTAATAAATTTGTTTTTTATAAAAATTTAAAAATACACTTAGGAGTGTAAACACGAAATTTAAATTAAAAAATTAAATATTTAATAAATAAGGATTTACTTTTTTTTAAAATGAAAACACGAAATAACATTTTTGATGTGAAAATTTGAGAATTATTTTTTTGTTTTACTAACGGAAAATGAGATTTCACGTTTTTGGCGGTATAATAAATTTTTGTTTTTAGGGGAAAAACGGAATATACGTTTTGGCAAGATAACAAAATATATGTTTCTGGAGAAAAAACGGGATTTAACGTTTTGGCAATAAAAGAAGGGATTTTACGTTTTTGGTAGAAAAACGAGATTTCATATTTTTGGCGTAAATACGAAATTTTACGTTTTTGGCATCTAGAGTATGTCACATATAACGACGAGAGAAATTTCCTTTTTTCCTTTTTTCACTTTCTCAAATATTTCCTTTTTTCTTTTTTTCTTTTTTTTGACTTTCTCAAATATTTCCTTTTTATCGTTACATATTTGAATTGATGGCACGTGATAAAAATATGCAAATTTACTATTGATTAACCCCAACGGCTAAATTAATTTCAAAATATACAAACGTTTTAATTAACATTAGTATCTCTCATTGCATTGACACAGAAAATCTTTGCATGTGTCAATAAATATGTTTGTATATTTTGAAAAAATTTATTTTGAACAAATAAAAAAAAAACATGTAAAACATAATTAAAAGGAAATCTGAGATTTTCTTCCTCCTCATTTTCATATATCTTTTCCGAGAAAAATACCTAAAAAATTTTGAACTCACAACTTTCAGCCAAAAAAACCTCCAACTACGCGATGGACAAAATAAACTTTCATTTTTCGTTGACTAATCTGTTTAATCCCCAACTTTTACTGACCAAGTCATTTTAGATCCAACGTTAGTAAACTAACGATATGACTATAGTTGACTAACGACATGACTAAAATGGCTTGATTAATAAAAGTTGGGGATTTTTTTGGCTAAATAAAAAGTTGAAATTGTATTTACAAAATTTTAGATTAAAATAGTTACAAGACATAATTGCACAGAAAGTCACTTATTTCAACTTTACTTAGTAAGTTAACACTTATTTTATTATTATTTTTTGTCTTTTAGCGTGTAAATGACAAATATACTCATCCATCTGTCTACCCATATACCGTCCACATACGTACATGCCGTACTGTACAAGGGCTAAATTTCAAAAAAATATATATAAATTTTGTGAAAGATAACATGAGTATGATTAATTATTTATGGGTAATATAAATTTGTGAAAATAAATTCATATTTTTTTGTAAATAGTTATAAAGTTTAGTAACATTTTCATTGCGTGTTCTAACATTTTAATGTTTATATTATAAACTAGTTAGTAAATATTCCAAATTTTAGTAATTATTTCCAAAAAAAATTCTAATAAATTGATTTTATTTTTAAAAACACTAATTTCATTTTTATACTATGGTAAAGTTTTTATTAAAAAACTTCAAAATATTGGCATTTTCCCAACCTTTATCAAGCTTTTTAGTCATGTCGTTAGTTCTGTCGTTAGTCCAATCGTTAATTGACTAACGTTGGGTCTAAAATAGTTTGGTCAATAAAAGTTGGGGATTAAACGGATTAGTCAATGAAAGTTGAAGGTTTATTTTGTCTATCGCGTAGTTGGAGTTTTTTTTGGCTGAAAGTTGTAAGTTCAAGGTTTTTAGGCATTTTTCCCCAAGCCTTTTAGTCATGCCTTTAGTCAACAGTTATAGTTTACCAACGTTGGGTCTAAAATTGTCTGGTCAATAAATATTGGAGATTAAACGGATTAGTCAACGAAAGTTGAAGGTTTATTTTGTCCATCACGTAGTTAGAGCTTTTTTTTGGCTGAAAATTGTGAGTTCAGAGTTTTTAGGCATTTTTCCCAGTATAGTAAGGCAAAACTAGAAAATTAGGGTTTTCGATCAATAAAAAATATATAGGAAATACTCCATGTTTAAAAGAGTTAAATCATTAATCAAAACCTCTAACTCAATCAAAATGTTTATTTCCGGACTTTTCAGGCTAGTCCGAGCCCGATCGGGCTAAGCTCGAAAAATTCACTAGCCCTATTGGGCTTGGCCCGAAAAGCCCAATTTTTTTGAGCATATTTTTTTAAGCCCGAGCCCGATATTTTTCAAGACCGGGCCGGGACGGGCCTCAGACTTTGGCCCTAATTGACATCCCAATAGAATATATATTTTAGCTCTTTCTCTATATTCTACAATCTATAGAATATAAATTCCACAATTCTTTCCTTAATTTACGGACTGTAGAATTTGTATTATACCAAAGTAGTTAAGAAAAACTGAGAAAATCTATTATATAAGTTAAGTACCAAAAATGAAAAACCTAAGAAAATAATTTTTTTTATAGCGTTTTCTTGACGGTTTTATCTCTTTCTTCTCTGTTTCTCTCACGTTATTCTTCTTCTTCGTTTCTTCAACAAACATTATGAATTTATTTTCACAAATTTATATTACCGATAAATAATTAATCATACTCATGTTATCTTTTGCAAAATTTATATTTTTTTTTTGAAATTGAGCTCTTGTACAGTACGACATGTACATATGTGGACAGTACATGGGTATACAGAGAGATGAGTATATTCGTCATTTACACGCTAAAAGACAAAACAAAAAGAATAATAAAATAAGTGTTAACTTACTAAGTAAAGTTAAAATAAGTGACTTTTAGTGCAATTATGTCTTGTAACTATTGCACAGTTTTGCCTTATTATAAACCATAATTTCCTAGTTTTGCCTTAGTAAGTAAAGTTGAAATAAATCTCAGAGTTTTCCCCCAAAAAAAATCGATATAGAATTCTTAATTTTTTAAAAAAATTAAGAATAATGACTAAAAGCCAAATAAAAAATAAATTGATAGATAATTGGTTAACTAAACCGATAAATCGAGCGTCATCTCAACCGGTTCGATTAGTTTTCTATTTGCTCCTCTGTGCTCTGCCGGCCTCTTAAGGCGTTGTTGAAGTGTTGCCGCCGAAGCTTTGTCAATGGCGACGAATCCGACGTTTCAGCTTTTCTCTTCTTCGAATGATAAATCATCTCAAGTTTCTGGTTTAGGTTTAGGGTTCTTTGATTCACCAGAGCCAGCTCTTCCTCCACCTCCTCCTCCTGTTGAAGTATTATCCTCCGAGGTATCATCGTCGCTTTCACTTTCTCTGCAACTTCATCTCCTTTTTCTTATGTTTTACTGTAATTTCCTCCTCTTTTAATTTCTGGGTATTTCGTCGCAGTAGGCGTCTTCCTCCATTGATTTCGCGGTGGATAAAGTGACTATCGGCGAGGTCACTCTTTTGAAGGTGAGGTTTCTCATTACTTGCCGAGAAAATTCACCAACACTTGGCAAAGAGAGGGAGAAATTGAAACTCTCAGATGGTTTATTGTATAATCCTTTGATCAACTTCTTAAAATCGCAACGAGTGTAATCACACAAAAAAATCTCAACTTGTACTTGAATTAGCTCAAAGCTAGTCCAGTTTGAGATGATGATGTTCATGGAAGTGAGTTACTCAGTTTCTGCTTATGGTTTTTGTTAGCGTGATCTTAATCAAGATCAATAACAGAACAAGAACAGAGTAAGGAGAGAGTAAGAAGAGATCGAGAAGAAGAAGACAAGAGATTTGGCAATTCAGATTGCCTATTTTTGGCTTTTCATTTATCTTAAATAGTACATGAAACAAATAAAGGAGTCGTAGCTCCTAACAACAAGGAAAGTGGAAAACGTGAGAAGTTGGATCCTAAACAAAAGGAAGACCAATTCTTCTTATGTGCTGAAACAAAATGCATAAAACTTTAAAAACCAACAATTCATAACTCGGGTCAATTTGCATACTTTGGATTTGGTATGCGTTTCCGGTTCGAGAACCTTTGAACCGGTTCTTGAACTCCATCAATACTCCTCCTGTCAAAAGGAAGCTTGTCCTCAAGCTTAAAGTCGGGAAAACTTTGTTTGAGCTGCTCAATAGCCTCCCAAGTAGCTGCTCTCTAGGAACAAAGACTTCTTGGTTTTCTACAGAGGAAAGAGTTTTTTGTCACCAGAAGTAGCTGAAGCATTGGTGGAGAAGGAGAGACTTGCAAGGACTTTTCAAGACGAAGAGGAACAGGCACGTCTAAGGGCATCATCAGCTCTGATTGTCCCAAGTATTAAAGCTAATCCAAACCCTGTTTCTACCGGTACTCTTGGAGAAACTCTTGATGCAAGTAGTAAGTGGGGAAAGAATCTGGATGACGATGATCATGTGGAGGAAGTGAAACAAGAGGCTGAGAAACTGAGATCCGCAAATCTTGTCAGGAAGTTGGAAAGGAAACTTGCTTTTGTGAGTTCCTGACTTGAGCCTTTACTTCTTCTTACCTGTCAAGTTTTATTTCACATATTGTGTTAAAAAGATTGCTCATTGACTTAAGCGGATAATTAATTTTCAATAAACCCTTCTAGGCTGAGAAAAAGCTGCTGAAAGCTGAAAGGGCTTTGGCTAAGGTGGAGGAATCTCTGAAGCCAGCAGAGCAGAGAACAGACCTTGAGGGCATAACTGAGGAAGAGAGGTTTATGTTCCAGAAGCTCGGATTGAGGATGAAAGCTTTCTTACTCCTTGGTAAAAATTTATTTCACCAATGTGTAGGCTGATGTAGTCAAGTGTGTTTGATTCTCTGGGATGTGGACTCGTCTGAGAGACTTGAATTGATTTCTTCAGGTCGAAGAGGGGTGTTTGATGGTACTGTGGAGAACATGCATTTGCACTGGAAATACCGGGAGCTGATCAAGATTCTTGTGAAGACTAAAAGTTTCGAGGGTGCGAAGAAAGTGGCGATGGCCCTTGAAGCCGAGAGTGGAGGTATCCTGGTTTCTGTTGACAAGATCTCCAAAGGCTATGCCATTATCGTGTATAGAGGAAAAGACTATAAGCGTCCTTCCGAGTTGAGGCCTAAAAACCTCTTGACAAAGAGGAAAGCTCTGGCACGTTCTCTTGAGCTCCAAAGACGCCAGGTTCGTGATATTTGTTGATCTTAAAATATGCAAACTTATTATTGACTTGTACATTTTTGTCGAACAGTTTAATCTAATCAAGTGATTAACCACAATGGCCAACACTTAGTTTGCTTTCTTATTTGGATACTTTGCATTCAACAGGCTATTATAAAGCACATTGCGGCGGTACAGGCAAGAACAGAGCAGCTGAGAGCTGAAATCGTATGGATCTTCTTTCTATCTTTCACTGATTCAAGAACGAATGCGTATTTTGTTGTGCAACGTTAACTAACCTGAATTTCATTCTGTCAGGAACAAGTGGAACTTGAAAAAGACAAGGTAGGTGAGGTTTCATACAACAAGAATGACATGGATTATTCTTCCAGCGACGAGGAGACCGAAGAAACAGATGTATGATGTGTTTTTTGCTCTAAAACCACATTGTTTTCTTGAATTTTTCACCATCACATTCCCTTGTGCGCTTCGGTTGTTGTAGGGAGAAGGAGATGACCTATATCTAGATACTTACGAAGATGAGGATGAAGAAGGTAAGACTCAGGCCAAGGGTTCACTATCTGATGTTGAATTTGATTCAGATGATGACGACTGGGATTCAGATGAATCAGACACCGAGTTTGGTGATGACACTGCATCTTCCACAACACCAGAAGCAACCTTTGTAGATCTGCAGAAGGAAGAAGTTCATCTGCAACCATAGGAAGAATGGCAACGAAATAAGTTTTGACATGAGATACTAAGTGTGTCACATGTAGAGATTTTTAAGAGGTTATATCTGCAAAAATAGTTACAATTCAACAAAGTTGCTGCTACTGATTGAATACAAAAACAGAGAAACATATTGTTTATACCAAGTGCAAAGATTGCTTTTAGGAGCTACAATTTAACAAAGTTGCTGTTAAAATTCAAACAAAAGGAGCTACAAATCAGCAGAATCAATGTGTATATCTGCAAAAATAGTTACAATTCAAGGAATCTAAAACTGTAAAATTCTAAGTATTTGGAGGTTTTCTGGCGCCACGAGAGAGGAACTCAAAAATGTTATCCCGAGCGACGGTACGGCCAAACTGCACAAAACCATCGCACCGTCCGGTCTCTCTGTCTAGGTCAACGAGCGTTGACTTCAACCTCTTCCTTTCCCTCTCCATCCCTCCCATGGCTACGGCCACCGACGAGCGTTTCTTGACGGCGGAATCCGCAGTTACTCGAATAGATCTCTCCACAGCCTCCATCCTCGTCACGAGTCTACTAATCTTCTCGATTTCCTTGAGAGCAACCATCGTTGCCCTCTCCATTGAAGTCATTGCCGTCTTTTCACGTTTCAGAGTTTCCGTCGACTTTCTCCACCTCCAAGCCGCGAACGTAGTCAGTTCCCCCATCGGAAGAGATCCGAAGATTCCAGCGGCGATCTTGAACAAAGACACTAGAGCAATCACTGGAGCCACTAACGCTGCTGCAACGATGGCTCTCCGACCTCGTGCGCGTCTCAGTTTCTTGTCGATTTCTTTCATCGTGGACTCTAGTTGAACCATCATGTTGCCTAGGTCTCGATGACAGTTTTGGATTTTCCTCATAAAATCCGCGGAGAAAACAACATCGCAATCTCTGTCACCGGAATTACACAGGTCGTTGAAATTCCTCAAATCTTGGAAGGTTTTTCTGAAACTACCTTCCACTAATCCGCCGTAACCGGTTTTCTCGTCTTCGAAATCACGCAATGCTCTGTCTAAACAATTGTCGTGTTGGGCTCTGTCTAAACACTTTCTTACACACTCGCATAGCTCGATCACTCCTTTGCTAGTCGTGAAATAGTCGTTCAGAAGACAAAGCAAGTCCGGATCTTCACGGAAATCCGTCTCATGACACTCCATAAACAGTTTCGAAACATCGTCATCCATGTTCTCCATGCACTCGCTCAGTTTGCTTAGATTGTCTTCTTATCGCGATCTCACCATCGACGAGGAGCTGGGTGTTGGAGATAGAAATAACATCCAAGGATAAATCGTGGTGATGCGTTGACGGAGACGCACAAATTTTTTAATCCCCATATTATCTTCAAACACAAAAGAGCGATCACTTTGATGATTTAGAGAAGTAACTAAAAATTCACTATGGAAGATGATTTTTTTCTTTAAATTGAGAAGAAGATGATTACAGAAAATTGATTGTACAATCGTATACATGAGGGTATGTGATATATAAAGACGAGAGAAATTTCAATTTTTCCTTTTTTGACTTACTCAAAAATTTCCTTTTTTTCACTTACTCAAAAATTTCTTTTTTTCACTTACTCAAAAATTTCCTTTTTTTACTTTCTCAAATATTTCCTTTTTCCACTTTCTCAAATATTTCTTTTTTTTTTCACGTGCAAACTAACTATTGACTACTACATTTTGATATAACGGCTAACACTTTTTTGTTTTTTTATTGTTTTATTTTTAAAAGGTTAACACTTAGTTTGCTATTTTATTTGAATACTTTGCATTCAATGGCTATAAATAATAAAACCACATTGTTTTCTTGATTTTTTCACCATCCTGAAATATTTAAATTTAATGAATTATTTTTTATAAAAATTTAAAAATACACGTAGGAGTGAAAACACGAAATTTAAATTAAAAAATTAAATATTTAA
>PKML01041308.1:51926-241698 GCA_002933935.1 Eutrema yunnanense | reverse complement strand
GTTTCTTGATGGTCTAATGGTCATGGAATAAGGACAAAGGTTTGTAAGATTGAGGTGATCACTCTCGTTCCCTCCATTCACTTCCAAGGTAATACTCCAAACTTTGTACATAGCATTTAAAATCTTATCTTCTTCTTTCTTTCATGCATTGTTTAGCTCTCTCTTAAGATTCCCTTACACAAGGGACTGTGTAATTTAAGTTTGGGGGAGGGTTTGTGTGTTATCTAACTTTGCTTGTGGTGTTCTTATTTTGCCTTTTTATCTCGAATCTTATGCATATCATGCATTTTCAATAAATTTGAAATTTTTGAATTTTGTAACGCAAAAAGAAGTCATTTAGGTTGTCACTTAGGATGCATTTGCATTTTTACATTTAGTCTAGGATTGCATACTTAAGATTCATTGCATATGCATGGGAACAATGATGAATCTTCCTTGTAGAGTAGCACTTTAAGAGATTAATTCAATTCCCTCGTTCGTAGTTGTTTGAAGCATTTAAGTGAGCATGAAAGTAAAGATGCACCATTCTTAGTTCTCATGTATCATCATACTTGCCTTGATTGAAGCATGCTTGAGTTGCATCCAACCCCATTTAAGTGATAACCCTAATCTTGACTTGTAAATATTGTGTTTATGCATGTTTGAATGAATTCGTGGATCACATATACATATTTGGATAATCTTTTCCCTTTTTACCATTCTTGTTTATCCAAGTAGCCATATCCCATCATTGGAATGGTTTCCCCTACCTTAACCTCAACCTTCTTTCTAGCCGTTGTTATTAGTGTGTGAATTGTGAGGCATTTCTTTCGAACAAAGTTGGCAAAACGTGTTAGGTTTAGGGCGACAAGAGGGAATTCTCATGTAGACTTAGCTCCAACATCGCGGAGTTAATCTAGGAATAGGCTAGTTAGGATGACAGGTATTGGTTCAAGTTTGGGGGAAACGGTTTTGAAACTTGGTGATCGGATATATGTGGATTGGAAAAGATGAAAAATGAGATAGGAAAAGGGGATCGAATTTGCATATATTGGTTGGTGCAAAAAGAAAATAATAAGACTAGCTCTAAGAATAAGATAGCCTATAAGATTCAAAGAAAAAGAAGAAAGCCGAAAAGGCCAAGCATCAAAGATGAGAAGAGGCGTGAACAAAAATGAAGAAACGAAGAGCTAAGTCAAAACGAAGAAGCACAAAACCATGACAACAAGGAAGAAGAAGTCGATCCCCAATATGAGAAGAAGGTGAAGCTAAAACACAAGAAGCATGTGTGGGTTTGAGAAGGGAAAAATGCCTTGGGATGAAAAGGGTAGCTTAGGTTGTGAACACAACGGGTTAGAAAGCTTTAGGTTAGAGACACTTTAGGAATTTGGGTAGATGAGAATTCTCCCTTGTATGCATAGGTTGCCTTTTACCTTTAGCATTTTGCTAAAGTTTGTTCATTCCATGAGAGATCCTTGAACTTGAATACCCATGCATGATAATGAGATCACCTTCATCTCATAGCCGAACCCTTAGCCAAACGAATTCGATTTGACCTTGCATAAACATGATTCTTGGTTATACCACTAATGAATGTTAAGGGGTTGGAGAATACGATTCCTTGTGTAGATTGGGGCTTGGATTTGATACATGATGAAATGGGAATGGCTAACTCCTTTGGAGTAGGCTCACTTGTGAATTTTAGAACTACATTACTTGGACGTTGAACATGATTTCTTTTTGTGTTACTTGTGGATTTGAGTTCCCACCTTCAAACCTCTCTCCCTACTTTTTCTTATTTGTTTGCTTGAGGGCAAGCAAAGGAGTAAGTTTGGGGGAGTTGATATTCTCTTATTTTGTCCCTTTGATGCATTCATTTACCATAGGTTTTATCTCATATGCATATAGTTTCATAACATTTCTTATTGGTTTTGTCCCATTTAGAGTTTAGAGCTCTCATGCTATGTCCTATTGAGTCTTGCATGTTTTGGAGTCCTTTTTAGGTACTTTGGAGGCTTTCAGACACTTTGGAGAGGTTCACACTTAGCTCGGGATCTTGAGGCAACGGTTGGAAGCATGAAGGCTCGGACAGATCCTACACACCAGCCCGGCATGAAGAATTCCCTCAGCCAGTATGAGACTTTAGCCGAGACAAGGAGTTTCCCGGCTGCACGTCCCGACTTCATCTCCCCCGGCGCCAAGGATTTTCCCCCTCGGAGATTTCCCTCAATACCGGCCCGGCATGAAGACTTCTCTCAGCCGGTATGAGACTTTAGCTGAGACAGGGAGTTTCCCGGCTACACATCCCAGCTTCATCTCCCCCGGCGCCAAGCACTTTCCCTCTCGATGGTTTCCCTCAGCACCGGCCCAGCACGAAGAAATCCTCTTCGCCGGTATGCGATTTTAGCCGAGACATGAGCTTTCCCGGCTGCACGTCCCGACCCGATTTCCCCCGGCGCAAGCATTTCCTCCCTCGGAGTTTTCCCTCAGCACTGGCCCGGTGCCAATAAGCTCCCTCAGCCGACATGAAACTTTCCCTCGGGCAGGGACTTTGCCGGACGCGTATCCTGGCTCTATATTGGCCGGCATTCCCCCTCTCACCGAAGACTTCCCACACCGGCTCCGTGCACCGGCTCCATTCCGGCCGGTATAGAAAACAAGACCCGAAATTCGACAGGGTCAAAACCCGGTTTGTTCTGGGTTGACCCGGTCGCCCACTTTTTACTTTAAATACTCTAAAACCTAATTTTATGAGTTATGCTTTTTCTTAGTCAAAAACCTTACCTTTGAGAGAGAGAGAGCTTGAGATTTGTAAGAGGATCTATTTGTTTTATGCAATCTAGTGTTTATTTCTATCAATCTATTGCATCTTTCTATCTTCTACCTTGATTATTCATCATCCATCAATGGATTCAACCTCTATCTCCATCGATTTTGGGTTGTTCTTAATGGGTCTTGAGTAGTCTTTTATGATCTTGAGATAGGGTAGATTAAGGTTATCCAAGGTTTAATTAGTGGTGTTTAGGGTTAGATAATCTTATATTCTTTCTTGTCTAGTGTCCCTAATGCTAGATCCAGCTTGAAAGAGTGGATCTAGATCATAAGGCATTTCATGCACACCAAGTGTTTGATGAAATGCCTTGATGAATTAGACAAGATATTTATGTTCCTAGCCTATGATAATAGTTGTCTAGGGTGTATTTTTGGTTGATCTTGTATGTATTCTTAATGCTTGCTAATCAATGATTCACAAATAAAAGTTTGTTAATGAATTAGTTGATTAGCATAGTGATTAGTTGCTTGAAAGAGAATTAGTCAAGATTAAGGATCTTATACCTAAGAATTAGCTTCTTTGAGTGAATGAACACCACTAATTGGATTTGGATCACCTTACATAAATAACCTCATCTCTAGTTCCGCTTTTGTTTATTGATCTACAATCTTGTTTATTGCTTTTGCTTAATTCGAATTGGATATTTAATCATAAAACTCCTTTCAATTAGCTTAACTTACATAGGTTCCTTGCATTAACAATGTTTAGAATCATCTCCTAGTACGGATTGATAACCTCTTGTATTTAAAGCTATTGATACCTATTTGAGACCGAAAAATCTTAGTATCAGTTATGTTAAGTTCTCTTAACTTTTTTTCTTTTTTTGCAGGACAATATGTGAGCAGTTGTTACCCTGGTTACGATATATATNTGTCGAAGAGTTGTGAAGCCTAAAAAGGAGGAAATAGTTGATAAGGTAAGATTCTCAACTGTCATTATCACATGCAATCTTTCAAAATAAGCAATGATTCACCGCATGAAATCTTTGAGATTCCAAAATGTTTTAAATCTTTCATTTATATTTTATTAGAAGTTTTAGTTAATATATATATATATATACCAACATCATATTCTGACATTAACCTGCATCAATATACATATATATAGAATTTCGATCAGTCTTTTCAAGATGTCGTATCCTTTTAGCTCCAGCAAAACCAATCGACATTAAAACATAGCGTGTTACTTAGTTCTCAATCTCTAGTTTTGATTATTTTGTTTGGATATTGCCACAGAGTTTGTATTGTATATTTGCAAAGAGAACTTACCCCTTTGTTTGTGCAGATATCACGGTACTTGTGGAGGCTATCGTATGAAGTTTTCAGTTCTGATTCTTGGATTGCATTGCTGAAAATTCACCAACCACAAGACTTTTGTAAGATGCGCCTGTATTTAAGCTTGTGTCATCTGCCCTGTTTCTTGTATTAGGTGCAGTTTAAGTTCTTTTGTTTTAGAAATTTTGTAATTGTTTCATTGGTATCGTTCTTTCATTGGTACAAAATGGTTCATTGGTACAAAGGTTTCATTAGTATCGTTGTTTCATTGGTACAATGCATCTGATGAACCGTTGTTTCATTGGTACAAAGGTTATGTTGACAATAATGTAAACAATAATATTCTAATCAATTTCATAAAATAAGGTTATGTTGCCAAACAAAAAAAAAGCTCATTGGTACAAAGGTTCAGCTAAAAATCAATGGTTAATTGGTTATGTTAAATGAATTTAAAAACTTTATTTTTATTTATTTGAATGTTATGTTAAATTAATTTGAAAACTTTATTTTTGATTAGAATAATGTAAACGAAATTTTTTTAGAATTTTTGTTTTCAAATTTGACATAAATAACATAATTAACATTGTGACATAAGTAACATAGTTAATTAGTAGGATTCTTCGTCATCTGGTTCTTCATCAGAAGACGACAAATTACACCAAAATTCATCTTCTGGTTCTGAATCTCTGACATCGTAATCGAGGTTTATTGGGTTTACTCCCTGTACGAAATTGTCGAGTTCGAGATCTTCAATTGTAGTCATCAATACAACATCATCATTTTTTGTTTGCAGAAGAGTCGGTTCTTTTTTTCATATTCTCCTGAAATGTTTCCCCTCGGATTCACTTTAGAACATTGAGCCACAACTGCTTCGGTGTTTTTGTGTATGGGTACAGAATATAACAAACTTGCTCCGCTTGCGAGGCTGTTTTCAATATAATTTATACATATGTGTATATATGATATCGACATTAATAAAATGCTATATATATATAAGTACGTACCTAGAATAAATGGTTCGTATTTATTGTATTTTCTCGATGAAAGAACGTCTACAACGCCACCATTGCTCCTCCGAGTGCCTCTACCGATAACATGGTCATACCAATTACACTTAAAAAGTGTGATTCTCAAATTGACCATCCCCTCGTACTCGAGTTCTATGATATCAGTTAAGGTCCCGTGGAAATCCGCTTCATCAGATGCATCATTGTAATTTACACCTTTAGCACATATCCCATAGTTACATGTCTTTTGTCCAGCGCCGTGATTCTGCGTATGAAACAAATAGCCTCTTGTAAAATACATTGGCCAGGTTTTGGCCTTATTCAAAGGTCCATGTACTATCTTTTGAACTCAAGTGGGAAATAGATTCGTGGCGTTCCAGTAAGCAACCTGCATATATATATAAACAATAGCATCAATATTTATAAGTATAAATGTATGCATAGCTATGAATATTATTTAGACATACATATTCTTTCACCCATATATGATATTCGTCAGCTCTTTTCGCGGAGGGTTCTTTTTCGGATAATCCTCGGTATTTTGCAGAAATATACTCCTCGAACATACTATACAAGACCAACACAAAAATGAAAAAATATAGTGGATTATATATTAAAACGCATGGTGCGAGAGATGACAACTTATATACCTCTCAATTGGCTGAAAATAGTCACAATTTCGTAAAACATATTCATGTGCGCATTGATAGTCTCTCTCTGAGAGCCATATTTCATGTATTTCTCCACTTGGACGGCCTACGTGCGTAAATATAGAAGGTACTCCAGGGACATGATATATGGGGACTTCACCTTCATCGAATCTTGTTAACCTGACCGAATGAGTGAAAAGTAATTCACATTAAAATACATAGCATGTGTATACAATATAAATGGCATAGTGGAGATGATGTGATTGAATTTAGCATTTACCTTGATTTTGTTTGTATATTCGCGGTAAAGTAGTGCTCTGAGAAATAAGCAATCTCGTCATTGATATATGATTCAACAATCGATCTTGGTGCATATATTTTGTTCTTTGCTTTCCTTTTCAACTTTTTGAAAAACCTTTCAAAAGGATACATCCACCTATATTGGACAGGGCCTCCTAATTCAGCTTCATAGGGGAGATGTATAGGCAGGTGCCCAATCACATCGAAAAATGAAGGTGGAAAGATCTTTTCCAAATTGCATAGGATCAAAACTATGTTCTGTTTTAGAATTTGAACGCGAGTTTTATGCAAAGTTCTCGAACATAAGTCCCGAAAAAATGCTTAACCCCTACAATATACGTGAAAATTGCATGAGGTTAGTATACAAATTACTATAATCATATTTAAAGAAATAGTCATAATTATTATCTGATAACGCAAGGTGGACATTCCGGTCTAGAAGGTCTGCAAAGATAAATGGAAGTAACCGCTCCATAAAAATATGGCAGTCATGACTCTTCATGCCTGAAAACTTTCGGTTGTTCATATCAACACAAGTCGCTAATTCTGAGGAATAACCATCCGGGAATTTAACTGCATGTTTCACACATTCAAGTAACCTTTTTCTGGCTTCTTCTGTCAATGTGAAGGCTGGGAAAGGAGCTTTACCCTCACTATCAATATGTAAGTGTGGTCGAGAACAAAATTGTTCTATATCCAATCTTGACATGATGTTGTCTTTCGATTTACCCTTCACACTCATAAGAGTATTCATGATGTTGTCAAAAAAATTATTCTCTATATGCATCACATTAAGACAATGTCGGAGATTGCGGTCCTTCCAGTACGGTAGCTCCCAGAATATGCTTTCCTTGTGCCAGTTATGTTGCTTCCCATAGCTCGACTTCTTCTTTTCGTGACCATTTCCACCGACGTCCTTTGTTTTTGATGGATTTACACCAACCAACCGCTCGCAATAAACTTGCTCACCGGTCAAAGACTGAGGTGGATACTCTCTCGAAGTGTCTTTTCCCTTCAGGAAGTCTTTTTTATTCCTCCTCAGTGGATGACCATGAGGAAGAAATCTTCGGTGACAATCAAACCAACACGTCTTCCTTCCATTAGGTAGATAAAAAGACTTTGTATTTTCCATGCAAACTGGACAAGAAAATTTACCATGGGTTGTCCATCCGGATAACATGCTATACGCCGGAAAGTCGCTTATCGTCCACATCAGTACTACTTTTAGATTAAAATTTTGATTCAAGGACACAACGTATGCATCGACGCCATTAGACAACAACTGTTACGAATCCCCTAGATCGCACACTCTACGGTTTGGGTAAGAACGGGATAAGCCTTGCAAGCAACGAATCACTTCAAGGGATGTGGATCGAATGGTCTCACAAGGGTTGCGGAAAAGCCCTTGATATTCCTCTTTGTTATTTTCGGATATGACTCACCAAAAATAAGCAAAGGATTTCGATTGATATTACTCACAATCGAGATTTGATCTAGAGAGAAAGGGAATTTTGATTTCAAAAGATAGATGAATTTCGATAATGAGGTTACAAGGAAATATAAAGAGGAGAACAAGTGTTGGAAATGCTCCAAGACTTGTCTCGAAAATAGATAAATAATTAAACCAAAGTTTGAACAAAGACTTGACTAAAATTAAACACAAACTTAACCCCTTGGCCTTCCTTCTTCACGCCAATATGCCCCTTTGATATACTTGATATTTGTTGAATTTTGTGGATCCTTTTCTTGAGAATTTCGTGGGCTTCTTTGGGCTTAGATCAACACATTGGATTTTATTGGAAGTGAAATATTTGCCTCTTTAAAAACCTTGCTTCGGAAAACCCATTGGGACAAAACCGAAGCGAAGGAAAAGAGCACAAATAAGTCACTTGAGCCAATGGTCGATCTACTTGGGCCTGATTTCAATACCGGTGATGTTTGAATGCATCTTCTACGTCCTGACCCAAGTACCCTTGATGGTACAACTTCCCTAAGACCAATTTGTATCGTTTGGCCTTAGCGCCTATTTTTGAGTAGATTGGTTTTCCTTCTATCGGATGTCCCTCGGCAATAACTCCCTCGGTTGAATGTCCCTCGGCTAAACCTCCATCTTTTCCCTCGGCAACATTTTCCTCGGCTTGGAATCCCTCGGTTCCCTCAGTTCCCTCGGTTCCCTCAGTTCCCTCGGTTCCCTCAGTTCCCTCGGTTCCCTCAGTTCCCTCGGAATAAACCGCAGCTTACTTTCCCTTGACTCCCTCAGCATCTGGTTCAATCTGCTCATCCAGGATCATATCAACAACTCTTTTAACTACTCAATAAGAGGTCGGAGGAAGATATCGAGACTAGCTCGCGACATGCCAAATGGATTAAACCCATCGGTTTTGGCCCAAAATTCAGAATTGTAAGAAATAAATACTTTGTATTCATGCACATACTAGGGGGTAAATTATATGGAGTCAAAATCACAGGCCACATCGAATGATTACGAGACATGCCAAATGGAGTAAACCCATCGGTACATAATCCAAGATAAACGTTACGGGGTTCTTTGGAAAACCGGGGATTTTTATCTTGAAAATATCTCCACTCCGTCGCATCAGAAGGATGACACATTTCTCCCTCCTTTGATTGGTGTTCATCATGCCATCTCATTGCCGATGCAGTCTTCTCGCTCTGATACATTCTCTTCAATCTGTCAGCAATAGGTAGATACCACATACGACTGTATGGTACTTTGGTTCTACGTCGGTCGTTCTTAGGCTTCCATCTTTGTGCACCACAAAACATACATTTATCTTCCTTCTCGTCATATTTCCAGAAGATCATACAATTGTTAATACAAACATCAATTGTATGATCTGGGAGGCCTAAATTGCGCATCAATTTTTCTGTCTCGTATTGTGATACGGATGACTTGTTTCCTTCTGTTAAATAGTCTGTCAACATTTCGCAAACCGAATCCACGAACTTTTCACTCAAATTATATTCTACCTTATTTTGCATGACTCGAGCAGCTAAGGATAACTGCGAGTGACCTTCACGACAACCATCGTATAATGGATTTTTTGCACCTTCTAACAAGTCATAGAATTTCTTTGAATGGTTACGTACCGGTTCTTCTACATTCTGATAACTACCATCCTGATGATAGTTATCAAAACTCACGTTATGACGAAATGCAACATTCACCATATCCACATATCAATCTTCTACTACATTACCCACATCTTCACTCCCACTTATATATGTCGTATCAACATAACTCGATCCTAAATCCATATTGATTTCTTCTCCATGCTTATACCAAACATAATAATCTGGCATAAATCCTCTGCTATAAAGATGATTCCAAATTCTTTTCCTCGGGATAAATTTCTCGTTCTTGCAAACACTACAAGGGCAGAAAAACTTACCGCCATTACTCTATATTAGAGGCTGGCTATTTGCAAATGTCATGAATCCCTCCACCCCCGTTCTGAACTCTGCCGAGAAATTTCTCGTCTCTTCATCGAACCTCTTATACATCCACTCCCGGAAATTATTATAATTGTATTTTTCTGACATTATATAACTGAAAAATAGAATGAGGAGAAGAAATATGTTTGATTTTGTGTTTAGGATCGATTGAGGAGAAGAAATGGGATGAATTGATCTTATATAGACATTTATGCCAACTAAATAGCGACTATAGGGCGTCTTTATCTAGTAGTCGCATAAAATCGTTACACCAACCCCAAAACGAATAACACGTATTTTACACCGGTTTTTTTACGATGGATTACAGACTGCTGTGCGACCCGCCGAAATAGTCGTATATTGATAGCCAAATGGCGACTATTATGCGACTCTTGTTTCCCGTCGGCAAATTAGTCGTAACTTAGTCGTAAATCAGCGACCCGCCGAAAGAGTCGCATATTAGTCGCTCAATTAGCGACTACTAGGCGACTATTATTTAACATCTGAAATGTAGTCGTATATTAGTCGTCAAATAGCGACTACTATAGCGACTATATTGTTCGGTTGTAAAACAGCGACTCAATTACGACTACATTGTATTAGTCGCCAAATAGTCAGTAAATAGTGGCTAAGTAGTCGCATAGTTTAGCGACTAATTGTTTAGTCGCCATTTGTAGTCGTTAAAACGCAGTTTTCTTGTTGTGAACGAATCATACATCTAGGACATCTTTTCCCTTTTTACCATTCTTTGATGTCCTAGATGGCCAGTTCATCTTTAGCTGGTAGCCTATCCTGAAACCTTAACTATTTCATTTTCAAACCTCATGCATTCTTCTCTTGCTATCTTATGTGCAGATATGTGCAAAAACGCTAGAGAGGGAGGAACGACACAGTTTCCAAACACTCGAGAAAACGAAAGACGAGATGGATTCGGTAAAGGAAGTATTAACAATTCAAGCTTAAAAGTTGTCGTGGAAATCTCTTATCAGTGGTAATTTTCGTCCTTCCTAAGACTCCCGTTAAAGGCGTTTCCCCTTTCAAAAAAACAAAATCTAAATAAAATGAAATGAAACAAAAGCCTAAAGAGTCTTAGGGTGTCGATATTCTTTTTACCAATGCAACCGTGTTTCGTATGTGAGGAGTAAGAAACCATTTGAATCATTTGCCGGAGAAAAATATATGTCTGGGGAGTGGCAGAAAAGATCTGTCAAAGGCATAAAAGTTCTGAAGAAGGAGAAATTCACAACTACACTAATGCGAGTAGGAAGTGACTAGAAACTGTGGATATCAACAACTCCATCATCTCTTGTTGTTTTGCATAATATCTAGCATCCTCCGGCGGAAATACAGTAACCCAAAACACTTTTAACCTCACCTCTAAAAAGCCCTTAATGCCTACCCTCGATTGTCTTGGTTAATATTTTTTATGAGAATCACGCAACCCTTAATGAATGTTATGAGCTAGTTGACTGAAATTTAGGGATTAAGTGGTTAGATTTTCGAATGACAAATACCATGGACTAGCTTTGCAATACTTTAGTGAGAATTTTCTAGACTAAGTCCGATTGATGCATTACGTTGGTTATGGATTAGAAGGACGGTCACTGAGATTTTGTTAGTTCCTACATTTTCAAAAACTTCTTTCTGAGGTTAGATTTCTGTTTTGTTTGAGGACAAACAAAAATCTAAGTCTGGGGGAGTTGAGAACACCGGTTTTTGACCATTTTTATGGATCGTTTTAATATATTTTGCAGGTGTTTTAACTCTGTTTTCAATGGTTTTCAAGTGATGTCCATTTTTTAGAGTTTTGAAAGACATTTCAGGTAACTTGGGATTAAAGAATGCATTTCGGAACAAAAGTACATTTTTGGATAAACTTGGACCGTCAGAAGTCTTGAAGTCAAAGAAAACCTTTTCACCGTCTCATCATCACAAAATTTGGACACAACAAGGAAGACACAACCAGCTTTCAAATGCAATTGGTTTGAAGACATTCCATCGGTTGGATCATCAAATATACACTGAAGCACCGAAGGCAGACGAAGCTAAACGACTTACACTGAAGCACCAGAGACATTCTAGTGGTTGGATCACGAAAATAGCAATACTGCTCTTGTACGGAAACACTTACAAACAGCAATAATAAAAAACCATCTCTGGATCTATGATTGTGTGTTTCCCCAGAAACTTATTTTCCCTTAAAAGTCCTTTACAAAAATCGATTGTCTGAGTTTCGACTCACACAGAATCCTTGCTCCACACCGAAGAATAAAGGTAAAAGTTGCTAGGGATTCGATTCTCCTTAAAGCGTGAAAAATAAATTGTGTGTATTTCTAAAAGACCTAAAAAAGTATTTATAGTCTTCACTTCGTATAGGATTTGATGTGAAAAGACGGTTTTGGCCTCGGGTGAAGAAACTAGCTCGTTTTGGTCGGACATTGAGTGGCAGCGGGTGCGGACCTTCTGGCTACGGTAAAATGATGCTTGGCCACGGGTCGAGCCCTTCTTGCTGCGGTGAACCGGTGGTTGGCCGCGGTGGACTCTTCTTCGAGGCAGCTTCATCTCCCTTTAGTGCTTCGGGTATATTTAAGGATCCAACCATTGGATCGTCTCCAATCTAATTGCATTTGAAATCTGGTTATATCTATTTTTTTGTCCAAATTTGGTGATGATCAGACGGTGGGAAGGTCTTTTTTAATTGCAGAACTTCGGACGGTACGAGTTTATCCAAAAATGTACTTTAGTTCTGAAATGCACTCTTTTATCACAAGTTACCGGAAATGTCTTTCAAAACTCTATGACATGGAAATCACTTGAAAACCATTGAAAAGGGAATTAAAACACTTGCAAAAGATATTAAAGTGATACATAAAAATGATCAAAACCGGTGTTATCAACTCCCCCAGACTTAGATCTTTGTTTGTCCCCAAACAAAACAGAAATCTAAACTCGAAAAGAAGTTTTGAAAATATATTAAAGTGATCCATAAATATGGTCAAAAACCGGTGGTATCTACTCCCCCAGACTTAGATCTTTGTTTGTCCTTAAACAAAACAGAAATCTAACCCCGTAAAGAAGTTTTCGAAAACGTAGGAACTAACAAAAATCTCAGTGACCGTCATTCTAAACCATAACTAACATCATGAATCAATCGGACTTAGTCTAGAAAATTCTCACTAAAGTACTGCAACGCTAGTCCACGGTATCCGTCATTCAAAAATCTAACAACTTAAACCCTAATTTTCAGTCAACTAGCTCTTAACATTCATTAAAAGGTTGCGTGATTCTCATCAAAAATACTAACCAAGACAATTGAGGCTAGGCATTATGGGCTTTTTAAAGGTGAGGTTAGAAGTGTTTCGGGTTACCGTATTTTTGTCGGTGGATGCTAGATATTATGCAAAACAACAAGAGAGGTTGGAGCTGTTGATATCCACAGTTTCTAATCACTTCCTACTCGCACAAGTGTAGTTGCAAATTCTTTCTTCTCCTGTACTTTTCTGTCTTTAACATAACTTTTCTGCCATTCCCCTGGACTTATATTTTTCTCCGGGAAATGATTCCAATGGCTTCTCACTCCTTATAAATGAAACGTGGTTGCCTTGGTATGATATACAAAGCATGGTTACCTTGGTATAAAAATATCGAATATCCTAAAACTCTTAGGCTTTTGTTTCCTTTCATTTAGAATTTTTTTTGTTTTTTGTTTTTTTTTTTGAAAGGGGAAACGCCTTTAAACGGGAGTCTTAGGAATGACGAAAATTTACCAGTGATAACAGAGTTCCAAGGCAACTCTTAAGCGATTTGTTGATACCTCCGGTTTTGTCTTCACGAGTGATGATAACACCGGTTTTTGACCAATTTTATGGCTCACTTTAATATCTTTTGCAGGTGTTTTAACTCCGTTTTCAATGTTTTTCAAGTAATTTCCATGTTTTAAGGTTTTGAAAGACATTTCAGGTAACATGGGATAAAAGAGTGCATTTCAAAACAAAAGTACATTTTTGGATAAACTTGCACCGTTACAAGTCTTGAAGTCAAAGAAGACTTGCATACCATCCGATCATCACCAAATTTGGACACAACAAGCAAGACACAACCAGATTTCAAACGCAGTTGGATTGGAGACGATCCAATGGTTGGATCATCAAATATACCTGAAGCACCAAAGGCAGATGAAACTGCCTCGAGAAGAGTTCACCGCGGCAAGAGCAGTTCGACTCGCGGCGAACTACTAATCTACCATGGCCAACCAAGCTCGACCCGTGGCCAAACACCACTTCACCGTGGCCATAACCCACACCCGCGGCCACTCTCTGCTCGACGAAAACAAGCTCGTTTCTTCACCCGGGCCAAAACCGTCTTTTCAAATCAAACCCTAAACGAAGTGAAGACTATACATACTTGTTTTAGGTCTCTTAGACAGACACACATACTATTTTCACGCTTAAAGTAGAGGCGAATCCCTTGCAAACTTGTTACTCTTGTTCTTTGTTTTGGAGCGAGGATTCTTGACTCGAGCTCTTCGATAGAGAAGCATTTCTTCATCCCTTTTCTTACTGTTTTCTTTTCAATATATTTATTATATTTATCTCAGCTATGGCTGAGTAGTTCTCTTGTTGGGTATAAAGTTTCAAAGGGGCTCTCATGGTTCGATTATTCATTGAGGTTTTAGACTAGGATACCGATTATGGTCTTCGTTTTATCCTCTTTCTTAATGCATGTTTGCTTGATTGATTTCCTTGCAAGTAAGCTTATGTATTTTTAGAACTACAAAAGTACTGGATCCATATGCTTGACCTAGGGTAGACGAGCAAAACCGTCACAAGATACGAAAGCACACTTGTGGAGGGATTGTGAGCGTTAACGACTTTTGAGTATAATCATAACTTTTTGCGTGGCCGGAGAAAAAAGCTACCGGTCCAGTACTAAAGTTGTCAGTCTGTAGGGTAAATGAAAGTAGACTACACACAATGTCTGTATTAAAAGTTCAAGAATCCAAAGACGACAAAAAATCGCTTTACAAATCCTAGCAAAGTCTTAGTGAAAATCGGCCATGAACCCTAGAGATTACCCAATTGCCCTAAGCTTCGTTTAATTGTTTTACAACCTCGTTTTAATTATTTGCTTGCTTACTTGCTGTTTTATTTAATCGCTTAATTTAATTTAATTTTCTAGCTACAATCGTGACAAACAAAACCCATAAAAATTTATTAGATCTAGACACAACTTAGATATCAATAGAAATCAACAACGTTCAACCGTGGATTCGATCCCTAAATACTATTTCGTTTGATGTGCACTTACAGCCTAGCTAAATGATAAAACCATGTCGGGAGCTATCCCGACGCATCAAGTTTTTGGCGCCGTTGCCACCGGGGATTGATTTCGTATTCTAATTTCTGTTCTAGAAAATTTTGATTTTCAAGCTCTTTGACATTCTCCTTTATCTTTTTCTTTTGTTTTTAGGTGCATGAACACTAGAAGAACTCCTATAAAAATCATATCGCAATTAGACGATATCGACAGACACGATAGAGAACTCTGAAGACTCAAAAGAACGATAAGGATGGCCAAAAACGTCCATCTGGAAGATCAACTAAACTGTGATCACCTTGATCACGAGGATGACCGTGATATTTCGGATCACGAAGATGACCGAGTGGCTGTCCATGGTGCTATATTCCAGCCACTTCTCTCGATCCCAAAGAAAACCAAAACCAAAATGCAGAACATCCGAAGCAACAACTTCCCGTCGATCGTGATGCACCGAGGAACGATGCTCAGGCCAATGCATCGATTCCTCCTAATGGCGAGAACGCCAACCATCCTGTCTTAGCTGCTAATCCTCTGAGGAGACAAGCGCGTAACCGCACCATTGTTGATTTTGATGCACCGTATCAACACTATCAAAACTAAGCCGCAATTCAACTTCATTTGCCTCATAGGAACGATTTTGAGATCAAACCTCAAATCATTGCTTTGATAAAGCTAAACCAATTCGATGGAGTTTCTACCGAGCATCCGATGGAGGACATCGAGTTGTTCGAAGAAATATGTGGAACAACGAGACCAAACCAAGTTCCGCCGATTACTTAAAGTGTAAGCTTTTTCCTTTTTCTTTAGCCGATAAAGCTCACCGTTGTTTGAAATCTTTGCCAGCAGGATCTATCACTAATTGGGAAGAGTGTAAAGCCGCTTTCCTAAGCCATTTCTACATCAAGTCGAGGTCGAACTCGTTGAGAAACAAAATCCAAAGTTTTCATCAACAAACGGTGAATCTTTCCATGAAGCGTGGGAATGTTTCAAAGACTATGAGCACTATAAGAAAATTGTCTATTTCCAATGGAAATTTACGATGGTTTTCAATCGATGTAACTTACCAACGACATTACGACGAAATATGTGTTTGATGTAAATTAGTCATAAATATTGGTTGTCGTAATTTGACGACGACATTACGATTATTTCATGACTTTCCCATATTACGTTGTAAAGTCGACGTAAAATAACATCGGATTTACAACGACTAGTATTCGATGTAAATTAACGACAATTTCACGTCGATTGTTTCCATTTTGGTAGAACACATTTTCTTATAGGTTCACCTAATCATTTACATTCGTTGTATATTCGATGTAAATTCGTTGTAATGTTATTTATATGTAAATTCGTTGTAAATTTCCGTTGCAAATCCATTGGTAAATCTGAAAAAAAATTCTATAAATACATCCTAATTTCAAACAAAAATCTACAAAAAAAAACACACTAAACAAAAAAAAAACACTCTACAATATTTTTTTTATAAAATGTCGATATACGATCTACGAAGATGGATGTATACGCAAAAGTATTCGGAGGGAGCGTTGACGAAAGAATTCAAAGATGAGCTTGAAATATTCATGTATCAAGCCGAAAATATGCAAACAACCCTGGAAACCAGTAAAATGTTATATCCTTGTCGTAAATACAAGAATACGAGATATATTCTTATTGAGACGGTGTGGAAAATTTACTAAATAGAGGGTTTATTCCAAAATATTATGTTTGGTATCAACATGGAGAGGGTTTTGAAAAGACGACTCAAGCAACTGTTAGTAGTAGTAATTATCAAGGTCATGTAGATTTTGATGAATTAAATTATCAGGGTAGTTATCATCATGGTCAACATCAATTTTATCAGGGTCAAGATCATGATATGATGCATGCCATGGTTATTGATGCATTTCATGAAACAAATACTGATAATAGTGTTGAGGAACCCAACGTAGATGCGAAACAATTTTATGATATGTTAGACGCTGCAAATCAGCCACTCTACGATGGATGTAGAGAAGGTCAGTCTAAATTGTCGTTAGCAGATAGGATGATGACAATTAAAATTGATTATAACTTAGCTGAGGTTTGCATGGTTGATTGGGCTTATCTTATTAAAGTGTATTTGCCAGAGGATAATTTGGCTGCCGTAACATACAATGAGATATAGAAGTTAGTTTTTAGTCTTGGGTTGCCTTATGAGATGATATATANTATGAGATACAGAAGTTGGTGTTTAGTCTTGGGTTGCCTTCTGAGATGATAGATATATCTGTTGACAATTGTATGCTTTTTTAGAAAGATGATGATAAGCTGCAGGAATGTCGATTTTGCCAAAAACCGAGATTTAGGCCACAAACTTCTGGGCGTAGTAAGATACCGTACCAACGGATGTGGTATCTTCCTATAACTAATAGGTTTAAACGATTGTATCAATCTGAAAGGACATCTGTATCGATGAGGTGACATGCAGAACATTCATAGATAGAAGGAGAAGTGACTCACCTGTCAGATGCAAAAGCATGGTAACACTTTAACACGGTACACCTCGACTTTGCTAAATCTAAGCGGAATGTCTATCTTGGTCTTTGCACTGGCGGATTTTGATATGATCCTGGATGAGCAGCTTGAACCAGATGCTGAGGGAGCCGAGGGAAAGCAAGCTGAGGGATCCGAGGGATCCGAGGAATCCGAGGGATTCTTTAACGGGGAATTCTTATCCGAGGGATTCCTATCCGAGGAGAATATTGCCGAGGGAAAAGATGGAGGTTTAGCCGAGAAACATTCAACTAAGGGAGTTCTTGCCGAGGGACATCCAATTGAGGGAAAACCAATTTACTCGAAGAAGGGAGCTAAAGCAAAACGATTCAAGAAAGTCTTTGGGAGGTTGTATCATCAAGGGTACTTGGGTCAGGACGTAGAAGATGCATTCGAACCTTACTGGTTTTGAATTCAGGCCCAAGTAGATCAACATTTGGCTAGGTGATTTACTTGTGCTCTTTTCCTACTCTTCGGTTTTGTCCCAATGGGTTTTCCGGAGAAAGGTTTTTAACGAGACAAGTAGGTCACTTCCAATAAAACCCAATTATTGATCTAAGCCCATGAAGCCCACGAAAATCACAAGTCAAAGTCCAACAATATTCAACAAAAATATCAAGAATCCTAAGGGGCATTTGCGCATGGAAGGGCAAGGGTTATTCAAACTTGTGTTTAATTTTTATTCAAACTTTGTCTTTATTTTTCTCTCATTTTTGAGGTGGTTTATTGCTGTGCATGCAACCCCTCTTATTTTCTTATATATTCCCCTTGTAACTCATTATCGAAATTCATCTAGTCTTTTGAATAAAAAATCTCTTTCACTTCTAGATCAATCTCATTGGTGAGTAATATCCATCGAAATCCTTTGATGCTTTTGGTGAGTCATATCCAAAAGAATCAAAGCGGAATATCAAGGGCCTTCCGCAACCCTTGTGAGACCATTCGATCCACATCCCTTGAAGTGATTCGTTGCTTGCAAGGCTTATCCCGTTCTTACCCAAACCGTAGAGTGTGTGATCTAGGAGATTCGTAACAAGTGATATCAGAGCACTACTCCACAATCTGGGTAACACTGTTCCATATCTCATCTATTTCAATTTCGTTCCTTATTTATTTTTGTGTTTTGCGATTTTTGTTTTTAAGTCTTTTCATATTCTAAATTTTTTTTGTGTCGAATTTGTTCTTAATTTTTGCTTATAATTCTTGCATCTAGATCCTTGTTTAGGTGTTCAATTTTTCATTTGCATCATAAATCAAAAAAAAAAAAATTAGGGTTCATATAGTGTTCATCATTTTGTCTCTTAAAATTCTGTTTAGATCAAGTTTAAGTTGTGGTTTGCGCATCTAGTTAATTGTGTCAGTTTGTTTTTGCATCATTTGTGTCTCTTCATATTCATTTAGATCGTATTAGGTTGCAAGGTGTGTCGTTTGTTAATTTTCGATCATTTCTTATTTCTTTGCATCCATCGTTATTGAGTTTTTGTTTTAAAATAATTTTTGCAAAATATGTTCGTATCCAAATAAAATTATTCTTGCAAGGACTTGTTGCTGGTGATTTGTGTGTGATTTATTTCAGGTACCAAGATGTAAAATGCAAGTGAAACCGAAACTTCCCGGTCAAGGAGAGAACGTGAGGCAGCAATGAATCAAAAGGTCGACGCCATCACCGTACTTTTACATGAAATGCGAGACCGTATGGCCGCACTCGAGGTTCGTACTCCCGGAAGACAAGAGAGACAGCAAGGAGCGGACCAAAGAGCCGAGGGAATTAGGTCAGACCAGAGTGTTGGACAAGAGAGTTGTCACGCACCGGCGAGACAAAGGAGGAACCGACCTATGCTAAACGAGCCGGAAGATAACCCGTTTTACGATCGAGGAGATTCCTCGGATGGAAACCGAGAAAGACATCCACCAGCTCGAAGACGAAACGACAATGATCTTGGCGGAATGAAGCTTCGTATTCCACCGTTCTACGGAAAGAACGACCCGGACGCTTTCTTTGAATGGGAAAAGAGGGTAGAATTGGTATTCGATTGCCAAAATTTTCCACACATAAGAAAATGCGATTGGCAGCTACTGAATTTCATGACTATGCCATTGATTGGTGGGACCAACTTGTGACAAACCGGAGGCGCAACCGAGAGAACCCCGTTGAGACGTGGGAAGAAATGATCTACTTAATGCGTCAACGTTTTGTGCCGACTCATTATCACCGAGAGCTTCATCAACATTTGAGAGCTTTGTCCAAGGGGAATAGAGGCGTGGAAGACTACTTTCAAGAAATGGAAAAGCTAATGCTTAAGGGAGACGTAGATGAAACGAGTGACGCCACCATAGCGAGATTCCTAGCTGGCATGAACCGTGAACTACAAGACCGTATGGAGGTGCAATCGTACGCAACCGTAGAGGAGTTGTTACATAAAGCTATTATGGTGGAAAAGCAGCTCAAAAGGAGAAGTGTCTCTTCTCGACATTCTCATGGTGCTGGAATAGTACCTAAGCCGAGCTATCAAGGCAAAGAAAAGCAAGTTTTCAAACCCACCACCGAGCCTAAACCAACCGCACCTACTCAAAGCTACAAAGGAAGGTATGAAACTTCTAATTCTACGGCTCGTGATGTGAGGTGTTTCAAGTGTCAAGGCAAAGGACACTATGCAAAGGAATGTCCGAACCAAAGGATTATGGTTCTTTTGGACAATGGAGATATTGAAGAAGAAAAAGAGGTGGTTTTTGATGAGTATCTAGAGAAGCATGAAGAAGTTGCCGAGGTAGGAGAGCTCTTAGTAATTCAACGAGCTTTGAACATGCATATCAAAACCGGCGAGCATGAGCAAAGGAAGAATTTGTTTCACTCTCGATGCCAAGTCCAAGGAAAGGTGTGCAATCTCATCATAGACAGAGGAAGTTGCACCAACGTGGCAAGTGAAACAATGGTGAAGAAACTTGATATGGCCGTAAAGGAGCATCTGAAGTCGTATAATCTTCAATGGCTAAACAACGAGGAAATGAAGGTAAAAAGCCAAGTTTTGGTTCCTATAACCATTGGTACGTATCAAGTCGAGGTGCTGTGTGACGTTCTACCCATGGAAGCAAGTTACATCCTTCTAGGAAGACCGTGGCAGTATGACCGACGAGTTCTTCATGACGGTTTCAACAATCGGTACTCGTTTAACTACGAAGGAAAGAAGATCACATTGATTCCTATGTCGCCACAAGAAATTTATCAAGATCAACAACTTCTCAAGCACAAAGGAAAGCAGGTTGTAAGTGAAATTCTTAACTCTCATTACCGAAAGGAAAAATAAGTTCTTTTAATTAATTTTAAGAAAGCTCCTTCGAGCTTAACTAACCAATCACCGGGACTACCAAATCCGAGTGGGAACTTATTTATTTTGCAGGAAAATCAGGCTGTGATCAAAGGTGATGATCCAAAGAAGTCCACATCCAATCAAGAAGGAGAAAATCCGCTCAAAACAGGCCCAGCAAAAACGTTCAATCAATCCTTTTGGCCCGAATACAAAACGTGCAATTATTTGGAGCGATTGAGGGATGAGCTGAATCAAAGAATTTCCACTGAGGGAAATCAGTTTTGCCGTCCAACAAGACCTTTAGAAGAGAGTAGTCAAGACAAAAATCGAATAGCATATGTCGATTCAAACGTTTCTTTGAAAACTACACTTACCCCCGAGGAGAAGCATGTCGAGACAAAGATGCATCCAAGCGACCAAACAACTAAGGGGTCAGGTAAGTTCTCTCACCAAAACACATATTTTAAGACTAATAGTCGTGGTGTTTTGTGTCTTGCACATACAGATTTTAAGATCGCTCAAAACTTTCAAATCGGACCCGAGAAGAGCCAATCCGCTCAAAGCGAAACAACGGGAAATGAACAAGATGTCTATACTGTTTTTGTGACGTCTAAAAAGCTTGAACCACATCCCATCTCAACACGGACAACTCCAGCAAGATCATCTCACGAGGTAAGTATTTTCTGATTTTAAACCTCAACGATCCTAACTTAGCTCGTTTCCTTGCAGATTTTTCGGATTTGAGGTCAAATCCTTTTCAAGTGGGAGAGGATGATATGATCTTGGATGAGCAGCTTGAACCAAATGCTGAGGGAGCCGAGAGAAAGCAAGCTGAGGGATCCGAGGGATCCGAGGGATCCAAGGAATCCGATGGATTCTTTACCGGGGAATTCTTATCCGAGGGATTCCTATCCGAGGAGAATATTGCCGAGGGAAAAGATGGAAGGTTGTATCATCAAGGGTACTTGGGTCATGACGTAGAAGATGCATTCGAACCTTACTGGTTTTGAATTCAGGCCCAAGTAGATCAACATTTGGCTAGGTGATTTACTTGTGCTCTTTTCCTACTCTTCGGTTTTGTCCCAATGGGTTTTCCGTAGAAAGGTTTTTAACGAGGCAAGTAGGTCACTTCCAATAAAACCCAATTGTTGATCTAAGCCCATGAAGCCCACGAAAATCACAAGTCAAAGTCCAACAATATTCAACAAAAATATCAAGAATCCTAAGGGGCATTTGCGCATGGAAGGGCAATGGTTATTCAAACTTGTGTTTAATTTTTATTCAAACTTTGTCTTTATTTTTCTCTCATTTTCGAGGTGGTTTATTGCTGTGCATGCAACCCCTCTTATTTTCTTATATATTCCCCTTGTAACTCATTATCGAAATTCATCTAGTCTTTTGAATAAAAAATCTCTTTCACTTCTAGATCAATCTCGTTGGTGAGTAATATCCATCGAAATCCTTTGATGCTTTTGGTGAGTCATATCCAAAAGAATCAAAGCGGAATATCAAGGGCCTTCCGCAACCCTTGTGAGACCATTCGATCCACATCCCTTGAAGTGATTCGTTGCTTGCAAGGCTTATGTGGACAATAAGCGACTTCCCTGCATACAAAATGCTATCAGGTTGGACGACGGATGAGAGGTTATTTTGTCCTTATTGCCTCGATCGTACATATGCATGTCACCTGAAACATTGTCAAAAAACATGATGGTTTGATTGTCACCGCCGTTTTCTACCAATCAACCATCCATATGGGAAAAACAAGCGGTTGTTTAAGAAGAAAAAAATTGTGTGTGTCCCCCCCCCACCAGTGTATCTATCTGGGGAAGATGTAGAAGCGCAAATAGATCTAATGTGGACATCGACCCAAGTGACATTCCAAGCATCATGCCAACGGTTGAAGAAGGAGCCATGACACGTTCCAGGATCAAACAGATGAGGAATAGATACAAGAAGGCCCTTCACACCTACATCAATTCATTAGAACCAACATACCCTTTGATGCCTGACATAAATGTCATATACGGCCATAACAGCCTCTTGAAACCAGTTTTAGCCGAGAGAAATCTTGTCGAAACAGTATTAGCCGAGGTCCCAATTTTAGCCGAGAGAAATCTTGCCGAAACAATTTTAGCCAAGGTCCTAATTTTAGCCGAGGTCCCAGTTTTAGCCGAGACAAATCTTGCCGAGAGAGTTTTAGCCGAAACAGTTTTAGTCGAGGTTTCTGTTTTAGCCAAGACAGTTTTAGCCTAGGAAGATTTTGCTAACTTATAAAATCTCCAAAGCAATGGTCTCACCATGGCAGGTAATTTTCATCGACCAAACACATATTTTAAGGCTGATAATCGAGTTGGTTTGGTAGAAAACAGTTCAGGAACAGAGTTCCTTCACAACAAGGTCCTCATAAACGAGGGGGGCCAAGTGGAGCATGAAGAGAAGACAAAGGCTAAGGAAGAGCAAGAACTTGAAGACAAAGAGTCTTCTGACTTTGAGGACAGTAGAGAAGACTCCTACGACACCATTTACGTCAAGAACACACTCGCACCAGAATCGTCTTCAAAGGCCATGCATGTGACTTCTCGGGCCTCTACATCTCAATGTAAGCTTTTCAATTATTCTATTGTTCTTGCAGGAGAACTCCACATGATCAACGACTAAGTGTCGCAACAAAAAGACATCATCAGCTCTGTTTTACTAGTCGCGGCCAAACTTTCCTTTTCTTTCTTTAATGAAATGATGTGTTTTCGGGTTTTAATTTGTTTCGTTTTTGCTTTAGACTGCGTATAATTTTCTTTACTTGTTGTTTTAGAGTCTTTTGTTTCTTTGAGTTGAACCCTAGGAGGTTCACAGCTGACGGACTATTAACAAAGTCCCACACGCAGCTTTGTAGTCACCACTTTTTGCCTTGATGTTCATGAAGCAATAGGAGGGAAGATACATCATCAAATATAAAATTACTGATATTAATTATATATATATATGTTCAAATATTACAATATATAATTTTGATTGTGCAGGCATCAGAGCGTTTTTCTAGGATCTTAGTACACAGACGTTGTCAGAAGATATCCAATATGGTTTCATGAGTTACTCCTAAACCCTAAATAAGTATTCCGACGATATTACGACGATTTAAGTCCAAATCGGCGTAATATTGTCGTAATATTAAAAAACCAAAATTTTTAAATCTTGGATGTAGTGTTGATTATATATGTTGTATAGGATTGGTTTTTCATCATTTATCTTGTTTTAACTACTCATTGTATAATTTGTTTTGAGTTATCACAAAAATCATACTTATATACTTCATGCATACTTATAAGAGCAAATGTTACATATACATTATTATGTAAAATAAAGAAGTATTCCATAAATTAGATTCAATCGTTGTTATTGAATTTGTTGTTTACTATGAGAAGTCTTGGATGCACAAATGTACTTCCTTATTAAAAAATGTTAATACACGACGGATTTGTGTATTGGTAAATAGGGTTTAGAAATATTTTAGAACGACTATTTTACAACGGATTCGTTTACTATTAGATTTGTTAAGGATCCATCGTAATATCGTCGCAGTAGAAAATATTAAATTTACCGCATGGGGAGAAAAATTAAGATTGGATGAATTTTCGGTTAAAGTGGTACGACGGAATTACATCGAATACGTCGTAACGTCGCCGTAACAAAAAAATAATTTACCGCGTGGGAGAAAATTCAGATTAGTTGAATTTTCTTTTTTTGAATTGAATGTAAAATTTATTCAACCAAAAAACGTTGTTACAAATGATGTACACTTTTTAATCGAAAGTATAGAGAAGAAATAATTTAAAGAGATTAGAAATTCACGATGGACGAGTGGAGAACCACAGCGTCATTCCCTCGTCGTATGAACGATCTTATGTATTTCGAATTGAAGTGATACGGTTGCGAACGTTTTTGTCTATGAGCTTGGTTAGACGAGCATGTGGAGAGATTGGCTCTCCATGTTTTCGATCATTTCTTTCACGCCAGATGTGGTAGAGTGTAGCTTGAAATGGATATCGAAGAAGAAATCGATTCACCTGATCTCGCGTCGAATCAAGAAGACATGCCACAATGCTATTCCAATTCGTTGTATATCCACTTCCTAAGAGCCCTCGCACAAGCTTATCCCAAATTTCAGAAGAGTACTGACAATCAAAGAAAGAGATGATCTCGAGTTTCCTCAGTTAGACCACATAGAATGCAGTCTGACATCTGTCCTGCATTCCAGCATTTTATGCGATCTCCCGTCTATAGTCTGTCTTTGATCGCTAGCCAAGAGAAAAACAATACTTAGGCGTGGCTTTAGCAAACCAAATCCCCTCGTACCAATCAACCAGTGGATTGACTTCTCTAACCAGATTCCACGTTCCTCGGGTTGTAAATTTATTTTTATACTTGTTCTCCGCGTACAGCCACATCGGTACATCGTTTCTGACTCGTCGATTCTGCCTAAGATTTTCGATTTCGTCAGCCGGGTCATGATGGTTTGGGATGATATATGCAGAATACACAGTCGAAGATTTTTTGCGGCAGCCGGGTCATGATGGTTGACTCCGGTTAGATCTGCAACGGCCGCCGGGAACTTTTTGGTACGTAACTTCAAATTTTTTTATTTTTTTATTTTTTTATTTTTTTACTTAACTTTATTTTATTTACTAATAATTATAATTGTATTTCTCAGGTTTGATTTCGATACCAAAGTCGGACGAAGTGTGTCTCACACCATTAAATCCTATTTCATGGAGCCTCACCGCAATTGGTATGCAATTCCGAGCGATGTTATTGAGACGTGGTTCAAATGTTTCACGGTAATGTTTTTTTTTTTGAGAATTAATTATTTTTTCCTTAACTAATTATTTAATTTTTTTTTAATCTTTTCTAATTTTATTGGAGTTTCTATTTGATAGCAAAAATGGTATTGGGAGGTTGCGATCAACGAGACGGTGAAGAGGAAGTTTGAAACGAAGGCAAAATTTTGGCTCAATAATTAATGGCGATTGGAAGAGAAAGTAGGAGGTTGATGGCGATAAGGCGAAGCCCATGTACATGTCTTCCGAAGTTTAGAACGACTTGAAGACCTACTGGAGAGATCCGCCTTCGCATAGTGTGGCTGCTAAGTGTTCGGCTTCTCGGAACATTGTCGCTGAAGATGGTCTTACGATGGTTACGCCACATACTTCGGGTCAAATGTCTTTTGCGGGAAGGCATTTAAATGGTATGATTTTTTCTGTTAATTTCTATTTTTGTGATTTATTATTAATTAAAATTATCCATTAACCGTTTATTTTTTTTGGTATGTCGTTTTGTTAGGCAAACGGAGGCGAACTTCCTCCAATGACCATAGTTTTTGAGTAAACTCACAAAAAGAAAAATGGCTCTTTTGTGGATTCTCGGGCGGAGAAGGTCTATAATGACGCTATGGCAAAGATCGTCGAGCGTCAAACTCAGCTTTCTCAGCAGCTATCGCCAAGTAGCTCTGTTCAATCCACATACGGCTTTGACCACAACCCAGATGGACGAGATATACGAAGAGGTAATAATAATTATATTATATTTTTACGGAATTATTTTGTATTCAATTTATTAAATTTAACGTTTCTTTTTTTAAGGTTGCCCCGATGAAAAAGTGCATAATTTTAGGGATGAGATCGATCCAAGATAGTGTCGTCGCCTCGTCTTCCTCACGTCGTTCTTTCGAGGATCCAATTATGTTGAGGAACGAGTAAAACGTCGCCCACTTTGAGATTACCACTTTGCGGATGAAATAAGTGGTATATGATGAGATGATCCAAGGATACGATAGGACGATCCTTGGATACAACTCTCTCTTCGATATTCTTGCCGCTAGTAATCCTGATTTGGCAAGCTCACTGAGTCAATAGCAAACGGGTACATCAACATTGGGCCCAAGGGATGCGGAACAGAGACAGGATCCGCTCGCGGAACAGCCAGCGGAATTGGAGCATAGATCGGACGCCGAGTTTTTCGATGATTTGGGTATTAACCTAGAAAAATAATTAGTATTTTGAATTTTATTTTGTATTTTGAATTTATTTATAAAAAAAAAAAATTTAATTTTAAAAAAAAAAATTTTTAATTTTTTTTAAAAAAATTAGAATTATAATTTTATTAATTTAATAAATAAATATTATATATAATATATATATTATTACGACGATTCTACGACGGATTATTTACATCGCGTTACCAACTAATTTACATCGATATATTACGACGGATTTCGATGTAAAATCGATGTAATGTTACAACCATATAACATCAATTTTATGACGGATGATTTACATCGCTGATACAAGGATTTTGCAATCCAAAGAGGTATCAATACCCTCTAAACGATGTAGTAAGAGGTTATCGAATCCAATATTGGGAAGTAGTCCTAACCACTAAGAATGCAAGGAATTTATGTAAGTTAAGCTAATTAAAGGGAGTTTTGTGATTAAATATCCAAAATTAAGCAAGTAAAACAACTAAGCAAGATGTAATCCAAATAATAAAAGCGGAACAAGAGACAAGGTTAATGATATAAGGTGATCCAAGTTCACTTAGTGGTGTTCATTCACTCAAGAAGCTAATCCCTAGGCAATAGATCTCTAATCTAGATTAGTTCTCTTTCAAGCAACTAATCACTATGCTAATTATCAAGTCCATTAGCAAATCATCATTTGTGGATTAACAATTAGCAAGCATTAAGAATCATAACAAGATCAACCAAAGATATACCCTAAACAACTAATGTCTTAGGTTAGGAACATAAATCTCTTGTCTAGGTGGTCTTGGCATTTCATCAAACACTTGGTGTTCATGAAATGCCTTGTGATCTAGATCCACTCTTTCAAGCTAGATCTAGCATTAAGGACTCTAGACAAGAAGGAATATAAGATTATCTAATCCTAAACACCACTAATCAAACCCTAGATCACCCTAATCTACCTTATCTCAAGATCCTTATGACTACTCACTAATCATCATGGGTTTAACAAATCCAAGAAAAGAAGTGTTAAAACTCATGATCAAGATGATTGAATAATTAGAAAGTAGAAGATAGATGGATTCAATCAAGAAAACAATACTCAAATTGCATAAATTAAAAGGATCTCTTACAAATCACTCTTAGAGAGGGTTTTTTGCTTAAGAAAAGACTTAGCCCTTCCAAATTAGGTTTTTGGGCTTAAATAGTGAATAGTGATGAACCGGGTCAACCCGGGACAAACCGGGTACGGACCCGGTTTAAATGGATAAAATGCTTAGTATCGATCGATACCGAGGACACACCTCGGTGTCACTTCTCGGTATCGATCGATACCGAGGACACACCTCGGTATCACTGCTCGGTATTGAGCCTGGGTTTTTGCACCGATGAGCCAATACCGAGCAGTCGCCTCGGTATCGGGCTTCTTCTTCAGTGGATACCGAGGTCACTCCTCGGTATCACTGCTCCGTATTAAGGACTTTTCCCCCCGGGATCTCCCTGTGGCAATACCGAGCTGTGACACCGAGCAGTGGCACATTGGTATCGATCGATACTCGGTGTCACACTTGGTATCGGTCGATGCTCGGTGTGGTCTCTGTCTCCTTTCCTCGGGTGACGAATATCCTCGTTTAACACCTGAAAAGGACTCCAAAACATGCAAGACACTCTAGGACCTAGTATGAGAACCCTAAAACTCTAAATGAGACAAAACAAGTATGATATGCATTGAATATCCAAGTAAATGATCTTAAATCTATATGAAATGCGTTCTAAATACATGTAGAATATGCACATATCAATTCCCCCATACTTAAACCTTTGCTTGTCCTCAAGCAAACAAGATCAAGAATGATAGATGCAATGTAATGCAAGTGGAGCTCGAACCTATAAGAAGCACAAGAAACAATCGCACTCAACGTCCAAGTTACTAGTTCTAGGATGTACCAAATTTGTCTACTCAAAAGGAGATAGCCATTTCCTTCACAACATGCAATAAACCAAACTTCAACATACACAAACCATTCTATTCTCTAGCCTCTTAACATTGATTAATGGTTTTATCCGTGAATGGTGCTTATGCAAAATCAAATGAAACCGCTTGGCTAAAGGACCGGTTATGAGATGAAAGTGATCTCATCAATACGCAAGGGCAATCAAATACAAGGATCTCTCAATGAACGAGCAAACTTTGACAAAATGCTAAAGGTAAAAGGCAATCTATGCATACAAGGAAAAACTCTCGTCTAACGAATGCCTAGAGTGTTTCTAACCTAAAGCCTCTAAACCGTTGTCCCCATAACTTAAGCTACCCTTTTATCATGAGGCATTTTACCTTTTTGAACCCGCACATCCTTCTTGTCTCTTCACTTCACTTTCTTCTCAATTGGAGATCACTTCTTCTTCCGTGTTCTTCATGGTTTGGTGCTTCTTTGTTGTTATCTAGCTCTTCTTTATTCTTTTTGGTTCCCACCTCTTCTCATTCTTTTGATGCTTTGGCCATTTTGGCCTTCTTCTTTTTCTTTGTATCTTTTGAGGCTACCTTAATCTTAGAGCTAGACTTATGATCTTTGCACAAACCATTTGACAAATTCGATCCCTTTTTCCATACTCCTTGTCATTCTTTCCATTCCGCAATCCATTCCAATCATGGCATTTACTAAATCTAAACCCGTTTCCCCTAAACTTGAATCAAGAACCGCCATCCTAACTAGCCTATTCCTAGATTAGCCCCCTTGATGATGGAGCTAAGTCTACACGAGAGTGCTTCCTTGCCGCTCTAAACCTAACACTTTTTGTCAAGTTCATTCCAAATAAGGCTTCACAAGACACACACGAAAGACCATGGGCTAGAAAGGAGGTAATTGTCATGGTAGGGAAACCAATCCAAAGATGGGATTTGGCTATTTGGACAAGCAAGAGTGGTAAAAGGAATAAGAATGTCCAAATATGTATATGTGATCTACGAGTTCATTTAAGTTTGCATAAGCACAATAATTACATGTCAAATTATGGTTATCACTTAGATGAGGCTAGGTTCAATTCATGCTTGCTTCAATCAAAGAAAGGCAATGATGCATGCGTTCTAACAAATGGTTCGTCCTTGATTTCGGATTCAACTTCAATGCATCAAACAACTAATAACTCGGACGTTGAATCAATTGCTAATTAAGCTACTTTCAAGGTTGTCATTACTCCATGCTTATGCAAATGCAAGCTAAAATGTAGACTAGACACCACCTACAAGTGAATATGCAATCCTAAATGTTCTAAAATTTTCAAATTTATTGAAAATGCATGATATGCATGAGACTCAAGATGCAAAAAGGCAAAATAAGAACATCAAAAACGATGTTAGATAACACACAAACCCTCCCCCAAACTTAAATTTCACAGTCCCTTGTGTAATAGAAGCTCAAGAGAGAGCAAAACAATGCATGAAAGAAGGAAAGAAGATATAATTCTAGATGCGATGTACAAAGTTTGGAGTGTTACCTTGGAAAAGGATGGAGGGGATTAGAGGGATCAAGGGACGCCATATTCCATCACCTCATCCTAAGCACTTTAGTCCATAAATTCATGCCCATATGGCCATCGAAAACCTATTCGCACTAAGAAAACCCATCAAAAGGAACTAACACTGAAAGAGAAGCATAAAAGGAAATATGTACAAGGATAAGCTTGGGGTATCTCCCAAGAGCACTTTGTTTAACGTCACTAAGTTCGACGTTTGTTACCCTTTTAGGCGGGTAGTGGAGGAGTGCAAGCACTCCTTGGCGGTTCGGTAAGCTCGAGTTTGAGAACTTTACCCATTAAGCCTTGAAGACCGGCGTGATTTGGCTCCATAACCTCCGGTGTGAGGGTTGCTAAGGCCTTGGCAAAAGGCTTGGGGCACCCTCTACATTTGACCTTGTACTCAATCATCCCTTCTTCATGTTTCCATGGGATGAGAGTCACGATCGAAGGTTGGTCTAGCAAGGGTCCAATCCCCTTGAGCATGCTCGGTTTCCTCTCCTCGGACCTAGGCTTCGTCTTCTTCTTATTAGCCTTAGCACTTTCACCATCACTCTCCGTTGTGGTGTGAAAGAGGGAATACAAGCAAATTCCATCTAGAGCTAGGGCTTCTTCAACCCTTTCAATACTCACCGTCTCACATACGCCCACATACTCAACCTTCCGGGCTTGAGCTTCATTGTCTCCACAAATAATAGTCCCACAAATAGCGGTGGAAGAAGGCATCATTGTGTAGAACTTCTTGTCATCCACGTTCTTAAGAACAACCCTCTTGTTTATGAAGTCCAAGCTTGCACCGTTGTGTTTAGGAATGGAGTCCCGAGGAGTAGAGGGAGTTTTATGTTTGGTGCCATCTCCATCACAACGAAGTCCGTTGGTACAAGACACTTTCCAATTATGAGAGGAAAGTCTTCAACCAAGCCAAGAGGTTTCTTCGTAGAAGAGTCTCCAAATGTGATGGTGGAGGGGTAATCGTTCAACTTATCTATCCCAAGACTTTTGGCCATCTCCGAAGTCATGACATTAACGGTTGAGCCCGAGTCACTCAAAGCATCATCAACTTCCAAGAGTCCAAGTGTGCAAGATATTGAGAATTTCCCGGGGTTTCCAAGCTTTGGGAGAGTCTTAGGCTCGATCCTTGTTGTGCTTGGAGGCACTTTCTCTTGTGCCTTGTTGAGGAAACGACCGGGAAATGGAAGTGGAGGCTCATATGGAGGTGGAGGTTCTCTCTTTGACTCAACTTGTGTCTCCACGTTTTTCACTTTAACTAAGTCCTTGATGGACTTCTCAACCTTGTTACTCTTTTCTCCAACCAACATCATATCATTCTCACTCCCAAGGGTCACCTCCCCACCTTGTTCCTCAATGTCCTCGTTGAGGCTAGAGACTAACCCGAGGAACTCCTCAATTATTTGATCTTGCTCCTTAAGGATGGAAAAGGTGTTGCAAGACTCTTTAGAGGTTATTATTGCTTTCCCATTGGAAGAGCCTTGAGGATGTTGTGAAGAAGGAGCGGCACTCTGTTGCTCTATTGATTTCACCCTTGAACTCAATGCTTCAACCTTGCTATTAAGATCGTTGTAAGAGCAAATGACCTTGTTAGTGGTTTCCGCTTGGCCCTTGATGAGTTGTTGGAACATGGAGGCCAAATCAAGCTCTTGCGGTTTAGACGTAGGTGCTTGACCTTGGGGCACAAACCCTTGTTGTTGCCCTTGAAAACCGGGTGGAGCTTTGGGTTGAAAGCCACTTTGGTTTCCTTGGAATTGGTTCCTTGGAACATACCCTTGTTGGTTGAAGTTAGAAGGTTGACCTTGAGATTGGAATTGTTGCTCTGGAACTCCTTGAGCTTGAGTAGATTGTTGAGGGTAAAGTTGGTCTTGTGGATTCCTATAGGTTTGGTTGAACCCTTGTCTTTGGAAGTTACCTTGATTCCCCACATAATTTACTTCCTCATGTGTTTCCACGGCCTCCTCTTGATAGCAAGCTTGATTGTTCTCATAGTCACCAATGAAATGTACCGCCTTTTGAGACTCCTCTTGAGAGGCAAGAAGCTTGTCTATCATAGAGGCTTGCTTATCCAACTTCTCATTCAAGGCTTTCATGTCCTTGGCTCTCTTGTTCTCGTCAAAGTCACTAGTAGTCCTTGAAGCACGGTCATAATCATCCCCATACGTCCCATCACTAGTAGCTAAGTTCTCCACGAGCTCCATGGCATCCTCTACGTCCTTAGCTAGGAAATTACCATTCGAAGCCGTGTCAAGTAGCATACGAATCTTAGGCAAAGCACCTCGGTAAAGAGTGCTAAGGAGAGAGGCGTTGGAGAAGCCATGATGTGGGCATTGAGTAGTGTAGCCTCTAAATCTCTCCCAAGCCTCGTTGAAAGACTCAATAGACCGTTGTGTGAAGCTAGATATCTCATTGCGAAGTTTGGCGGTTCTAGACGGTGAGAAGAATTTGGCTAGAAACGCCCTTTTGCAATCATCCCATGAAGTAATAGATCCTTGAGGCAAGGTCTTTTCCCATTGGTGAGCCTTGTCACCTAAAGAGAACGGGAAGAGACGAAGCTTGAAACCGTCTTCGGAGACCCCATTGATCTTAGTGAGACCACATATCCGGTCAAATTGGTCAATGTGATCTAGAGGATCCTCCATTGACAACCCATGGAACTTGTTAGCTTGAACCATGTTGATTAGCCAGGGTTTGACCTCAAAGTTGTTGTTTTCCACCGGTGGAGCTTGAATGCCTTACCGGTTTTGGTGAGTATTAGCGGCATCACCCTCTCCAACAATGTTTCGAGCTCTTGGTGGATGGTTGGGACCTCTTGGTCGGGCGGGTGGATGAGGGTCGTTTTGGGCGTTCCCTCCTTGTTCGTGGTGGTTTCCATTACCACGTTGTGCGGGATGGTTTCCATTACCACCTTGGTTGTTGCCGTGTCCATCCCCATTCCCACCGTTCCGTTGGTGGGGAATGGCTTCATTGATGTTCCCAAGTGGAACGTTCTCATAGTGTTCCATGTTGGTCTCAACTTCTTGTTGTCTTACACTTCCGTCCCTTGTTCGAAACCGTCTTTGTAATCGATGTATGTCGTCCCGTGGTCCAACTAGATTGTCGTTGCCTCGAGATCGTGTATGCATGCACCTATAGGTTTAGAGAGAGTAAGTGAAAGCAAACAAGTTTAGTAACTTTGTAGGAAATAAAGCTTAATCTCACAAAGAGCCTAAACCTTAATGTTAAAACAAATCCCAATCCGGCAACGGCGCCAAATTGATACAAGGATTTTGCAATCCAAAGAGGTATCAATACCCTCTAAACGATGTAGTAAGAGGTTATGGAATCCAATATTAAGAAGTAGTCCTAACCACTAAGAATGCAAGGAATTTATGTAAGTTAAGCTAATTAAAAGGAGTTTTGTGATTAAGTATCCAAAATTAAGCAAGTAAAACAACTAAGCAAGATGTAATCCAAATAATAAAAGCGGAACAAGAGACAAGGTTAATGATATAAGGTGATCCAAGTTCACTTAGTGGTGTTCATTCACTCAAGAAGCTAATCCCTAGGCAATAGATCTCTAATCTAGATTAGTTCTCTTTCAAGCAACTAATCACTATGCTAATTATCAAGTCCATTAGCAAATCATTATTTGTGGATTAACAATTAGCAAGCATTAAGAATCATAACAAGATCAACCAAAGATATACCATAAACAACTAATGTCTTAGGTTAGGAACATAAATCTCTTGTCTAGGTGGTCTTGGCATTTCATCAAACACTTGGTGTTCATGAAATGCCTTGTGATCTAGATCCACTCTTTCAAGCTAGATCTAGCATTAAGGACTCTAGACAAGAAGGAATATAAGATTATCTAATCCTAAACACCACTAATCAAACCCTAGATAACCCTAATCTACCTTATCTCAAGATCCTTAAGACTACTCACTAATCATCATGGGTTTAACAAATCCAAGAAAAGAAGTGTTAAAACTCATGATCAAGATGATTGAATGATTAGAAAGTAGAAGATAGATGGATTCAATCAAGAAAACAATACTCAAATTGCATAAATTAAAAGGATCAATCTCTTACAAATCACTCTTAGAGAGGGTTTTTTGCTTAAGAAAAGACTTAGCCATTCCAAATTAGATTTTTGGGCTTAAATAGTGAATAGTGACGAACCGGGTCGACCCGGGACAAACCGGGTACCGACCCGGTTTAAATGGATAAAATGCTTAGTATCGATCGATACCGAGGACACACCTCGGTGTCACTGCTCGGTATCGATCGATACCGAGGACACACCTCGGTATCACTGCTCGGTATTGGGCCTGGGTTTTTGCACCGATGAGCCAATACCGAGCAGTGGCCTCGGTATCGGGCTTCTTCTTCAGTGGATACCGAGGTCACTCCTCGGTATCACTGCTCCGTATTAAGGACGTTTTCCCCCGGGATCTCCCTGTGGCAATACCGAGCTGTGACACCGAGCAGTGGCACATTGGTATCGATCGATACTCGGTGTCACACCTAGTATCGGTCGATGCTCGGTGTGGTCTCTGTCTCCTTTCCTCGGGTGACGAATCTCCTCGTTTAACACCTGAAAAGGACTCCAAAACATGCAAGACACTCTAGGACCTAGTATGAGAACCCTAAAACTCTAAATGAGACAAAACAAGTATGATATGCAATGAAGATCCAAGTAAATGATCTTAAATCTATATGAAATGCATTCTAAATACATGTAGAATATGCACATATCAATCGCTTTACCAACGCATTTACATCGACATATTACGACGACTTTACGACGTATTTGCCGATACAAAATTCGATAATTTGATGTAAAATCGATGCAATGTTACAACCATATACCAACGAGGTAATTTTGGTCGTAATGTCGATGTAAAGTTACATTGACTTTACGACGAATTATTTACGATGATTTTACGACGAATCTTATTCGTCCCAGTGTTTCCGACGAGTTTACGATGATTCTCGAGTAACGACGATCCGTTTATGATGATTTGGCAATCGTCGCTAATCCGTCCCAACACCTGTTTTACATCGATTATGTATGTTGTAATACACATGTTTTCTTGTAGTGGAGAGAGATTGCCCTCATCACGGTTTTTCTGGTCCGAATTTGCTTAACACTTTCTACCGAGGATTATTACCCAAAAATCAACTTTCTCTCGACACGGCTAGTAATGAAGACTTTTCGACAAAGACCATAAACCATGGAAGATCTTGCTATGGCTAATAGCAACAATTCTCCCGACTACGATAGATCAACTAGATCGAACGTATCAGAATCAAAGGAGATAGCCGAGCTAAAGAACATGATGAATCAACTTCTCAAGAACCAAAACCGCCAAGTGCATGCTTGTGAAGCTACCAATGGAGGCGAGGATGATGCTTACTACGAACCCGACAACAATGGTTCATATTTTTAAGAAGAAGAAGTTAACTACATCGGAGCACAAAATTCTTACCAAAGCTGCTTCAACAACGGTTTCAAGAACAACTTCTGCAACGCCAACTTCAACAATCTCTCGTATCTAAACTCGAACGTGGAGAACTCTCAAGACCAGCTCTACCCTCAACAATCCAAGCCATACCAAAATAGGTTCCAAAACGGGAACTTCCAACCGAAACCGCCTTTCAACGCTCAAGTCGCTCCTTACAAAAACTCCAATACGCAGCAACAAGGTATGTCTAACAATCAAGTTGCTTTCCAAATAGCGAAGCTCGAGCAATCGATTCAACTACTCACTCAAAGCAACGAGAAGACGGCGAAAGAATTCAACGTCAAAGTCGATTGTATGTACAACGACTTGAATGGGAAATTTGAATCTCTTTCGACCCATGTTAAGAATTTGGATATGTAAGTCTCTCAAACCGCGTACTCCACTAAGAGACCGAACGGAGCTTTGCCCTGAAGAGTAGAAGATAATCTGAAGAGATTTTGCAACGTGATTTCCACTATGCCCAAAAAGGAAGTCAACGATGAGACAAAGCATGGAGAAGCTTCAAAATTCGTCCCACTCTATGGAAGAGACAATACTGAATCCAACATTGTTTAAGAACCACCATTTGAGGTACCAAAACAAATCATGTTTCCAAGGCTAAGAAAAGCCAATGATCCGGGATGTTTTTCTTTCTCTTGCTCGATTTTCGGGATAAGTTTGGTAGATTGTCTATGAGATTCGGGAGCCAACATCAATATTATGTCAAAAACATTTGCCGAGAAGCTCGGTATAAAGACTCTCACACCATCTACCGTCAGCGTAATGTTTGGAGATTCATCACAAAAGAAGCCCGAGAGAGTGATCAACGATCTTCAACTACTTATTGAAAACAAGATCTTTCACGCTGATTTTCAAGTTCTCGAGATGGATCATTGATTTTTAAGTTCGACCGTTCTTAGTTACCGTTGGCACCATCCTTGTTCACGCCAACCGCCATCCTTGATCACGCCAACCAAAAGCGTTCAATGGGAGCCAACCCATTTTGGTACGTTTTTATTCTTAGCTTTTCTTTCTTTTTTCTATTAACGTTTTCTTTTTCTTAGTTTTTAGCTTTCAAAAAATCAAAAAAGCCAAAAAAATCAAAAAATCGAAAAGACAAAAAGAAGAAATCACGGTTCAAAGTTGCTCGATCCAGCACGAACCACAAGGAACGACTTGACCGCAAAAGGAGCCATCGAGCACGGGTGCAAAGCCCCGAGCCGTGGCCAGCCGCCCATTCATAACGGTCGTGCACACTAGACCTGCGTCGAAGCTTCATGTGACTGCGGGTGCAACCCTTCGACCCGCGGCCAACCTCCGGTCGATCCCGATCGATTTCCCTCGATCCCCGATCGATTCCAAACCATTCTCGATCATCCCCACATCCTATTCCCATCACCACAACACCATTTTCCATTCCCCATTCACCACCATTCCATTGCCACATCAATTCCCCAACCACTTCCAGGTAAGTTTTCTTTTTCCTTAAAATTTTTCAATTATTATATACATCTATTTTTCGTCCTTACTTGATTTATTTCACACTGAGGACAATGGGATTTAAGTCTGGGGAGGATTTCATCCCTTACTAACCACCATTTTCTTTCATGAGTCTTTGCATTTTGCATTTTTCTGGCTTTTCTTTAAAAAATTTCAAGTTTTTCAATAAAGTAGGAATACGTTCTGAGGGAATAATGAAAGAAATCCATGACGATAACCGACCAATGTTCTTCTACGCTATTTTCTAGTAACATTATGATGTGTACAAATTGTACAATAGTAACGTAATGGCCGGTGGCCGGATAGCAGCTCTATTCTGGTAGAAGGCATGAGGCGTGTCCAAGTCTCCAATGCTAGGTTGTTGTTGTTGCTGTTGTTGTTGATGTAGCTGCTGCAATTGCTGCACTTGTTGTACTAGCCTCTGCGGTTCGGCAACACCAGCGTTTTGTTGGTCGTTGTTCTTATCGTCCATGATGACAGGAATTGTCCTTGCCCTCCATTTCGTTCGTTCTAACCTTGCTAGCTCTTCGTTGATGAGCTCGCAAAGGTTTTCAGAGCCCCTGCTTCTGGTAACTCTATTCAGTTTTTCCGTCAGTCACCTGAAACGCACAAGTGATCAAGGTAGAATGTGTTAGTAAATCTTTTACTAAATTTCAAATTCAATATTGAAGGTAACGCTATTAGTCTCCGGCAACGGCGCCAAATTGATTTAGGTGTTTTACCACGTAGTCAATTAACTAAAGTGTACACTACTGCAATCATAACAGTATGTCAATGTAGTACTTTAGGATCAAATCCACATAGACCAAGGTTACACTACGATTCTCACAAGATGAAATTAAGCTAAGACGGTAATAAGTTTTGATTTGCAAAGTAATGAAAATAACTAAAAGCGGTGTAAATTCAATAAAAGAAAAACGTTAGGTCGAGGGTTTATTCGCGGGAATCCAGAGATCATGAATCAAACAATTATTCATGGAATGGATAAATACAAATTTCAAATTCAAACATAAATATCTAACCAATCCACTTCCATGGTATTGATTACTAAATCTAGCAACATAAAATCCTAACTTTCGTTGAATATAGAGTTCTAGATCAGCATTAACGAATTGGTTCAATATGTTCACGAATCGCCTTAACATCAACTTCCGTTGGCTAAGGACAATTCGCTCGCTTATGTTCTTTCTAGCAACCTACGATACTTCCGTGGTATAGATTAAACCCTAGATCATAGGCAAGCAATCAACTTGGCCTAAGCAATAAACACAACAATAACCGAAAAGCACCAAAGATAAATCCCTATCTATGTCTAATTCAGTGATTCATGGATCCCTTTGAAACTCTAAACCTAACTATGAGACTACTCGGACATGGCAACGGAGAACAAGCAAGGAGATAGAGAGAAACTCATAATAATAATAAAAGAGAGGAAATGATTTAGAATTCTTCTCAATAGATGCATAGATTCTTCTTCTTGCTTACAAAATCAATAGCCAAAAATCTGAGTAGAATAGAGAGTAGTGAAAACAGAAATAGCCTAAAAAGTGGCTGAGAATAATATATAAATAGGGTTCTGGGCCAATTAGGTCAGAATAGGCAGTTTCCGGGGCAAAACAGGAAAATCAGAAATTTCCTTTTCCTTCTCGCCGGCTTGCATCGATCGATTTTGGACTTTCTGGGCATGCTCCATCGATCGATGCACTCCTTGCATCGATCGATTATGGCTCTTCGGAGGGTGATGCATCGATCGGCTCCAATTGTGCATCGATCGATTTTGGTTCTTCTGATAGTGTTGCATCGATCGATTCTTGCTCTTTTAGTACTGTTCCATGTGTTTTTACCCACGTAACTCCAATTTTTTCCTTAAACGCCTTTTTACCTGAGATAACTAAATAAATGACTAAAAGACTATAAAAACGAACTTTGACTGAATAAAATACTCAAAAGAAACACCAAAACATGTGTTAAAAAGCGGTAAAAACCAAGCATATCAGATGGGAATTGAAAAGTAGAACCTTTTCGTTCGCAGCGAAGGATCAGTTTATGATTTTCTTATCGTGATACGCCTTTGTTTTTTCTTTGTATATCTTTGAGTTTTCATAGGCGTTGTGTCGGATTTCATCTAGTTCATGTAGTTGGAGTAGTCTTTTTTCCCCAGCTGTTGTCATGTTTTGATTTATCTCTTTGATAGCCCATTGTGCTTTGTATTCGAGTTCCACAGGCAGATGACACGCTTTTCCATATACGAGGTTGAATGGCGTTGTTCCTAAAGGTGTCTTGAATTCCGTTCGGTATGCCCAAAGTGTGTCGTCGAGTTTCGCAGACCAATCCTTTCGATTTGCTCCAGCTGTCTTTTGCAAAATCGACTTGATTTCCCTGTTGGAGATTTCCGCTTGGCCACTTGTTTGAGGGTGGTATAGAGAGGCGAATTTGTGCGTAACTCCATTCTTCTTTAACAGGTTTTCAAAGACCTTGTTAATGAAATGAGACCCTCCATCGCTTATTACGATTCTAGGAACTCCAAAACGCATGAAAATGATCGATTTGAACATCTTAATGACCACTTTCGTGTCGTTTGTAGGGCTAGCAATTGATTCCACCCATTTAGAGACGTAGTCTACGACAACTAGTATGTATTGGTTTCCGAAGGAGGTCGGGAAAGGTCCCATGAAATTAATTCCCCATACGTCAAAAATTTCGACTTCGATGATAAAATTAAGGGGCATCTCGTTCCTGCTACGTATACTCCCCATACGTTGACACGAATTACAGAGCGAGACGTAAGCTTGTGCATCTTTAAACAAAGTTGGCCACCAGAAGCCTGTCTGGAGAACTTTAGAGACTATTTTGAAAGTTGCAAAATGGCATGCATAAGCTGAGCTATGACATCCGAATAGTATCCCATCCATTTCCTCTTCAACCACGCATCGTCGGTATAAACCGTCTGCACATCTCTTGTAAAGGTATGGTTCATCCCAAAAGTAGTGTCTTATATCTCACAAAAATTTATTCTTCCTATACCCAGAGAATTGTGGTGGTTCGACGTCTGCAGCAAGGTAATTTGCATTGTGTCTGAACCATGGGGTGTCGAACGTGTCTGGCCGCCATTTAAGTGGCCGTGAACGAATTTCGTGCGTGGCGTTAGGTATTGCGTCTATCGCGTAGATGCTGTCATCTGGCAAACTATCATTCAAGGGCACTTCATCTTCCACTCGTATTCGAGAAAGGTGATCCGCTACTATGTTATATGCTCCTTTCCGATCTCGAATTTAGATGTCGAATTCTTACAAGAGGAATATCCACCTTATTAGTATGGGTTTTGCGTCTTTCTTAGACATCAAATATTTTATCGCCGCATGATCAACATGGACTATCACCTTGGATCCAACAAGGTAGGATCGAAACTTTTCGAAAGCAAATACGACAGCCAGAAGTTCCTTTTCTGTTGTCGCATAGTTGTATTGAGCGTCGTCCATTGTTCTGCTAGCGTAATAAATAGATCGCATGCAACTTCTTGTCATTCTGTTGCCCGAGTACTGCTCCAACTGCATAATCGCTTGCGTCACACATTATTTTGAAAGGTTGTTCCCAATCATGTGGCTGCACGACTGGAGCGGAGACAAGGGCGTCTTTGAGCTTATGGAACGCAGCTAGGCACTCGTTGTTGAACTCGAAGCTCGTTTATTTGCACAATAGACGCGTGAGGGGCCTAGCTATTTGGAAAAAAACTTTTATGAATCTGCTATAGAATCCGGCGTGCCCTAGAAAACATCGGATACCTTTAACATTTGTAGGAGGTTGTAGGCTTGTCATGACCTCTATTTTTGCTTTATCCACTTCGATTACTTTTTCTGAAATTCTATGCCCGAGCACAATTCCGTCTCACACCATAAAATGACATTTTTCCCAGTTCAGGACCATATGTTTGTCTTCGCATCTTTGTAGAACTTTTCCGAGATTCGCCAAGCCTGTTTGGAATGAGGACCCGTGGACGGAAAATTCGTCCATGAAGACTTCCATAAACTCCTCGATATATTCGGTGAATATTGACATCATGCACCTCTGGAAAGTTGCGGGCGCGTTACACAATCCAAAAGGCATTCATCGGTAAGCAAACGTTCCGTACGGACAAGTGAAAGTTGTCTTCTCTTGGTCTTCCGGTCGGATGGGAATATGGAAAAATCCAGAATACCCATCGAGGAAGCAGTAGTACTGATGGTTAGCCAATTTCTCCAGCATTTGGTCTATAAATGGCAAAGGGAAATGGTCCTTCCTAGTTGTAGCGTTCAGCTTCCTGTAGTCGATGCACATGCGGTGTCCAGTGACGGCCCTTATGGTAATCATTTCGTCTTTTTCGTTCTTGATCACCGTGATCCCTCCTTTTTTTGGGACAACGTGAACTGGGCTAACCCAAGGGCTATCCGAAATCGGGAATATGATTATGGCTTCTAAAAGCTTCATAATTTCCTTCTTGACAACGCTCATCATGTTAGGGTTCAACCTCCTTTGGTGCTCCACTAAATTTTTGGCGTTATCTTCGAGATGGATCATGTGCATACAGAGATCCGGAAAGATTCCTGGTATGCCATCAAGCAAGTATCCCATAGCCTTTATTTGCTTTTTCAACTCGCGTAGTAACATTGTTGTCTCGGCTTTACTCAGACCAGAAATTATAATGACCGGGTAAGTCGAATTTGGTCCAAGGAAGGCGTACTTGAGACCGACATGCAGGGGTTTTAGCTCCATTTTAGGAGCTTTCAGTTCGCTCCACGGGTCATTTATTGATGCGGAAGTGTCCTTCGGCATTGTTGGAATATCTGTTTCGTTCTGTAAATCAAGGTAGCTCACAGTCTTTTGTAAATTTCAGTCTTATCGAGCATTTTCACACAATCCCTCAAGGTTTCTTCGAGAGTGCTACCCCCATCATTTGCGTCCAAGATTACGACTTTAAATGGTTCACTCAGGACTAATTCTTCATAGAATTCCTTAGTGACCTTTTCGACCTCATCAAGCCAGAAAGCTTGTTCGTCTAGGGTTGGTTTACTAAGGCTTTCTTTCATATCGAAGTGCATCACGAGGTCACCTAAGTGTAAGTCTATTTTCCCTTGCGAGACGTTGATCATCACCCCTGCGGTGGATAGGAATGGTCGCCCAAGTATAAGGGGATCCGCAGGTTCCTTCTCTAACTCGAGTACCACGAAATCGGTAGGAATGCAGCATTCTCCGATCATGATGGATACGTCGATGAGGATGCCTATCGGTCGTCGAACCGAACGATCCGCTAGTATTAGTGAAATCTTAGTCGGCCGGAAAGTGTGGTACCCTAAATGTTTGGCAACTGAAAGTGACATCATGTTTATGCTTGACCCCAAGTCGCATAGACAACGCTCAAATGTTACGCCTTTTATGGCGCACGAGAGCACGAAGCTTCCTCGGTCACCTCTCTTTCGAGGGGAATGGTTTTGCAAAATTGAACTACATTCATGAGTGATCATCATAACTCCTTCTTCAAGTGTCAAGGAATTAGTCAGGATGCTTTTCATAAATTTTCTTAGAGGCGGGATCATTGCGCAAGCTTCGACAAAAGGTAGTCCAACCGTTAGCTGCTCAACTATTTCCTTTAGTTTAGCTCTTTCTTTCTTTTTCTTTGGCGCCTCCCAGGCTTTCGGGTAGGGTGGTTTTGGTTTATAGCGATAATAGACTTTTCGGTCTTTCTGGATATCAATTCTCTAGATACTAAGTAGTATAAGAGGTATCAAATCCAATGGGTTAAGTTCCATAACACCAAGAATACATAGAACTACTTAAGTTAAGCAACAAGATTGGTTTTAGTTTCAATTCTAGCAATCATAATTCAATTCAAGCAAAGCAAATAAGTAAACAAGTACTAATCGAGATTGATAAATGATTAAAGCAAGCTCTAGAGTGAGGTTATTGACTTAGGTGACTTCATTGATTGATCAAGGATGCTAAACAACACAAACAAGCATTTCTCCTTAGGCTTAAAATGTCAAAACAAGACTAATCCACTTCCATGGTCTTAATCACTTTGTTAATTAACTAATCAAGAACAAATTTTCATTTGTGAAAAACTAATTAACAAACATGAATATCAAATTCCAATGCCCATAATACTCTTTAGATAACTAATCTCTTAGGCTAAACAAGTAAAATCTCTTATCTAACTTTTATGGGTATTTCATCAAACACCTTATGTGCATGAAATGCCCTAAGGTCTAAATTAGCTTTTCCAAGCTTAATCTAGCATTAAGAGCTTTAGATAAGAGAGGGAGAAGATGATCTAGGTCCTAAATATCCTTAACCATTCATGAAGACACCTAATCTACCTCACCCATGAGCTTTAAAATAAGTTATTCACTAATCATCATAAGACCCTCAAATCTCATAAGAGAAGTTAAAGATCCCATGATTAAAATGATTAGGGATATGAAAGATTAAAGAAAGTAAGATGAAACTAGATTAATAAAACTTAGATTGCATAAATAAAACCAAGATCTCTTACAAAATACTTAGCAAATCACCAAAAGGGGGTTCTTTGCCTTATAAAATAGGATAGATCACTAGAAATTAGGTTTAGGGGTATTTATAGGAAAAGGTGGGCGACCGGATCAACCCAGAACAAACCGAGTCTTGACCCGGTCGGATCTGGCTCTTCTGGTTCGGCAGCTCCACACTGGGTGGGAGGTGGCCAGTGCTGCCAGCCGGTGGGATCTATGTCTTGGGACGTCTTCACGCCGGGTTGTCTTCATCGGGTGAGGGCCAGCCGGTTTTTCCAGCCGGTGGAATCTCTGTTCTTGGGACGTCTTCACACCGGGCATGAGCAAGCCGGTGGAACTGGCCGGTGGATCTCCTGCCCCGGGGAGATCTTCACACCGGGCTGGGTGAGGCCGGTGGTACCGGCCGGTAGAATACTCTGGGTAAAACGACCATATCTCACGAATTATATGTCGGAATGACATGAAACCACCTCCTGTAGTCAGCTAACTCTCTTGGCTACAACTATTATGAAGGCCATTGAAGCTGAATCAGGTCGGGGATCCTTCGTTCTGCCAGTTCTTTCAGACGCTACGGAATGGTCTTTTTGCTACATTACTCTAAACTTCTCCAAATTGACTCCAAGCACCTATAAAACACCCCAAATGCATGGAAGACTCACTAGGACCTAATGCAAATACCTAATACTCTAATTTAAACCAAAATGCTATCAAAACTATGAAAGACGCATGCTGGTAACTAAAAATGCTAACTAAAATACAAGCTAGAACATGTAAAATATATAAATATCATATAGGCACGGGCTGGTGGTTGAGTTATCAAGCCTTCCCCGAGGAGTTCTCGGGTTGCCTCTTCTCTTTCATAGTTTCCTTCTACCTCAACTACCTTCTCTCCTTCTTTCATATCCGTGTTTTCTTCCCTTCCCATCTCTTCATGATTTTTCGGTAATTCCGGTTCTTTATAAGTCGTGCCACTTCTAAGCATGATTGCATGCAAGTTGTCTATATCCTTGGAGGATAATTTATTCAGCTCTTTTAAGGACGAGCTCGCCTTTGACCATTCAGTTTTTGTCTCCTCGACTTGAGAAGAGAGACTTACGATTTTTTCATTCAAATCCTCGTACATTTTGTCCATTTTGGCACTTAATTCATCCGTGTATTTCTCGCGAGAGGCTTCGACTCTTCGTATCATCTGTTAAATTCTTTCAAGATCTGAGATGGGTAGATTTGCAGAGAGCATGAGTTAGGATTGAACCCCTAACATTGGCTCGAGAACAGACTGGTCATGGGAAAACTGCACCTGGCCGCGGCTAAGGAGACTACACCCGCGGCAAGGTGTGCTTCGCTCGGGACTTTGGTTTCTGCATGCTTCTACTTCATTAGTTGCCTTTTGGTTGAAACGGTTAGCCCCATCTTCGAAATAATCTATGTCGCCCCAGCTTTGAGAACCATTTGGATTTCCAAAGCTATTAAGGTTGCGTGTTGCGTGTGACTCGTTTGATCGTTCCATACCGAGATGGTCCACCGTGACTGTGAAGCATTTCGGCTTTTTCGTCTTCTCTTGTTCTTTCATGGAACGTCGGAGTTGGGCGAATTCTGCTCGATTGTTGATACTCCTTGCATAGTTACTGATGAGGATGCGGGCGCCGTCCATGGATCTGGTGGTGAAGTTCCCATTGCTCGCGGTGTCGAGTGATTCTTGTGACTTTGGGTTGATGCCTTGATAGAAGATGCTCATCAAATATTCTTCGGAAAATGCATGGTGTGGGCAGTCCCTCGCGTATTCTTCGAAGCGCTCCCAGGCATAATAGAGTGTTTTTGTCTCTGCATGTTGGAATTTTTGTATTTTTACCCCTATAGAGGTAAGTAGAAGCTCTCGTGAAGAAGCGATTTACGAAAGCAACTTTTCAACCTTCCCATGTCGTGATAGACGCGGCTGTCACGGGCTTTAGCCACTTGTTGGCTTTGTCGTTCAAGGACAACGAAAAAATTTTACGTTGATTGTAATTTTTATTTGATTTTATGGTTGAACAGATATGATCTATCGGATTTTCCGTTGAATTACCACTGAATTGGCGTTGTTTAACTAGAGATATGTAGTGTACCGTATTTTCACTATTGCCATTTTTGGGAGGGGTGGTTGAATAGCTCTCCGATCCAAAAGAAGAGGCGCATCGAACTCACGAATTTTCGGTTCTCTCCTTTCGGTGTTTATCACTTCATTTTCGCCATCGGAAAGATCATCTTGCTCGTCGTCGTGTGGATCCCCATCGTACCATGGTGGCGGATCACCTAGGGGCTCGAGACCTAAGTCTCGGTCTCCCATCGAAAAGTAGCCTAAAAATGAAAAAGAAAATAACAATAAGTAGACGTTCTATTGATTTAAGCAGAGATTCGTAAGAAAAACAAATCAAAATCCCTGGCAACGGCGCCAAAAACTTGATGCGTACAGATTGTAACTAAGCTTCAGGTTTTATATTTATAACCCTAATTGTCTGCAAGTGCACAGATGTGCATTGTAGTATTTAGGGGTCGAACCACATAGATTTTGTTGTACGAAGCAATCGGATACTTAAATCGAATTGGAACACAAATAAATTGGAGTTGGTTTTGTATCACTAGAATATAAACTAGACGGTGGGATAGACGTGGTTGTAATCAATTAAACTAAACGCTAGGCTTAAGGGTATTCACAGGGATTCATGGCTAAAATGATGTAAAAATAAATGATAAAGGTAACCAACTACGAAAATTTTTGAACTCGAATCACGAATGTATGATTAGGTCACTATCGTGATCCTAACCAACTATTATCGACCAACTCGACGAGTAGCTTTCGTCTCTGGCAGCAAAGGAGGTAACGCATTATTTCGTTTACGATTCCTCATCGCTCACAATACTATATAAGTAGCTTCTTTCTCTTATAGCAAAATTGCTCGTTTTATTCTAGTTCAAGCAATTAGAAAGCACTTCTGTGAATCCAATTAAACCTAGGATCAGACTCTAAGTGAACAAATAATCATGCATTAACGAAGAAGAATAAACGAAGAACTCATAGAAGAGTAGAAACCCTAAATCAAACGCATCATCGAATTAAACCATGAAATATCCTTTGAAAAATCCCTTTAAACTCAACTCGGGAACTACTCAATCATAATGTAGCAAAACATCATAGAAGTAATAAAGTATTGCAGAATTAAAGAGATAAAGAGTGAAGAATGGAGATCGAATGATGATCCCCTTGCGCCTCCTCTCTCTCCTTTTTTGTCGCCTCCTTTTCTCTCTCTTCTTCTGTCTAAACACGAGCTGCCTCCTTAGAATGACCTAACCACGAGGTTATATAGCTTATTTTCGTCGGGAAATGCATAGGGTTTTATTAATAAGTGACGGGATTAGCTCGAGCTTTAAAACGGATCTCGAGATCGAAACAGGGGCTGGTCGCGAGCGCGTGGTTCCGAACCGCGGCGAGGTGGTGTATGGCCGCCAGTGGAGCTCCTATGGCCACGGCGAGACGGTGCTTGGCCGCGGATCTAGCTCCTCTAGCCGCGGCAAATGACCTTATGTGACAGCTTCATCCGCCTTCAATGCTTCGGGTATATTTGGTGATCCAACCGTTAGAATGTCTCCAAACCAATTGCACTTGAAAGCTGGTTGTGTCATCTTTGTTGTGTCCAAATTTGGTAATGATCAGACGGTGAAACGGTCTCTATTAGCTGCAAGACTTCTTGACGGTCCAAGTTTATCCAAAAACGTACTTTTGTTCCGAAATGCACTCTTTTATTCCTCTAAAATATGAAAATTACTTGAAAACCCTTGAAAACGGATTTAAAACACCTGCTAAAAAATACGAAAGTGATCCATAAAAACGGTCAAAAACCGGTGTTATCACATGCTCTTTCGTAATTTGGTTCTAGACTAGGCGGTAGCTAGAGTTTCTGTTAATGCAAAATTCTCAGAGGAATTTAGATCGTAGAGATTCTTTAGAATAGAATATACTAGCTCTATTATACGTGAACTTTAACTTGACTTAATTTTCTCATCAAAGGTTTAGGAAAAGATAATGAATCATATATTTATGACGTTCTTTTACCTTTTACCACTCTTTGTCGTATATGAATGGACATCTCATCTTTAGTTGGTACCCCACCCGAAACTTAACCATTATCCAAACCTCATGCAACTCTCTTTTTGTCTTATGTGCAGATATGTGCAAAAAAGCCGGAGAGGGAGGAAAGACACAATTTTCAGTCACTAAAGGCGAAGACAATATGCGATTGGTGGAGGTGAATTCAACAAAGATAAGAGCTTGGTTCTGCCTTGGAAAACTCAAAAATATGGTAAATTTTCGTGCCCCTAAGACTCTATCTCATAAAGGGGTTTCTCCCTTTCAAAAAAAAAGAAAAAAAAAATAATCGAAAATAATTGAAATGGAAAGGATCCAAGACCCTAAAAAGAGTCTAGGTTGGTCGAAATTATTATGAGGCATCCATGGTTCGTTTTTGAGAAGTATGTCATTCCGAGCCAATAGAAAAATTTAAGTCTGGGGGAATGACTAGAAAACTTCTATTTTTGGAGAAAGGAGGAAGTGCAACATTTTTACCTAAGAAGAAGTGAGTGGAAGTTGTGGTTATCAATAGGTCCTTCCTCTTTTGTTGTTTTGCATAATATCTCGCACCCTCCGATAAAATTACGGTAACCTCACCTCTAAATGCCTTTAATACCTAGCCTCGGTTGTCTTGGTTTGATCCTTTTGATGAGAAGTTCATGTTTGCACTTAATGAATTTAGAGTGCTAGTTGACCCGATTTTTGGATTTTGAAAGTTTATATTTCGTATGACGGATACCGTGGACTAGTGTTACGGGAATTTCTGGTGTTACGGGAATTTCTAGTGAGAACGTTTTAGGCTAGGTTGTGTTTGATGTAGTTCGATGATCATGGTTTAGAAGGACGGTCTCCGAGATTTCTAGTTCCTTGTGATTTTTGTTTGATCATTTCCAAGCTTAAGTTTTGTCTTGTTTGAGGACAAACAATGTTGAAGTCTGGGGTGTGATAACACTGTATTTTTACCCGTTTTACTATCTATTTAAGAACGCCTTAATAATTGTTTAACTTGGTTTTACATGCTTTAATTATGATTTTCGCATATTTGTAGTTTCTAAACTCTTTTCAGGTTACTTTCGTACCGTCAGACGTTTGATATCATATGGAGACCTTATTGATATGCTCAATTTAATACCCTAATAGTACTAAAGCAGTAGTTGTAGTCTAGTTAGGGGTCGAACATAAGGACTTACAGAAATCACACAATAAATTCTATAGTATCAAGTTAAGCTAAGCAATTCAGGTTTAGCAGAAAACAGAAAGTAGTAAACGAGTTGTATTCAATGGGAAAAATATAGGTTCAGGGATATTTCTCAGGAAATCAATGAATGCACAATAAACTAACTAATCAGGGTTCAAGTTACGCACGGTTCTAGAACTCAAATCACTAGAGTATAGTTAACCAATTGTCGTTGCGAAAACTATCTAAATCTAAACTTCAAAATCCCAAATTTCTTTGCAAATCCCTAAGAATAAATCACCTTAATTTCAAGTTTGATATGTTCACAAATCAATTAAACCAAATTTCTTTGCGAATAATCAATTTGCTCACCCTAAGTTCTATCAGGTAATTAATTGCATTGTCGTGCCTAATCAATTATCCTAAGATCTAAGTTCTAGGTGATCAATCTAGAATTAGCTTTGAGAGCAACCTAAGGTGAAGAACTAATTCAGATTATGAACCCTAAATAACTAATCAACCTAGCATTCAAAGAAATCCCTTATGAGAATCTCCAAACCTAACAAGAGATCTACTCAGACATGAAGATTAAATCAATAGACATGTTTGAATAAATACTCTATATAAAATCAGAAAGAGAAACAAAGGTTTTGAGATCTGATCTCGGACGAAGGGAAATCAGACTTGTCTCTCACCAAAATCTCTCTTAAACTAAAGCAAAATAAAGCATAGCCTAAACAAGTGGCTGTAAAATCCTATTTATAACCTAAATCACGACTTGGGGTCTTCTTGTAATTATTAAAGACTTCTGGGCACTTTTGCAATTCTTCAAGTCTTGGAAAACTCGCGGGTCGTGTCTTGCTGCGATGAGTATCGATCGATACTAGGGGGTATCGATCGATACTAGGGGGTATCGATTGATGCTTCTCGTGAAATCAGGTACTCAGCAACACGACTTCAGCTCTTGCTCCAAACTGGTCCAGAAAGCTCCAATAATTCCAATAATGCTCCAAACGTGCTAAGACCTGTAAAAGACTCTAAAAGACTCCAAAATACTATAAAGACTCTATAAAAAGGACTTATATCATGGCTTAAATAGGGTAAAAACCATGATATATCAACTCCCCCAGACTTAGCATTTTGCTTGTCCTCAAGCAAATAGAAGACCAAACCAGAGAAAGAGGTTTGAAAACGCAGAGACTCACCTGTTCATGAACCATCGAAATGACCTTTTTCCCAAGTACCCAAATGTCACCAAATCAGCTTTTGATCTAACCACCATGTACTTCTCCGTAGACATTCTCAGCTTTTCCAGACTCCGTACATTATCCCACAGCTTCGTTCAAGTAAAACCTTCATCGCCAGTTTCATCGCTGCAGCCAATGTTCAAGAACCTTCTAGATTCTTTACCAGACAATATCATNTGAACAACACTGTCCCCAGTGTTATCTAGCCTAGAGTCAGTGAAATAAAACAAAGGAACAGAATAAAATTGGGAAAAACAAGAAGTTACCTTGCTGGAACAGTGAGTATCGACCGACACACAGCCTGGTATCGATCGATACAGGCTTAAGTCGACATGAACCTTTCTGAATCGCGTAGGTTATCGATCGATACTGAAGGGTATCGATCGACACTCAGGCGATTTCGAGTTTGCTCCTTGTTTATCCTGACACAAACACAAAATGAACGAAAATAAAAACAAAAACGACTCAAAAACAGACTCACCAGTGGGTTGCCTCCCATCAAGCGCTCGTTTAACGTCAATAGCTTGACTGTAACGCCCTTCAGGCATGATAAGAATGAGAGCTTGCACCAAAACAGGCTCCATAACTCGACATTGCTAGCTTCAGAGTTCTGCTCATCATGTTGTCCACTAACTCCTGTCCTTTCTCTTTCAGCTCAGAAGTAAGAAGTACTCTAGCCTTAGAGAATGGCTTCAAGGGTCCTTTGCACTTGACCTTATACTCAATCGAATTCCCATCACTCTTCTGAGGTATCAAAGTGACATGGGGATTCTCGACCTTCTTTCTCTTGGCCTTCTTCTTTGTTGCCTTAGCCTTCTTGACAACTTCCTTGGGAACGATGGGCGGTTCAGCTGAAATGTCTGCAACAGTAGGCTCATCAGGAGGCTCTTCCAAAGGATATGATATCAATGTCGCTCCTGTTACAGCATCGATGCAAGAGACACGTCCGGGAGTTCCTCTAGGGATGGCTGTGTAGTACACCTCCTTGTCAATGTATGAGAATGAGATGCGCTTGCTGGGTGTGTCCATAATGGCACCAACCGTAGCCATGAACGGTCTTCCGAGAATCAACTGCGTACGAGATTTTGCATTCATCTCTACAACCTGAAAATCAGTAGGAACCAGGCAGTCTCCTATTGTGATCATCAAATCAGCGATTGCCCCATATGGAAGAGAGGTGGTATCGTTCGCGAACGTGATAGATGTCTTTGGAGGTTGAATATTAACTCCCAATCTCTCTGCAATTGCCCTGGACATGACATTGACGCAGGCTCCTGAGTCAACGAGAGACTCTTTGAATTCAACTCTCATGATAGAGCATGGAACTGAGAAAATCCCTGGGTCTTCCCTCTTAGTCAACTGTCTCAGTGGAGGTGGACCTCTGGCCTTAATGAAGAGTGCCTTGATCTCTTCCTCAGTTTCTCAGCAATCTTTGAAGTGACTCAGCAGAGGCCAGCCCTCTAGAGCTTCTTCAAAAGTGAACGAATGAGGTATCCTTCGTACCCTCTTCTCAAAGCCACGCAGCTGCTTTGGAGGTGTTTAGGAATGGGATTCAGCTTCTTGGGCTTGCGAACTCTTTCTGCAATCAACTCAGGTGTTTTCACAGTTTCTGGCTCGTTCTGCGAGGGGTATCGATCGACACTCGGTAGTGTATCGATCGATACTCTTGCTTTTGAATCGTTCCTGGCAGATACATCTTCATCAGAAGGAAGCTCCACATTCTGCTTACCCAGCAAAGCCTTGCATCTAGCAGCCTCCCATTCCTCCCTTTTCAGCTTAGGAAGTATAGGATAAGGTATCCTGGGTATATACACTCGTTCTGCGACTACCTTAGGCGCCACAGTCGAAATCTCACTTGTCTCCTCAGAAATCGCTTCAGTATCGACCGATACCAATGGGGTATCGATCGATACATGGGTTTTTGAAATATCCCGTTTCAGAATTGTAACCGGCATCGATCGACACTTGGGGGTATCGATCTATGCTCTGGCGATTTCAGGATCCTCATCGAAATTTTCTGCACTTGAGGAGATGGCATTGACGTGTGCTCTCGGATTTTCAGTTCTCCCCGGAAGAAAACCTTCCAGCCTCTGCACAGCTGATGCGGTTTGAACAACCTGAGTTTTCAGCTTCCTCTGGGAGAGACTGACAACTTCAATCTTCCCATTCATGTGGTCAATTTTTCCATTCAGGTCAGTGTACAGCGAGTCAAACTTCCCATTGAAATCCACCTGCAACTTCTGTTGTCCCTGAAGAACCTGTTCCATCATGAGTTCCATTTTATTATCTGTGGACTTTGGAGGGATGGGCTGGTACGAAGAGTTCCCGTAATTTCGAGTGTTGTTGCTGAAGTTTCGGTTGTTGTTGTACCCAAATTGCTGACCCTGAAATCCAGAACCACCAACATAGTTAACATCTTCTACTTCATTCTCAGCAGCAAAGTGGACCGCTTTTTGATTCTTCCCGATCAGAAAGTCCAGCTTGGCTTGAACTTCAGAAATTTGCGATGCATCAATTCCTCCAGCCTGCTTCTTCCTCTCGAAATCGGCATTCTTGGTGCTATTACTAGACGCCAAGTTCTCAATTAGCACGACTGCATCGTCTGGATACCTAGTGTTGAAGTTCCCATTACTCGCAGTATCCAGGGCCATCTGGTACCTCCAATCGATCCCTCTGTAGAATGTGCCCAGCAGCTGAAGCTGATTGAACCCATGGTGCGGACAATCCCTCTGATATGACTTGAAACGAATCCAAGCTGCCTTGAGTCCCTCTGTTGGACCTTGAGTAAACTGGGAAATCTTGTTCCTGAGCTCTTCAGACCTTGCATCATCGTAGAAATTGCACAGGAATGCTTTCTTCGTCTCATCCCATGTAGTTAGATAATCAGGAGCCAACTGCTTCAGCCAATAAGCAGCGTCTCCACCAAGAGAGTATGGGAAGAGTTTGCAGAACAAGAACTCGTTGGGTACTATATTGTACTTCATCCCAGTGACCAAGTCCTCGAACATCTCGATATGATCCATGGGATGCTCATGAGGTAGGCCATGGAAAGGGCTCTGACTCACGAGAGCATAATACGCGGGCTTCAGCTCGAAGTCGTTCCTCTGAAAAGTTGGGATGCGAATCGCAGATCGATTGGCATAGAACTGATCAGGTCTGTTGTGCTCAGCAAGTGTTCTACCTCGATCACCTTCAGCATTCCCAACGTTGGCGCGCCCAGCTGGCGCGACAATCTCCATAACAGCAGCAGGGACAACGACGTTTCCAGCTTCATCAAGTCGCTGCCCTCTATCATTACAAACATGACCCTCTTGGTCTCTCAGAATTCCAGCTTCATCAGCTCTTAAAACCACTGGGTTGTTCATCCCTGATGTTTGCTTGGTCTTTCTGTTTGTGCGTTCCACAAGCGCTAGCTGTTCCAGTGACAGTTTGATGAGGACATCGAGTCAACGACCCAAGTCATACAAGCACCACTAGTACCAAGTGGACCAGTGACTAGAACCAGGAGCAGGGACATGGAAAAGAAGTTCAACATGTTCATGGACCAGCTCAGACAAGAAGGTTTCTTCAAGACGGACACTAGTCCGCTAAGCCCATTTGCGAGCAGTTATTGGGCCGATTCTTTGAAGCAGGATCCACTCATGATCCCGGACGATCCAGAAGGCGATCCACATATGGATTTGAAGCTCTTTGAGTCTAGTTTCCAGAACACTAAAGATCAGCCCAAGAATCCTTACCATTCGGACCAGAACGTCCAAACACTGAAGACATATCGGCTGGATCCTTTGCTGGCCGATAACACTAAGTGGCCACTCATCAAGCCCAGGCTCGTGGCCCACTTATCTATGGTCGATTTCACTTCACCAGAGATGACTTAGGCCCAAGGAAGGTCATTAGTTGGGTTTGTAAGTCGTTTGGTGCTCTTTTCCCAATCTTCGTTTTTATCCCACTGGGTTTTGCGAAGATGGGTTTTTACCGAGGCCAAACGGCTTGCAATATTATTGGCCCAATTAATGACTCTCTGTAAGCCCATGAAGACCAGCTACACGAGGCCTCACTTCTATTTCTCTTAGCCTTTTAATTATTTTGTAAACGGGCCTAAATTGTTAAGGACCCGTCTTGTTATTTCCTTTTCGGTTTATTTCTTTTTCTTTGAGGGCGTGAGCTCTCTTTAAAGACCCTAAGGCTTTGTCCTTCTTGGTCACGCAGACAATAAGAATTTTCCTTGGTTATTTTCGAGTTTTTGTTCTTCACAAAAACGTTTTCTCTCTTTAGATCGTGAGTGAGTCCGATCCTTAGGGAAACCCCTTGAAGTATCAAGAGACCGTCGCCTCTCTTGTGGTTCTCATCGCCCCACCAGCAACATCCATCTTATCCCGTTGACAGAAGAGAGAGACCTTAGTCCAGCTTCTTCAACACTTGAGCACGTATCACAGTTCAACTAGCTGAGTGCTCTTGTTGCTCCTGGTTTCACGAACAGGCATACACCTGAAAAGAAAACACTATACAAGGCACGTAAGTAACCAAAGATACGATGAGTATCGATCGATACCAAGTGGTGTCGATCGATACCAACAAAGAAATCGCCGTAGTATCTACCGATACTAGTGAGTATCGATCGATACTGACGGACTTAGTCGAAACTCGACAGCTAAAACCTAATGGCGAAATTGAGTTCCCGGCAACGGCGCCAAAATTGATATGCTCAATTTAATACCCTAACAGTACTAAAGCAGTAGTTGTAGTCTAGTTCGGGGTCGAACACAAGGACTCACAGAAATCACACAATAAATTCTATAGTATCAAGCTAAGCTAAGCAATTCAGGTTTAGCAGAAAACAGAAAGTAGTAAACGAGTTGTACTCAATGGGAAAAAGATAGGTTCAGGGATATTTCTCAGGAAATCAATGAATGCACAATAAACTAACTAATCAGGGTTCAAGTTACGCACGGTTCTAGAACTCAAATCACTAGAATATAGTTAACCAACTGTCGTTGCGAAAACTATCTAAATCTAAACTTCAGAATCCCAAATTTCTTTGCAAATCCCTAAGAATAAATCAGCCTTAATTTCAAGTTTGATATGTTCACAAATCAATTAAACCAAATTTCTTTGCAAATAATCAATTTGCTCACCCTAAGTTCTATCAGGTAATTAATTGCATTGTCGTGCCTAATCAATTATCCTAAGATCTAAGTTCTAGGTGATCAATCTAGAATTAGCTTTGAGAGCAACCTAAGGTGAAGAACTAATTCAGATTATGAACCCTAAATAACTAATCAACCTAGCATTCAAAGAAATCCCTTATGAGAATCTCCAAACCTAACAAGAGATCTACTCAGACATGAAGATTAAATCAATAGACATGTTTGAATAAATACTCTATATAAAATCAGAAAGAGAAACAAAGGTTTTGAGATCTGATCTCGGACGAAGGGAAATCAGACTTGTCTCTCACCAAAATCTCTCTTAAACTAAAGCAAAATAAAGCATAGCCTAAACAAGTGGCTGTAAAATCCTATTTATAACCTAAATCACGACTTGGGGTCTTCTTGTAATTATTAAAGACTTCTGGCACTTTTTCAATTCTTCAAGTCTTGGAAAACTCGCGGTTCGTGTCTTGCTGCGATGAGTATCGATCGATACTAGGGGGTATCGATCGATGCTTCTCGTGAAATCAGGTACTCAGCAACACGACTTCAGCTCTTGCTCCAAACTGTTCCAGAAAGCTCCAATAATTCCAATATTGCTCCAAACGTGCTAAGACCTGTAAAAGACTCTAAAAGACTCCAAAATACTATAAAGACTCTATAAAAAGGACTTATATCATGGCTTAAATAGGGTAAAAACCATGATATATCACTTATCACAGTAAGATCACTCCCAAATTTGGATACAAGATAGAAGGCAGGACGACCCTTCATACCCTGTTGGTTTCAAGACAATCCAACGTTAGATCTCAAGATATATCTAATTGATTGAAGGCATGTTTTGCAGCCTCGCGAAAGAAGCACGAGAATAATATAAGTTTCAACCTCATAGGCCAACCACCGCGGGTCCAAGGCCACTGGCCGCGCTCAGAGGCTCTCCAGCCGCGGCGAAACACCATTATGCCGTAGGTCCAAGCAACACACACTCGGTGAATCAAAAACAGCCCAAAAACAACTAGTTCGAAGCCCATCTTCAAGCCCATTTTGTTTTCTCTTCAAAAACCCCCTAATGATGACCAAATCAAGAGTTGAAGACCTATAAATACTTGTTTTACAGACACAATTTCGTAACTTATATTGTGCCTCTTTTTATTTTACTTTTTGCAATCTCGAGAGGCTTCTTCACCAACCTCCTACTCTTAATTTAATTATGGTTTTGCTTTATTTAATCGTGTCTGAGTAGTTCTCTTGTTGGGCAAATGGATCTCAAGGGGCTCTCATGGATCGATTTATCATTAGGTTTTAGTGTATGGTATCGATTATGATTCTTCGTTCTATCTTTATTCTTAATGCATGTTTGCTTGATTAGCTACCTTGCAACTGATCTTAAATATTTTTAGAGTTACGAAAGTATTGGATCCATATGTTTGACCTAGGGTAGACGAGCAAAACCGTCACAAGATTTTGAAAGTATACATGTGGAGGGGTTGTGAGCGTTAACGACTTTTGAGTATAATCACTAAATTTTTGCGCGACCGGAGACGAAAGATATCGGTCGAGTACTAAAGTTGTAGGTGTGTAGGGTGTACAAAAGTAGACTACACATAGTGTCCGTATTCCAAGTTCAAGAATCCAAAGACGACAAAAAGTCGGTTTAAAAACCCTAGCCAAATTCTTAAGATTTTCGGCCATGATCCTAGAGAGTTCCCGATTGTCCAACGCTTAGTTTAATTGTTTATGTTTTCGTTTTGCTTATTGGTTTAATTTATTTACTTGCTTGCCTTCTTATTTTCTCGTTTAGTTTACAATCTTATTTTGCGTACTCGCTTATTAGTTTACAACCTCGTTTGTACCTACTCGCTTGGCTTACTTGCTTTCTTTACTTTCTCGCTTAGGTTAGTTCAAATTTCCAGCACTCGTTTCGTGACAAAAACCATAAACCTTATTATTGTTTTAGACTTCCTTACTAACTCTCTTCCTGAGGTCTCGCTGAACATCATTCTCTCCCTGTGGATCGATACCTAAAGTACTACAACGCACGTCTGTGCACTTGCAGAACTTTTAGGTTTACAAATTTAAAACCTGAAGTTTCGGAGTCGAATATGAGCGCATCAGAGAGATAGTTCGGTCTCATGAAAACTGCATGAGATCGAACCAAGCCCCTTGAAGTGAAGTCTCGGTTGAGAAATCGAAGTGAACGGCTCATAGAATCGCCATGATTATACTTTTAAAAGCGGTTGTGGAGTCCTCGGGTCTCGTGGCGGGTGCTTCGTGTTTCGCCTTTACCAAATTCTTCACAATGATACAAGCGAATCAAGCATAGCGTGGGTCGGCGGTGAATGAAAGTTGAAGATGATGCAAACATCAACCCTAGCTTAGACCTAACACATGTACCTGAGTTCGAGGATGCTCTAATGACACGTTCCAAGACATGGAGACAAAGAGAAGGGTTCAAAATTTCAGTAGAGACCCTCCAAAATACATTGGAGCTTGGATACACGCTCAGAAACCCTCCACAAGTCAGCAACCTTCAAGAGAGCTCCAAGGCACCCGATTTAGATATGATGGACGATTTTGCACGTTTGGGCCACGAGGAAGTTCAGCCTTGAATCAAACAATGTAAGTATGTTTACATGGCAGGAAATGGAGCTCAAAATATCAAGAATCTCACCGAGATCACATCAGAGCTGCAAGTTACCCCCTTTTCAAGCCATGAAGCCGATAATGAGCAAATGGCGCAAGAAAAGGAATATGAAGCTAACCACGTGGAAACACTTGAAGATCTCAATTATTTCGACTTCAAAGGACTTCAAGAGGAAGAATTCATCAAGGACTTCAAGCTGCACGGACCAGAACAAGACCAAAACAACTCGGCCTCAACTAAGCTTATTTCAAGCTGAAACCAAATATATTCAATTTATACGATTTGTGCATGTAATAAGGAGTATCCATGTGATAATTATAATGTCAAGGGACCTCATTTCAAGCCATAGAAGGTCACATGAAGTTAAATTATTTTTCTTTTTAGTTTAAGTGAACTTTCCTTTTTTGTGTCCAAATGAGACGTGTTGTTGTTTTCTTGTTTCTCTTTTAGAAGTCATGTTGTTTTGAGTCTTTGTTTCTGTTTAGTGTCGACATAAATTAGGTCTTAGCTGATAGGACCACTTTATCAGGTCCCATTGCAGATGTAACGCCCGTGTTCCGGAGGAATTAATTATTGGGGAAAAATAATAATTAATTCGGGTTGTTCCGGACAGTATCGATCGATACTAGGCGGTATCGATCGATACCCGTCGGGATTTCTCCTTATAAGTCTTCTTCCTCTTCTCTTCTTACGCGTGGAAACCAATTCTTTTGGGAAAATAAAGTCTTGGTCGCGAGAGAGAGAGAGAGAGAGAGAGTGAGAGAAGGAGGGCGAGAGCTAAGGAGAGAAGCTTGGTGAAGCTTGGATCTTGCGAGATCGAGAGAGATTCGAGCTTGGGAGAAGCTTGAAGAAGAGATCGGAAGAGTTTGGTTTGGTGAGCTAGAGAGAAGCGTGAGAGGTCTTCTAGAGCTCGATCCAGCCGATTTAAGGTGAGTTGGGACCAAAGGTTAGCAATTAAGCTTGTGTGGTGCGTTGTTTAAGCTTGATTGATGATTTTCGTGGTTGGTCTTGGCGATTTCTGGGTTTAGATCTCGCGGAGGTTGTGAGTTGCAGGTGAGTATCGATCGATACCCTGTGAGTATCGATCGATACCCGTCCTTTGTCGGTAGACTCGTGTTGAGTCAGTATCGATCGATACCAGGTAGGTATCGGTCGATACCAGCCGTTTGCCTGTGGACTTGTGTGTTGAGTATCGATCGATACCAAGGGGGTATCGATCGATACTGGTTGTTGTGCCTTGAAAGCGTGTTGTGTGTTTACCTTTCAGGCTATGTGTCTAGCAGTTCTTGGGATGGAATTGCTAGGCGTTGGTATAGTTTTTCATGGTGATGAATTGCTATTTGTGTGGGAAGTTTTAATTGGTGATAATTAATCCTTCGTATTAAAAATTGATAATTGTTGCTGATTGTGCTTATTGTTTAGCCTGTTGTTGGGATGATCTCTCACTCAGCGTTTGGTTAGCCAAATGTTGATGCATCACTTTTGTCGATGCAGGTAAAGATAAGGTGTGATCGTGGAATCGAGGCAGTGAAGAGGGGATGATTAGGACCCGGGGTTTGTTGTCGTTGTTGTTATTGTGGTTGTTGCTGTTGTAGAATTGGAATAATTATTGTATTGTATAATTATTGTTGTTTAATTTAAAAAAAAAAAAAAAAGTGCGGTCGTTTCAAATTGGTATCAGAGCCCATACGGTTCTAGGAGCCTAGGTGGTTCTAGAATAGATTGGGTGTTGTGTGGGGTCTTAGAATCATCCTCTTCGAGCCTTGTGAGATTCCACGGTGAGTATCTTTATTGTGATGATTGTTCTTAGTTCTTAGCTTGTGCTTCTGCACGTGTGCAGATGGCTAGAGGGCGTGGTAGAGGTCGTGGCCGTGGTAGAGGTCGTGGCCGTGTGCCGGAGGAGCAGGTCGAGGAGTCGCGTGCGAGTCAGGTTGGGTCTGAGGGTGTGGCCGGCGTGAGTGCCGTTGGGGCTGGCGTGAGTGCCAGTGTGGCTGGTGTTCCAGCGGGTGCTGCGGGTGTAGCAGCGGGTGATGCTCGGGCCCGAGATGATCGCATAGCGGATCTGTTGACGAGGTTGTTGGAGCGGTTACCAGAGAGGGTACCGGCTCAGGCTCCTGTGGTTCCGGTAGTTGTGGAGGCTCAGCCTCAGGTGGCAGCTGCGGTTGCTGAGGAGCTCCCATCCTACCTTAGGATGATGGAGCAGATGCAGAGGATTGGCACGGGGTTCTTCTCTGGAGGTGCTAATCCTGAGGACGCTGATGCGTGGTTGAGGAGGATAGAGCGGAATTTCCTCTCGAGTAGGTGTCCCGCGGGATACCAGGTGGACATTGCGGTCCATTATCTGGAGGGTGATGCGCATCTCTGGTGGAGGGGTGTGGCAGCACGGAGAGTTCAGGCCGCGATGGCTTGGGCGGATTTTGTGGAGGAGTTTAACTCCAAGTACTTTCCTCAGGAGGCGTTCAACCGGTTAGGGTCGAGGCTTGCGAGTTTGACTCAGGGGGATCGGTCGGTACGCGAGTATGAGGTGGAGTTCATCCGGCTCGGGTCTTATGTTAGACGAGCGGGTGAGAGTGAGTCGGCCCGTGTGCAGAGATTCTTGATGGGTCTTCGGGTTGACTTGAGGAACCGTTGCATGGTGAGGCCTTTTTGCACGGTTGATGAGTTGGTTGAGACTGCAGCCTTGCTAGAGGAGGGTCTGAAGGACGAGGTGGTAGTGGCTACACCGCGTTTTCAGGCGAGATCTGTGCAGCAGCAGTCAGGTCCGAGCAGAGGCAGTAGTAAGCCGATGCAAGGACAGAAGCGGAAGCGGGAGAGCGCTTCGAGTGGTAGTCGGGGTGGTCCGGGTTGCTTTGGTTGTGGGAGCATGGATCACCGAGTGGCGAGCTGTCCTCAGAAGGGCGGAGCGCGAGTGGATTCTCGAGTGTGCTATCACTGCAAGGAGGCGGGGCACATCAGGCCTCAGTGTCCCCAGTTGCGGCAGAGTGAGACCACGGTGGTGCAGCCTCTCAGGCAGGTGGCATCAGCGCCTCGAGTGTACTCCATCACCGAGACCGGAGAGCCGAGTTCCAGGCCGATCACAGGTATTTTCTTAGACTCATCTAAGTTTAATTCTGTGTTGGGGAACGTCGTGCTTGTCGGGGTGTTAAGGTTCTCGGCACATGTATATGTGCAGGGACCTTGTGTGTTGGAGGTGTAGAGTGTCATGTGTTGTTTGACACGGGAGCATCGCATTGCTTCGTTTCCCCGGAGTTGGCCGAGAAGGCTAATCTACGGAGCGAGCCCGGTGTGAGTTTGGGTTTCGTGGAGGTTGCCGGAGGGAAGCTCCTGAGAATTCACGGTCGGGTGCGAGACGTGGATGTTCAGGTAACAGGAGAGTCCATGGCTGCCGATTTGATTATCTGCTCCGTGGAGCTGTACGATGTCATCTTGGGCATGGATTGGCTCGGGAAGTTCAGAGCGCATCTGGACTGTCACCGAGGGCGAGTCGAGTTCGACCAGGGGAAAGGGAAGTTGGTGTATCAGGGTGTGAGACCGACTTTCGGGAGTCTCGTGATCTCGGTTGTGCACGCGGAGCGTCTGATCGAGAGGGGTTGTGAGGCGTATTTGGCTACCATTTCCTTGCCGGAGGCCGTCGGGGAGGCTAGGGTTCAGGATATTCGTGTGGTTTGTGAGTTCCAGGATGTGTTCCAGTCGTTGCAGGGATTGCCACCATCTAGGTCGGATCCTTTCACGATCGAGTTGGAACCGGGGACGGCACCGATATGCAGGGCTCCTTATAGGATGGCTCCAGCGGAGATGGCAGAGCTGAAGAAGCAGCTGGCGGAATTGTTGGGTAAGGGATTTATTCGTCCGAGTTCTTCACCGTGGGGAGCACCGGTGTTGTTCGTGAAGAAGAAGGACGGGAGTTTTCGGTTGTGTATTGATTACCGGGGACTTAACCGAGTCACAGTGAAGAACAGGTATCCTCTTCCTCGGATTGATGAGTTGTTGGATCAGTTGAGAGGGGCTACTTGGTTCTCCAAGATTGACTTGGCGTCGGGATATCATCAGATCCCCATCGATGAGGTAGATATCCGGAAGACGGCTTTCAGATCTCGTTATGGCCACTACGAGTTTGTGGTGATGCCATTTGGGTTGACAAATGCAACCGCTGCATTTATGAGATTGATGAACAGCGTTTTCCAGGAGTATCTATATGAGTTCGTGATCATCTTTATCGATGATATCTTGGTGTATTCGAGGAGCCGGGAGGAGCATGAGGTGCATCTGCGTGTGGTTCTTTCGAGGCTGCGGGAACAGAAGTTATTTGCTAAGTTGAGCAAGTGTAGCTTCTGGCAGAGGGAGATCGGTTTTCTGGGTCACATTGTCTCTGCGGAGGGAGTGTCGGTAGATCCGGAGAAGATCCAGGCCATTAGTACTTGGCCGAGGCCGAGGAATGCTACTGAGATTCGGAGTTTTCTCGGGTTGGCAGGGTATTATCGGCGGTTCGTCAAGGGTTTCGCGAGTCTGGCTAAGTCTATGACGAAGCTGACAGGGAAGGATGTTCCTTTCGTGTGGTCCTCAGAGTGTGATGAGAGTTTCGCGGAACTGAAGGCCATGTTGACTAGTACTCCAGTATTGGCGTTACCTGAGGCGGGCGAGCCTTACGTGGTGTACACCGATGCGTCGGGAGTGGGTCTTGGTTGTGTGTTGATGCAGCGGGGGAAGGTTATTGCCTATGCTTCGCGGCAGCTGCGCAAGCATGAGGGCAACTACCCTACCCATGACCTGGAGATGGCTGCAGTGGTTTTCGCTTTGAAGATTTGGAGATCTTATCTTTATGGCGGAAAGGTGCAGGTGTTTACAGATCATAAGAGCTTGAAGTACATTTTCACTCAGCCTGAGTTGAATTTGAGACAGAGGCGCTGGATGGAGCTAGTGGCCGATTATGATCTGGAGATAGCTTACCATCCTGGTAAGGCTAATCTGGTTGCGGATGCGTTGAGTCGGAAGCGGGTGGCTTTGGCTCGGGAGCTTGAGGTTGAGTCTTTGGTGAGCGAGATTAGCACATTGCGCTTATGTGTTGTATCTCAGGAACCTTTGGGCTTAGAGGCGGCTAACCAGGCGGATCTTTTGAGCAGAGTTCGGTTGGCTCAGGAAAAAGATGAGGGTTTGGTTAAGGCTTCGAGAGCGGAGGGTTCTGAGTATCAGGTATCTGCGAACGGCACTATCCTTGTTAGTGGGAGGGTATGCGTACCTTTGGATGAGTATTTGCGGCGAGAGATCCTGAGTGAGGCTCATTCGAGTATGTTCGCGATTCATCCAGGAGCGACTAAGATGTACCGCGATCTCAAACACTATTATCATTGGGTCGGGATGAAGAAGGATGTGGCTAACTGGGTTGCGTCGTGTAACGTGTGCCAGTTAGTGAAGGCGGAGAACCAGGTTCCGAGTGGTTTGTTGCGGAGTTTACCCATTCCAGAGTGGAAGTGGGATATGATCACGATGGATTTCGTGGTGGGTTTACCAGTTTCTCGGACCAAGGATGCTGTTTGGGTCATTGTTGATCGATTGACCAAGTGTGCGCGTTTTCTGGCCATTAAGAAGACCGATGGGGCATTGGTGTTGGCTAGGAAGTACGTGCAGGAGATTGTGAGACTGTATGGAGTACCGGTGAGCATTGTTTCGGACCGGGATCCTAAGTTCACATCGGAGTTCTGGAATGCGTTTCAGGCAGAGATGGGCACGAAGGTGCACTTGAGCACGGCGTATCATCCTCAGACAGATGGGCAGTCCGAGCGGACCATCCAGACTCTGGAGGATTTGTTGAGGATGTGTGTGCTGGATTGGGGTGGTCACTGGGTGGATCATTTGAGCTTGGTTGAGTTTGCGTATAACAATAGTTACCAGGCGAGTATTGGGATGGCTCCATATGAGGCTCTGTATGGGAGGCCATGTCGTACCCCGTTGTGTTGGACACAAGTGGGGGAGAGGAACACTTTGGGTGCGAGTTTTGTTCAGGAAACTACGGAGAAGATCCGGGTTTTGAAGCTGAACATGAAAGAGGCCCAAGATCGGCAAAAGAGTTATGCCGATAAGAGGCGGAAAGAGCTTGTGTTTGAGGTGGGAGATAGTGTGTATCTCAAGATGGCTTTACTGAGAGGTCTGAACAGGTCCATTGTTGCGACTAAGTTGAGTCCGAGGTATATGGGACCGTTCCGGATTGTGGAGCGTGTTGGACCGGTAGCGTATCGGTTGGAGTTACCCGCGGTTATGCAAGCATTTCATAAGGTCTTCCATGTGTCGATGCTGAAGAAGTGTTTGCATAGGGGTGACGAGGTATTGGCTGAGATTCCGTCAGATCTCCAGCCCAATATGACCGTTGAGGCGAGACCTTTGAGAGTTCTCGAGCGGAGGGTCAAGGAGCTTCGTCGGAAGAGGATTCCGATGATGCGAGTTCTGTGGGACTGTGACGGGGTGCAGGAGGAAACTTGGGAGCCAGAGGCTAGGATGGAAGCGAGGTTCCAGAAGTGGTTCCAGAAGCAAGCTGCGGCTTGAGTTCCATCGAGAGGTTCCAGTTTCGGTTGTAGCTGTATGCTATGTGTGTTTCATTTTGTATTTCCGTTGTGTAGAACGATGTTACATTATGATGTATAATAAGATGAGTATTTCTTATTATTGGTGACTTTGGGAGTCACGGCTTCGCATTACGTTTGGGGTAAAAGCGTTAATGCGAGAGAGTAATAAGATGGGTGTTCTTATTGCTGTTGTGAGCGTTGCGTGTTTCAGTTAAGCTTGTTCGGAAAAATGAGTCGAGTGACGAGACCGGGTTATTTCACTTAGCGGTTCTATGTGGTGGGTCGGATTGCAGGCGTATGGTACTTGTTTGTTTTATTACGTTTGTATTGATGACCTACTGCAGAGAGTTGTTGGGTGTTAAAGGTAGCCTAGTCATAGTTGTCTTGACAAGTCTTTCTAAAGCAAGCCGACACTGGAAGGTGCGCAAGGAAGGTGCGATGGCCTGGTTGTTGGTCATGCACGGCAGATATTCCAGGTACGGAATATGGGTGATGCTGGTGTTGCCTTGCGAGGATTTACACGGATCACGAGAGGTAGTTCAGTCGAGATGCTTATAGATGTGTGATTTATTGCTCGTTGAGAGGACTGGTTCCTCTGGTGCCGATAGCTCGCAGGACTGTGTGTCTTACGAGTGTGAGTGGCGATGTACCCAGACTCGGGAGGTTTATAGCCTAGAGTGATACGTGATACCGTGGATTCGTAACGAGTATGTCCTAGACGTAGGATATATTCCCTAGAATTGAGTGGTATGGGGTATTGAGACTCTTATAGGTTATATTACCGAGTGGAGTGGTATGGCAGATACCCAGAACTCGGAGATGCTGCGGTGTCTTGGGTGATCTGGTATGGTTGATACCTTGCGAGGATATGGCTGATGCTCGGAACTCGGAGATGCTGCGGTGTCTTGAGTGATGGGGTTGGCGTGTGTTGAGCAATAAGTACATATGATGTCGCGGTGTCATAAGCATAGGGACTGAGTGGGAAACCTCGGAGGTTGGTTTTTGGACCTCGTGTGAGTGTTGAGATGGCCGGGTTTGGCCAAAGATTGTGTAATCGTTGCGACGATTGAGGTTCATTGGAGATGAACGGTTCATGGGAGATGAACGGTAACGAAGATTCGAGGTCGAATCTAAGTTAGTGGGGGAGAATTGTAACGCCCGTGTTCCGGAGGAATTAATTATTGGGGAAAAATAATAATTAATTCGGGTTGTTCCGGACAGTATCGATCGATACTAGGCGGTATCGATCGATATCCGTCGGGATTTCTCCTTATAAGTCTTCTTCCTCTTCTCTTCTTACGCGTGGAAACCATTTCTTTTGGGAAAATAAAGTCTTGGTCGCGAGAGAGAGAGAGAGTGAGAGAAGGAGGGCGAGAGCTAAGGAGAGAAGCTTGGTGAAGCTTGGATCTTGCGAGATCGAGAGAGATTCGAGCTTGGGAGAAGCTTGAAGAAGAGATCGGAAGAGTTTGGTTTGGTGAGCTAGAGAGAAGCGTGAGAGGTCTTCTAGAGCTCGATCCAGCCGATTTAAGGTGAGTTGGGACCAAAGGTTAGCAATTAAGCTTGTGTGGTGCATTGTTTAAGCTTGATTAATGATTTTCGTGGTTGGTCTTAGCGATTTCTGGGTTTAGATCTCGCGGAGGTTGTGAGTTGCAGGTGAGTATCGATCGATACCCTGTGAGTATCGATCGATACCCGTCCTTTGTCGGTAGACTCGTGTTGAGTCAGTATCGATCGATACCAGGTAGGTATCGGTCGATACCAGCCGTTTGCATGTGGACTTGTGTGTTGAGTATCGATCGATACCAAGGGGGTATCGATCGATACTGGTTGTTGTGCCTTGAAAGCGTGTTGTGTGTTTACCTTTCAGGCTATGTGTCTAGCAGTTCTTGGGATGGAATTGCTAGGCGTTGGTATAGTTTTTCATGGTGATGAATTGCTATTTGTGTGGGAAGTTTTAATTGGTGATAATTAATCCTTCGTATTAAAAATTGATAATTGTTGCTGATTGTGCTTGTTGTTTAGCCTGTTGTTGGGATGATCTCTCACTCAGCGTTTGGTTAGCCAAATGTTGATGCATCACTTTTGTCGATGCAGGTAAAGATAAGGTGTGATCGTGGAATCGAGGCAGTGAAGAGGGGATGGTTAGGACCCGGGGTTTGTTGTCGTTGTTGTTATTGTGGTTGTTGCTGTTGTAGAATTGGAATAATTATTGTATTGTATAATTATTGTTGTTTAATTTAAAAAAAAAAAAAAAAGTGCGGTCGTTTCAGCAGACGTGTAAATTTTGGACCCCTTTTCTGATTAATAAAGACGACGTATTCTTCTTCTCCTTCAAGTGTAGCCTTGAGAGAAACTTTTGTTCTTGCTTGTGTGTGTGATTCATACAAGTCTGATCCTTGTATCGTATCAGAGACTCACCATCCCTCTATGTCGTACCTCGTTCCATCTCGATTCAGATTGTTTGTGGAATCAAGTTCTCTTGGTCGTGTGTTGTTTGTGGAATCAACCAGCAACCCTTCGCCCTCATCTCTACCTTCAATCATCATCCATTCAACATGTTGGTCTTGAAACCGTGTGTAGTAAGAGAGGTGGAATTCGATCTTACATCAGAAGAGTAACAAGCTCGCCTTTGCGGACACTAGCCACATTTTCTCTCGAATAGATGGTGTGTGCTAAGAGCTTGTGTACGAAGCGAACATCGGGATGCGTGAGTAAGGAAGCCTTAGATCTTCCGTTGTCGTAAACTCCTTGTCCCATTGTGTGCCACAACTCTCTATTGGGATTCTCCTCGGGGTTAATCTCATCGAAATATTGAAGCCTTAAAGCTTCACAAGGTTCCGGAACGGTTAGCGCATAAGAGTATCCATGTATGGTAAGAGTAAGTGTACCGTCATTTGCTCTTGGATTAGAGCGTCTCTTGTAGCACATGGTGACGGTTGCTAAAAATTCCTTTGGTGAGATCGTCGTAGGTGGGGAGATTGAGCTCCATGAAAGGTCTAAGATTAAGCTTGTTGAGATACCAAATCACGACTTCTCTAATCCCGACCAAGTCGAGAGTCGAGTAATCTATACGAGGTGTTGATTTGATAACCATCTTTTTGAGATTCTCTAGATAGTCGATATTCGGGTCCATAGGCTGCCCGACATATCGTACTCTCGGTCTTGGTTCTGGAGGTAGCATTGGTTCACGTGGAGTGGAAGGTGTCGGGTCACGTGGAGGGAGTGTAGCGCGAGATCGAGTTTGCGGTCGTCGTTTTCTCATTACGAACTCGGAGAGATTAGTGTCATCCTCCATGCTAGTTGTATCCGATCTGCCTTGGATCTCCTCAGGACGCCTAGAGAGTGATCTCCGTGATGATTCTCCTACGTATCCGCTCTTCTTAGAGTGTGTTATGCGAGATCTCATGTGGTCCATTGTTCATGCAAAATAGAAAACAAATCTCTGCAAAAATATGAATATGGTTGTGATTGAAAAGTTTCAATGCGTGAGGATACTAAATCGAGTATCAAGAGACACATTCAATCGACAAACGAGTAATATCAAACATAAATCTAGCAAATCAAGATGCTAATTACTAGTTTTGGGTTTGTGATGTTCGTACATAAAGATTCTAAAAATAGATTTTAAGCTCATTTTTATGCAAATTTAATAAATCACTGTATACTAATCATCAACTAAACTAGACTTGGCCAAATTAATCAAAGTTACTCTCCAAAATTATTTTTTAATTATGCTCGAAAATTTCTAATCCCAAAAATCTCAAATCCATTATAATTAAGTGTTAAAATCGATAATCTAATCATTCTAGAAGTTCAATTTAGAGTTCTATTACAATTTCTAGCCATCATAGACATAGATCTATTAAATTAAGAAAAACCTTAGGGTTTGGCTCATATGAAAAAGTAGAAGTGTAGGATAATACCTTCTTGGAAAAGATAAGATAGTTATGGAATTGGAATCTCCTTTGAAAAAGATTTAGAATGAACCAAACAAATTTTGTAAAAGCAAAATTGAAAAAGTTGTTCTTGCTCAAAATCTCCAAGTCTCTTGGGAGAGAAGAAGAAAGAAAGCTTTTAATTTAGAAATACTCTTTTGGTTTTTGAAAAGTTGTTTTATTGCAAAAAAAAGAAGTTTTCTGTTTTTCAAAAAAAAATTGGAACTTACCTTAGCGGGGCACGGAAATTAAACCGGTTTTGGTTTCATTTCATGTCAGGAACATGTTCAGGATTGCATGGTTAATGATTGGAAACATTTCGGGAAAGGTCGGGATTGGTTTCGAGTCGGAATGGCCTGGCCGCGGGTCGAGCCTACGCGATCGCAGCCAAAGCCCTCTTCGCCGCGGGTCGGCTTCATCCTGCCGCGGTCGATCGCCTCCTCGCTGTGGGACCAGGCAACGAAGGCGCGGTCGAGCCTCCATTTGCCGCGGGTGCAGCTCCTCTTGCCGCGGCCGAATGGCCTTGTGCAGATCCTCCTGCCGAGACCGAATGGCCTTCGCCTCGGGAGTCTTTTCTCCTTCATTCGTTTGGCGTTTTACGATCTTTTTGCGTCGCTTCTTCATTTTTTGTGTTTTCTGATTTTTTCAATGTTTTTCGGTTTTTGTGGTTTTATATAAAGCCTGAAGTACTAAAAAGAAAAAATGTTAATAGAAAAAGAACGATAAAATAAAAAGAAAGTAAAACGTACCAAATGGGTTGCCTCCCATTAAGCGCTTTTGGTTAAAATCGTTAGCTCGGCTTTTTGGTGAGACTTGGCGTGAGCAGTAGATGTCTCGGGAACAAATGTTCTTTGGGTTTCATCGAATTTGGGATGTGATTCGCCTATCTTTGGTATCACCTTCTTCTTTCCGCGTTTCCTCAGAACTTTTGTGTTTTGAAGAAGTTGTTTCGTCTTCTCTATCATTCCTTCCACTCGTTCTTCTTTGGTGTCTCTTAAGTCGGATGGAATGGTGATCCTGATTTTTGCAAACGGTTTAGAAACAAAAGGTTGACTTACCTTAGGGGGCTCCGGCTTAGTCGACTCATCTTTCTCTCTTCCTTTAGGGAGAATCGACTTTTTCTTCTTGTGCTTGACCCTCGAGATTGGAATTCCGTCCGAGACAGTTGGATAGAACTTCCTTCGATCCACATTCAAGAAGACAACATGACGGTTAGCATGATCGAGGATGGTGTCAACGGTAGCTAAGAACGATTGACCAAAAATCTATGGTCTATCCTTGTCTCGATCCATCTCGAGAACTTGAAAATCAGCGGGAACAATCTTGTTTTCAATAAGTAGTTGAAGATCGTTGATCACTCCCTCGGGCTTCTTTTGTGATGAATCTCTAAACATTACGCTCACGTTAGAGGGTGTGAAAGTCTTTATACCAAGCTTCTTGGCAAATGTCTTTGACATGATGTTGACGTTGGCTCCCGAATCGCATAGACAATCTACAAAATTTATTCTGAAAATCGAGCAAGAGAAAGAAAAACGTCTCGGATCATCGGCTTTTCTTAGCCTTTGAAACGGAACTTGTTTTGGTACCTCAAATGATGGTTCTCGAACCATGTTGGATTTTGTTTGGCTCTTCCATAGAGTGGGAAGAATTTTGAAGCTTTGTCTCACCGTCGACTTCCTTTTTGGGCACGGTGGAGATCACGATGCAAAATCTCTTCGGATTATCTTCTACTCTTCCGGGTAAAGCTCTGTTCGGTCTCTTAGTGGAGTCTGCGGTTTGAGAGACTTGCATATCCAACTTCTTGACATGGGTCGAAAGAGATTCAAATTTCCCATTCAAGTCGTTGTACATATAATCGACTTTGACGTTAAAATCTTTCGTCGTCTTCACGTTGCTTTGAGCGAGTAGTTGAATCACTACAAGAAAAAAGGCTTTTCTTAGCGGCTGAATAACGCTATCTAACGATACCATAGTGTTTTAACAAGCGATGTATCATCGCCCGTCATAATAGGTCAGGCACTTTAGATAGCGGTTTTTGACATTGCTATCGTGTCTAACGATACGATAGCGTTAAGAAAAGCGCTCTGACATAGCCCGCGATAATAGGTCCGCCACTTTCGATAGCGGTTGTTGGTATTGCTATCGTGTCTTCATTTATTCATAACATTTTTGTAAATTTACTATAGCATTCGAAATATGTAATTGATTCATGTTATTGTTTTAATAAATTGTATTTAAATTATGATTTATTATGATTTTTTTTTGGTTTTTGAATAATTTGGCATATTAAAAAAAAAATATGTGATTGATTCATGTATTTGTATTTCTATAATTTTCTAATAAATTATATTTAAATTACGATTTATTGGGATTTTATTTTTTGGTTTTAGATAATTTGACATATAAAAAAAGAAAATACCAAATTTTGTTATATTTATATGAAACCATGATTAAAAAAAACCTATATTACAAAGTAAAAATAAAAAATTAAAAGATAAATTCATACAACTCTTGTATTTATACTTGTGAATTCTCTCCACACTCTTGGACCTCCAATTTTTGAAACTTCTTCGATATTATCAACAAAATCAGGTAACTCCTGCAATAATAAAAAAAATCATGGTTACTCAAAAAATTGCGAGTGGGATATCAAATCATGGATACTCAAAAAATTGCGAGTGGAAAATCTACAATAACTCGATCAAGACTACGGCATTAGCACTTACTTTCTCTATAATGTCTGAGGGATTGAAAAGAGTATGGCTGACTGGAGAGAAAACCTCAACTTCAGTAGAAAAAGCATAATCCTATAGAAATGAAAATCACTTAAGTTAGCTAAAACCTCAATGAGACGCATCGTCGTAAAGCAATATCAAAACTTTAAAACCTATGAAACGAGGTTTACCTTAACTTTAAGATCTAGAGCTTGATAATACGGATCTGTATCATACTCAAAGCAAAGCCTCTTCACATTCCACTACCAAAAGAAAAAACAATTCAGGACACAGATAATAAGCATTACAGATTTTCTCTATTGCCTAAAGTAAATCAATTTTCAAAAAAAAAATAGAACTTTCTGCAGAACCTAAACTCTAAGAAACACAGCATTACATGTTGCAAGCAACGAAGCAGAATTTCGACAAGTACCATCACAAACAAGGATCAACAATACATTGCAATCAAAGATATGAACAAGAACGCGTCTAGATCAAATCAAATTATACCAATTCAACATTAAATCAGGAAACCCAAATTGGATCAGAGGGCGTCACTCACCCTAGGTTTCAGATCCGAGTGGTAATGAAATTTTCAGTCCCGGAAATAGGGAAACGAAGGACGGGGGAGAAAAGATCAAGGGCTCGTTTGAGGGATTTGAGACTGAGCTTTTTCAGCGATTGTGGCTCAATCAGTTAGGAACAAATCAATTAGAAACACTCGGTTGCCTAAAACTAAAACATGAAAGGAAGTAAAAATTCAATCTTTAATCAATTCAGTTGTTTCTAGGTGACTTAATCTCTATAGATGGGTTGCAATGGGACTCTTCTCGAGATTGGGATTATTAAATCTTTGCTGAATAAAGGAGTGAAACCTAAAATTCACCTTAATTCGATTGGAACCACTGAGAGAGACGACCCGTGCAATACTCTGACGTTCCTCAAGCGTGAAATCCTGCTCTGACGCTGCTTGTTTCAGATTCTTTTTTCCTCTGTTCATCTCTTTAACCCTTCAACTCAAAATTCTTAAAAGTTCCGGCATCGTCCTTCGTTTAGGGTTTACAGAGAGAAAGAGGTGAGAGGTGAGAAGTGACGAGGAAGCGTAGGATCGATATGAGAGAGAGAAAAGTAAGATCCAACGGTTTAATATCGTGCCACATCATCGATCCAAGTGATATCTTTCCATAGGCTTTCATTTTCTAAATGTTTATTTATTTTTTCATACCCTAAATAAAACAATATTTAATATGTTTTATTTATAGTTTTAATTTCGAAAATATTTTATATCATTGAGTTTATGATAAATTATTTACTTTCATAATAATATATAATTTTGGAGTTTACAAAAAAATTAAAAACAAAAACTATATAACAAATGTTGTGTGACACTAAACTATAGATGAAATACTTAGTAACTTAACATTAGTTTATAGGGTTTGTATGTTTGTAATCATTTTTACAATAAATTTGTAATCATTTTCAATCATTGACAATCATTTTAATTTTCATTTGGTAATTTCACAACATAACATAAATAGTTTATACCCATAAATGAACATAATCTATACCCTAAACACTAACTAAATAAAATCAATAATAAACACTTAGTTCTTTCTTTTGGTTTTATCTTTAAAATTTATTTTATATATATATATATAATTTTAAGACAAAATTTTATTATATATTCTATTGTTATTTCACAAATAACAAATAAATTATATCCTATACCCTAAACACTATACACTCAATCGTAACCATAAACCCTAAATGAAGACTATTATGTTTTTAGTATGAAACAATAATTTATTGTATTTTCTTTTGTTAATCGACAAATAGGAAAAATATGTTTCAAGTGTGAATCATAAACCCTACACTCCAATGATCTAAACCCTAAATCAAATATTTAAGACTTATACTTTTATTTTTTCTAATTGACAAATAGGAAAAATATGTTTTCGGAAATTACAAAGAAATTATATTTTAAATCTTAAACCCTAAATCAACATAACCTAAACTCTAAACGCCAATACCCTAAACCCTAAATCAAATATTCAACACTTAATTTTTTAGGTTTATCTTAAAAAATTGTTTTATATATATTATGTTATACATATGAGATAAATATTTATTGTATATTCTATTGTTAGTTAGGAAATTATAAAGAAATTATATTTCACACAATAAACTCTATACTCCAATACCCTAAACCCTAAATCAATTATTCAAGACATAATTAATTTTTTCTTTATTTTGTTCAAAAACTTATATATTACAAATCTTATACCTTATACCCTAAATTCTATATACCCTAAACTATAAATCAATGATCATAATTGTTATATGTAGGTTTACAATAGCATTCGTTTTTTTGTAATTCTTTTGTTGTTCATTTTCAGATATTGTTATTTCTGATATGTTGTCTAAATAGTCAATATATTAAAAAAAGTTCCATTTATCGGAAAATCAAGAGAAAATTACATAATGTCAATGTACTTTATGTAATTCAAACTCCAAGGCAAGAAGCATGTGTTTGTCGTAACACTGGAAAGCATGTGTTTGTCGTAACACTGGAAAGCATGTGTTTGTTGTAACACTGGAATTCTCCAGCGCCAGAAAGCTTAGCGTCTTTAATTTATGAGAAGGATATGGAAATCTTTTCAATTGTCCAAATGCAATTCTCCTGTCCATTTCACCTGAAAGATAGATTAAGTTTAAAGATTTCAGCCTCTTTATTTTCATATGTGCATATCAATTCATCATAACATATCAGAAATGGCATCACCTTGAGCATATGGTGACACAAATGACAATAAACAGGCAAATAGTTAAAGCCATATCAATCTTCTGGAAGCTGGACATCTCATCTCATAAACTGGGCTTGTTTCATCTTTAAGAAACGTTTAAACAACATCAGAAGCTAAAATTAAGAGCTTCTAGTATACATAAATTAAATAATAAGGATAGATTCCACTATCGAAACGAAGAGACTTGGCAGAGAAAAAGAGTCAAAAGGGGATGCTAGAACATGAACTTGCTCAGTTTCCTACAACGATTAGTGACAATTTTTCTGTGATGTGACAATAACCGCAATGACATTTTGCCCCGTATTGCAAACTAGCCACAAAGTCACGTCCTTGATACCTGCAGAAAAAGAAGAAGGCGTCTTTGAACTTCTCCGAACCCATTTTCAAAAAAAACGATCATATGATGAAGTATAAGAATTGAAAAAGCTAATCAATTAGGATCTCTGGTAGCTTTGTACAGCCAATATGTACTCTCGATTAATTCTGGCCTCAATGGATAACTCTTTTGACCATGCTGTTATGGAAAATGAAGAATAGCTATGAAGTTGTAACATGAAAATGCCATCAGAAAATGAAACCTAATAAACGAAAAGCGATCACAGAGACGCTAAAATCAAAATGGAGTACCTGGACACTAAGTGTAGCAAGATTAAAACCATCCGGAGTGAAACCATATCGCTTCCAGACGCTAAAGAAGGCAGTGTGAGTTCTAATTGCAGGATCGACATTGTAACACCCGACCCACCACACAGGCTAAGTCAGCGTGTTGATCTTTTGGCCTGGCCAAAACGATTTGTAACCGAAATTCCCGCCAACTCATTTGAATTTAAACGCTTGTCTTAACACACCTGCAAGAGAAAAGGAAGAGGAAAACACGGGAGGGAGGGGATGAGTAATTTAGATTACTTAGGAGAACGAACACAACATAAACTTGCCACGCCTAAATTACGACAACGCTCAGACTAAGCTAAAACGACCAACAAGCAATAGTCTTAAGACTTACGACACACTCGGACATAACACGCAAAACACATGTGGGACTCGAACCCACTAACTGACAAAGAGTGTCATTCCATGATATCACGAGTGACCTCGGTCTTTACCATGAATGCCCTACCTGCCCAACTAGCACGCACTCCCGTCTACCGATCCTTCGTACTAACAGCACTTCATCGAACCGATCCTTCGTGCTTTCAGTACTTCATCGCCTTCCTGGCTCGTCAGCCATCTTGACCCATGGGCTAGTCACGAGCACCCCATGGACCACCACACAACTGCAAAGGCTAGCCACTCCATGTTAAGCTGGAGTCACGGTCTTAACCATGGATGACCACTCCTAGGCAGGGACTAACACGGTCAACCGTTACTCGTGCTTTACGCACCGCCGTAACAACTTTTACCGCATCCTAACACATCTCAATCAACAACCAAGTTCCTGTTTAATTCACATTTCCCTAACATGCGCTCTAGGTTCTCAATCAGCAATCACGAGGCAATTAAACAATCACGAATCAATTCATTAAATAACATTTCACTTTACTTAACAATATTCCACACTAGAACGAATACGACACGATTCACGTTCCGGAATTCTAGCCTAACTTGCGGAGAATACAATCAACAAACAATGATCGATTTAGACTCAGCTAAACATCATTCATAACCTAAACGAGGGAACTAAAGGTTGGGCCCGCTCTCACCTTTGCCTTTGAAGAGGATGAAATAGGACGCTGATTACGGTTCTGGTCAGGTTTCATTTTGATCTACAGCGATTACACAACAACACCGATTTAGGAATTAAATTGGTTTAGCTAAAGCGGTCTCACAATTAATTAATTCCCAATTAATTAATTAACCAAACTAACCAATTCTAATTCAAACCACCTCTAAAAATAATTAGTCAATTAAACCAAGCTCCAATTTCAATTGCACGGTAACCCAAATTTGACCAAACCGGTTTACTCCAAACCGAACTCCAATTTCAGATACACGACCAACTACGCCTGATTATACCAATTCAATTTCCAATTTTAAAACTCGAACCAATTTCCAAATCATAAACCAAAGCAAACCGGTCCGAATCACAAACCAACTCAATTCCCAAATTCCAAATTAACACAGCACAACATGGTCACAGCTCGAGAAGAAGACAGGTTTAGACAGTTACTCTCTTTGACAAACGACGGCGAGACCCATCTCTAACGGAGGAGATGCAACAGCGATTACTTGTGCCGCAAGCAACTGCTCAAATCCGCCTTAGATCACGACTACACAACTTGCCAGTGCTGCGGTGGCTCTCTGACGGTGACGGCGGCATCCCTGGTCCATGGTGGTGGCTCGGCGACGAAGAACGGAGGTGGTGGTGGTGGCTCGGATCGCACCTCCCCAATACGTACGGAGATGACACGAAGAAGACGAATGGAAGAAGAAGAGATAACGCAAGGACATGTGAGTCTCTCTCTCTCCCTCTGTCTCTCTCCTTGTGCATCGCATCTTCTTCTCTCTTATTTTCTCTGCGATTTTCTCTCTTGGCGGCTAGGGCTTGAGGGAAGTATATACGCTCCTCATATACATACACACACCATACACATGTTCCTTTTTTTCTTTTAGTCATTGGGCCTTAATTGGGCTTTTAATTGCAACAAAACAAATTGACCCAACTTAGAGAAACCGGGTCGTTACAGACATCTCCAGCTAAAACCTTTTGAGAGAGAAACATAGAGACACAAAAACAGCATAGTTTAATTATATGGGCTGAAAAATATGAACAGTTTTTCTTTTAACATACAATCACTTTTACCAGAAGTCCTGGCCAGAAAGCTTGAAGGCTGTTGAAAACTGGCCGAACAATAGCTCCGGAATCCATATTGACCTCTACATACCTACGACAAAACTAGAAAAAACAATATTCCAAACAAAGGATTTTCTTTTTCATGTTTCTAATACACAAAAGATATAGAAAGCTTACCAAGGATCCTTGTGAAGGTACTGCATTGCAGACCCGTAAGTTTCTTGAAAAATGTATAAATATTCCTCATCCCCAAATAGTATATAAGCCTGTAATTGTCAACTCAAACAAAACAAACAAGCGAGGAAAATCTCAATAATTGAAATTATCTTATCAAGGGCTACACTTACTAACCTTGAGGAGATACTCATAGAAGGAATCAATGCTTGTTCCTATACCAGCATCCTGCCAAGTAGACACTACCATTCAGAATTTGGGTGACAGACAAAATAGAACAATTATTTTGTGGAAGCAAAGTTCGTCAACGTAATGAAGAAGAAGATCCTTAAGTATGCCAAAAAGATGGGTTACCTTCTGTGTCCATTCACCTGTAAAGACATTGATGTGAGCACCAACCAAGTCGAGACTTGAACGACGTGCCCATAGTCCCCTCACCAAAAACCTCGTACCGGAGAAGAAAATCCCAAAAAATCAAAACAAAAAAAGAGGAAAAGAACAATTCGATGCTTGAAAGATTCACTCAGGGGAATATAACCAAGAGAACGGGACTTGATTGGAGACGATGGCTTCGAATTTGAAAGACCTAGGAGAGCACCGGATCCCGATCTCCTTCAATTTCGAGCTTTGGCTCCAGAAACTAACCCGATTTCTCGATTAACCGGAGATTACATCGGGCCCAAATCTAAATCCGAGTTGCATTGTTAGCAACAAATTGCTAATATCGGTCCCTCCTCAAAGCTAAGAGAATTTGCTCAAAGAACAAACTAAGACATATTTTATGGGTAGTTAAGACTACCTCTTTTGTTGTTTTTCATTGATTTAAATAGAAGAAATTACAACTTGAGATCATACGATCCCTACAAACAAGGAAGTGGAAAAATGCAACAAGGAAAATGGGAAAGTGGACTTAGTCTCTCCTCAACAATCGGATGACTAAGTCATTATTCATAATACTAGAATTGATAACAAACCTGAAATAGAAATTGCAATTACGGAATCGGCTATGACTTTGGTTTGACCATTTGTAGTCTCATCAATACTCCCACCCTCAAACAGAACCTTGTCCTCAAGGTTCACGTCGAACTTCGGAAAGTTTGATTCCAACTGCCCGTAGTCTTCCCATGTTGCTTATGTTGGCTGAAGAACCTTTTTATTGAATATCAATTTTTTCGGTTTTTTTTAATTTTTCAATACAAAAAACGATGGAAGATGATAATTTTTTTTGTTTTTGTTTTTTTTTTTTTGGTGAAAACTAAAGATAGTCAAAATGATGGGAGAAAACCGAATGAAGATTTTTTTTTTTTTTATTTATTTAAGAAGGATAGAGAAAAACGAACGATGGAAAAACTAATGATGATTGATAGCTTGATAGATCTCGATAACCGTTGATTCCGAAGAATTGCCGTTCGTCGAGGGTTCTTGATAATCGTTGATTTACGGAAAATACCGATAACAAGGAAGATGAAAAATATGATGTTTTTGATACCACAAAGTGGTCCGGATCAAAAACGTGCTCTGATACCAATTGTTAGCAACAAATTGCTAATATCGGTCCCTCCTCAAAGCTAAGAGAATTTGCTCAAAGAACAAACTAAGACATATATTTTCTGGGTAGTTAAGACTACCTCTTTTGTTGTTTTTCATTGATTTAAATAGAAGAAATTACAACTTGAGATCATACGATCCCTACAAACAAGGAAGTGGAAAAATGCAACAAGGAAAATGGGAAAGTGGACTTAGTCTCTCCTCAACAATCGGATGACTAAGTCATTATTGATAATACTAGAATTGATAACAAACGTGAAATAGAAATTGCAATTACGGAATCGGCTATGAATTTGGTTTGACCATTTGTAGTCTCATCATGCATGTACACTAATTCTGCTCCGCATATCCTCGCTTGAGGAGTTCCAATCACTGAAACAAGGAAGAAAGAGAGAGTTTGGGATATTCACTCAAGTTATTTTGACTAAAAGTTTGAGATATTTTAGATGTAACATAGCGTTGAATTTTGGATATGCAATGGTAAAGCGCCGGCACTTAGCAAATTTACGCGGCTAAAAATTTTATTTTGCCGCGATAACAAATATAGCGTTTTATAATAACAAACGCTATGAAAGAAACTTGTGTCCGTATACAATAGCAGAACTGTAATAAACGCTATCATCCGATGCTATTAATACCCACATTAATTATAGTGAATCGATTGTTCGAGCTTCGCTATTTGGGCAGCAAGTTGATTTTTAGACATATCTTGTTGATGTGTATTTGAGTTGTTGTAAGGAGCGGCTTGAGCGTTGAAAGGCGGTTTCGGTTGGACGTTCCCATTTCCGCCATAGTTTCCGTTTGGGAACCGATTTTGGTATGGCTTGGATTGTTGAGGGTAGAGTTGGTCTTGAGAGTTCTCCACGTTCGAGTTTCGATACGAGATATTATTGAAGTTGGTGTTGCGGAAGTTGTTGTTGAACCGTCTTTGGTAAGAATTTTGCGCTCCGATATAGTTAACTTCTTCTTCTTCTTGAAAATACGAACTGTTGTTGTCCGGTTCGTAGTAAGCATCATGTTCCCCTCCATTGGTAGCTTCACAAGCATGCACTTGGCGATTTTTGTTCTTGAGAAGTTGATTCATTATGTTCTTTAGCTCGGCTATCTCCTTGGATTCTGATACGTTCGATCTATTCGATTTATCGTAGACGGGAGAATTGTTACTATTAGCCATAGCAAGATTCTCGATGAGAGCTCTTCCTTGGTTTATGGTCTATGTCGAAAAGTCTCCATTACTAGCCGTGTCGAGAGAAAGTTGATATTTCGGTAATAGTCCTTGGTATAAAGGGCTGAGCGAATTCGGACTGGAGAAACCGTGATGAGGGCAATCTCTTTCGTAGTCTTTGAAACGTTCCCACGATTCATGGAAATATTCCACCGATTGCTGATGAAAACTTTGGATTTTGTTTCTCAACGAGTTCGACCTCGACTTGGTGTAGAAATGGCTTAGAAAAGCGGCTTTGCACTCTTCCCAATTAGTGATAGATCCCGCGGGCAAAGATTTAAACCAACGGTTAGCTTTATCGACTAAAGAAAAAGGAAAAAGCTTACACTTTAAGTTATCGGCCGAAACTTGGTTTATTCTCGTCGTTCCGCATATCTCCTCGAACAACTCGATGTGCTCCATCGGATGCTCGGTTGTAACTCCATGAAATTGGTTTTGCTTTATCAAAGCAATGATTTGAGGTTTGATCTCAAAATCGTTTCTATGAGGCAAATGAAATGCAATTGCGGCTCGGTTTTGATAGTGTTGATACGGTGCATCAAAATCAGCAATGGTGTGGTTAGGCGCTTGTCTCCTCGGAGGATTAGCGAGTAAGACATGACGGTTGGCGTTCTCGCCATTAGGAGGAATCGGTGCATTGGCTTGAGAATCGGTCTTGGGTGCATCACGATCGACGGGAAGTTGTTGCCTCGGATTTTCAGCATTTCGGTTTTGGTTGTCTTCGGGATCGAGAAGTGGCTGGACATTAGCACCATGGACAGCCTCTCGGTCATCTTCATGTTCTAAAACATCACGGTCATCCTCGTGATCAAGGTTATCACAGTGAACCACCTTATTAAAGTGTGTTGAAACAACAAATATGCGAAAACCGTAATAAAACATATAAAATCGAGTGAAACACTTATTAAAGTGTTCTAAAATAAGGTGTAAAATTGGTAAAAAAATACAGTGTTATATGTTGGCTCCCATTAAGCGCTTTTGTTTACTAAAAATTTTTAGTTATTTTTTAGGGTTTTAGTTTTTTATGAAAGCGTGAAACTAAGAAAAAAAGACAATAGAGAAAGAAAGAAAACTAAAAATAAAACATGTACCGAAATTGGTTGCCTTCCATTGAGCGCTTTTGTTTAACGTCGGTTAGCTCGACGTTGGTAGCGAGATGAGCTTAATTGCAGAAAGATCATGTCCTTAGACAAGTCTTTTTTGATCTCCTATCGGTCTCCTCGGTAGATGTTTCATCGCTCCATTTCGAGTCGGGATCATGATCCTTCGGGTTAAGGCATTTTTCTCCTCCGAACTTAAGCGGGACAAGGTTGTAGAACACATCCTTGTTGATGTTGGTGAATGAGACACATCGATTGGGCCAATCCATGATGGCTCTAGCAGTTCCTATGAATGGCCATCCAAGGATTTTCGGTGTAGAGTCAACCTTTGGTGTCTTGACAATGTAGACGTCGACGGGAGCTATGCAATCTCCAATTCTCACGGGCATATCGTAGACAATTCCTTCCGGGGTTGCACATGTCTCGTCGACTAGGCTGATTTTTACTCGGGTTGGGTAAATGTGCTTGATTCCAAGGCGTCGGGCGGTCGATTTGGACATGATGCTAAGGCAGGCTCCAGAGTCACAGAGAACATTGGTGAACTTGACTCCTCGGATGTTGCAAGAGATGAGAAACTGACTTTGTTCTTGAATCTTGTGTAGCATGTGTGAAGAGATCTTCTATCTCCGAGACGGATTCCTTGCTTTCACTAAAGAAATGTTCAATCATGTAATCCATACATGCTCTAGCGAAAGTGATTCCTTGAGGCAAATCACAAACTACTCGGTTGAATTCTTCTAGCTTATCTTATTTGGATACCATCGATGCTTCTTGGGATGGTATAAGTAAATGGTGTAGGAAGAAGCTTAAGGTGTAGACGAATGTCTAGCTCGCATGAAGTAGGTGTGAATGTCTGCCTTGCTTTCCTTGCTGTTGCGGAAGAAAACTTGTAGATAACCTTTTTCCAAACATCGGTTAACGGGATAAACATCGGGATTGTTTTGACAAAGTTGTTGAACTCGATCAAACTTTCTCGGGTAATGATTTGCGTTCGTTGCTTCTCCAAAGTTGAGGTATTGCTTCCGGATAAATAAGTGAGTGGTTGAGCTATAGGAGGATCTCAAGGTAGGTTGTACATCGAGCCAAAGTCAGATTCTCGAAAGATCAAGCTCGGTTCTTCTTCTTCGGAGTATGATTCTTCAACTTTGGTAGTCTCGGATGGTAGAGTAGATCAAACCATGTTGCAAGGTGCATAGGTGGTTGGTTCTTATAGGTCAGGAGTGGCGTTTGAGAGTCGAACATCCAAGGTGAAAGCGAGTTGCTTCAGCAGATGTGATCGGGCATCTAAGAATCGAGGTCGGGGTAGACAAGGCTGTGGACCAGCTATAGAAACTCGAGGCGCGGTGGAGCACTTACTGGCCACGGTTTGAGGGCTCGCGACCGCGGTAGATGAACTTCTGGCTGCGGCTGGAAGCTTTGCTGCCGCGGTGAAGAAGCTTCGAGGGAATTTGCTTGTATCGTCTTCTTTCTCGTCTTGGGTAAGTTCTCCTTGGGCATGGTGTTCATCCTTCTCATTCCTTTAAAGTGTTTCAAAAAAAATTCAGGTGACTTCTTCTCTTCCTCAAGAATAAGAGCACAAGATAGCTTGGCATTCTTCTCATGCTCCTTAGAAACTTTCTCAAAAAAAGCTTCGGTTATCTTTTGAGCATCGAAGAGATAACTCATTGTAACATCGGTTTCTCTAGCCTTGTACTTGAGTTTTCTGAGGCGAGATTCAATTTATTGGAGTTCATCTTCAGTTCTCTCTCTATACCAAGAGGCAAAGTCAATAGTTTCCGTGATTTTGTGTTTCGAGTCGCGAATCTTACTTGAGTTTTGAATGATGTTGTACTTTTGCGGGTTTGTTCCTCTTCTATGATTTTCATCCTCTCGTTGATTGTAGTAGCGTCTTTAAGAGTCTGCTCTTCCAGGGCTTTGATGTGGTCAGTGAGATCATCAATTTTCTTAGTCAAATTGGTGGAGATTGCATCTATCTTCCTATGCAAAGCAACTTCGGACATGACTTGATAGTCAAGGAACTGGTTGAGCATAGCATCGAGTCGATCCAAACGGATGCTGGTTTGCAAGTACTCATCGTGATGGTTCAAGATTTGATGAGGAAGACGGTAAGAGTGTGGTCGAGAGTTGACCATCGGAGTTGCAAAAGAATCATCTCGGTAATAAGGATGCTTGTAGCGTCCTCTGGAATAGTTGGTCGGGGCCGGTTTCTAATTCATGTAGTACAAATCACAGTAGTTGTGTGAATCGTGAGAATAGTAACCCTGCTCGAAGTCGTGATCTCGCTGCATATGCGGATCCATATTCCAAAGACCCGAAACAAAGAAAAACAAAACCAAAAATTAAAAAAGAAAAAGTATCTTAGAGTCGATTTACTAACCTCCAAGGTTTGGTAGGACAAGATCGATTGGATTCCCCAACAACGGCGTCAAAAACTTGATGCTTCTAGGGTTTATCGTCAGCTTCATGTAATAAAATATATAACTATAGGTGTCTGCAAGTGCACATCAGTGCGATGTAATACTTAAGGTATCGATCCACATGGAATCCTGGATTTCTTGCAAAAACTTTGGACATAGAATTAGTAAGAAGGTCTAAAACGAAAATGGGGTTTTAAAATGGTTTTTCGTGTCACGAATTGTAAAGTATGCAAAAGAGAAAAAGAAAAATCGGCTGTAAGCAATAATAAACGAATGTTTGGTCGACAGGGATATCTCCGGGAAATGTTCGATTCAAAGTACGGTAACAAAGCTCTTATATAATCGATTCTAGCTAACTCCACAAACTCGAACTTGGAATTGTAGCGAGCCTACTTTCGTAGCACTACACACCTATAATTTAACAACTTAACTACTCAAATTTCGTTGGTAACCACTCAGAAAATCATGCAATAAAATCAAGTTCATTAACGTTCACAATACTCTATAAGTATGCTTTCGTATCTTATAGTGAAATTGCTCCTTAAAGATTAGTTCTGATATTTAGATTCAACACTTTCGTGGTTCTAATATACTGATATGCTCAAATTAATACCCTATTTAGATACTAAAGCAGTTGTCGTAGTATAGCTAGGGGTCGAACACAAGGACTCACAGAGACACACAATAGATTGTATGGATGAGAATTACGCTAAGCAATCAATGGTATTGAAAACAGAATGCAAATTAAAAATGTTGTAAATTCAATTGGAGAAAGATAGGTTCAGGGTATTTCTCAGGGAATCACTGAATGCAGACAAGTTAGAAAGAGATAGAGGATGAAAATCCAATGAATCTAGACACTTGAATCACCAAAATCGGTGAAGAAATAAGAAAGATGCGATTTGAGAGAGATATGGAGGCGGTATCGATCGATGGAGAAGAAAAAAGGAAAAAGAGAAACCCGAGGGTTTTGAAAGAAAACTTACCTGCCCGCACGGTGTCGATCGATACCAGGTGGTATCGGTCGATACTCATTGGACAATTCCTCATTTTCTCCGCGTGGTATCGATCGATACTGAGAGGTGTCGATCGATACTCCTCGCTTAATCTGCTTCACGTTAAGACACAAGACCTATTTCCCCACCGAATCAAAGTTAAAAACTTATTTCTCCCCGAATATTGGTTTAATCGGTTTGATATCGGTTTTGAACGGTTTGTAACATAAACCTTAAACCACACATCTTGATTCAAAAAGCGACCCAAACCCAAAAAGCAACCCGACCCGATGTCTTCTTCTTCTTCACCCCATTTAATAGTCAGAATTGTCCAGAAAAAAAAAACTGATCAAAATTCAAAGAAAAATAATCAAAACCTACTATTCATCCTCAAAACTTCATCGATTCCAAAGTAGGAAAGAGTGTAGATGAAACTCTATTACGAATTGAAATTAAAATTGAAACTAATTAAACAAGTGAACTCATCGAGCTTCCCACTAAAAAAATGAAATGGTTTCTTCTGCCATCTGAATCAAACAAAGCGAGAGGTGATACAATCGATTCGACTGTTTCAACTTCTACTTTTGAATCCTTGTGCTAATGGTAGATATGGATCTCTGTCTTCTTCTACCATCTCTCATTCCCTCATCGCAATTTGTGAGCTGTCTCTCACTCTCTACCTTTGATTCACTGTCGCAAGCGCTTTTTAGTCATCTTTTGATCTATTCGTATTCTGGGTTTCTCAATTCATGTTTCAGGTTTATGTGCAAAAATTTGAAATTAAAATTTAAAAGCAAAAAAAAGATCGGCAATCAACGAGATCTATTCCCGATCTAGGTTTCGACCTCTCCCTCAACAAATCCAAATCTCTTCCCGCGGAGGTGACCCGACGGCGACACCACCGTCGCCTTCTCCTCCTCCCACCACTTATCCCTCATACTCTCTCTCCCTCCTCCGCCGCCGTCTCTCAAAATCCCTTGGATTGGAAACAAGTTTTTTTAAGTGGCTTTACCAATTTGCGGCGTGTAAGGCGGCGAGGAAGACGAGTCGCCAAACCTCTGCTTCTCGAAGTAATCCTCTTGGCGAGACTTTACCGATAGCTTCACCGTCGCCGTCGGTTTCAGATAGAGTAAAGAAGATTTTGGAGTTTATCGCCATTGGAGGAGAAGATAAGAGTTGCATATAGTTAATCGCCATTAGAGAATTCATTAAACAAAAAAAATCATTTCGGGTGGGGATAGAGTAATCGGGTTAATAATTTCGGGTAATCGGCTTAAGAGGTTAAAATCGGGTTAATTTAGGTTTTTTTGTTTTAATTTGGTTAACAGTTAATTGGTACACAGTAAACCAACTTAAATTGTGGTTTGTGAGGAAATAGATTTTGAATTTTGATTTCGGGGGGAAATAGGTTTTTTACTTTGATTCGGTGGGGAAATAGGTTTTCAACTTTGATTCGCTGGGAAAATGAAACTATACTCAAACTTCAGGGGGATCTGTTATTATATGAAACTTCCGAGGGGGAAATAGATCGTTTACCCAAAAATAAAAACAAAAATAAAAGAGTTATGTACAGACTCACCAGCGGGTTGCCTCCCACTCAGTGCTTGTTTTACGTCACGAGCTTGACTACACGGCCGTTCAGTCAGGAGAAGGATGAGAACTTGCTCCGAAACAAGTTCCACAATTTGACATCGCCAGCTGCAGATTTTTGTTCATCATGCTCTCCACAAACTCAAGTCATCTCTCTTTCAGCTCCGAAGTGAGAATAACTCTAGCCTTAGAGAATGGTTTCGAAGTTCCCTTGCACTTCACCTTATATTCAATTGAATCTCCATCGCACGTCTGAGGAGTTAAAGTCACATGGGGAAAACTTTTTACTCCTTTGCTCTTCACCGTCCTCTCTGCCTTAGCTGATTTGAAGTCTTTCTTGGTGATGACAGAAAGACTATCTAGAACGTCGATGGTATTAGGTCCGTCAGGAGGCTCTTCCAAAAGATCAACTACCAACGTCTCTCCTGGAACAATGGTGATGCAAGAGATATGTGTGGGAGTTCCTCTAGGGATGACTTTGTAATACACCTCCTTGTCAATGTATGAGAACGAGATGTGCTTGCTGGGTGTGTCCATAATGGCATCAACCGTAGCCATGAACGGTCTTCCAAGGATCAACTGCGTACGAGAATGTGTACTCATCTCCAGAACCTGAAAATCAGTAGAAACCAGGTAATCTCCTACGTTAACCAACAAATCAGGGATTGTACCATAGGGAAGTGAGGTGGAACAGTCTGCGTATGAGATAAATGCCTTTGGAGGTCGAATATCAGCTCTCAATCCTTCTGCAATTGCCCTTGACATGACATTGACGCTAGCACCTGAGTCAACGAGAGACTATTTAAATTCAACACCAGAGATATGGCATGGAACTGAGAATATCAATGGGTCTTCCCTCTTAGTCAACTGCTTCAGTGGAGGCGGTGGACTTCTGACCTTGGCGAAAAGTGCCTTAATCTCTTCCTCAGTTTCTCTGCAGTCTCGGAAGTGACTCAGCAGAGGGCGGCACTCTAGGGCTTCTTCAAAAGTATGTGTGAGTGGAATTCTTCGTACCATCTTCTCAAAGCCACGCAGCTGCTTTGGAGAAATAGGATCTCTGAGATGTTTAGGGATAGGATTCAGCTTCTTGGGCTTGCGAAGTTTGTCAACACTCGTACGCGGTTCCTTTGCAGTGTCTGGGTTGGCATCGATCGATACAGTGAGGGTGTCAATCGATGCTTGCTCCTTCGAGACGTCCTTGACAGATTCTTGAACTGGTGTCGATCGATACAAGAGGGTATCGGTCGACACAAGGGTGATTTCCGGAATCTATTCGTTCTGTGAATGAACCATCAGTTCCTTGACAGTTGATGCAGTCTGAGCTACCTGTGTTTCCAGCATCTTCTGCTGACTATTAATAGCGTCGATCCTTCCACTCAAATCAGTATACATGACATCAATCTTCCAATTCCACAGTCAGCTTTTGCTGTCCTTGAAGAAGTTGTTCAAACATATATTCAATCTTGCTCTCAGAAGTTCAGGGTGGTGTGGGTGGTCGTTGATACCTTTGATCCAGAGATCCAACTCCATCAATGTAGTTAACATATTCCACTTCATCCTTTTCAACAAGATGAACAGCCTTCTGCTGCTTACCCATCAACAAATTATGCATTGAATCTAACTTAGCATTCACCTCAGCAATCTGATTGCGATCCGAATTACCAGCTTGCTTCTTGCGCTCCATGTCTGCATTCTTGGTACTATTGCTAGAAACCAAGTTCTCAATAAGCACATAGACATCGTCAGGATATCTGGTATTGAAATTCCCATTACTCGCAGCATCTAAGGACATCTGATACCTCCAATCGACTCCTCTGTAGAAAGTACCCAGCAGCTGGACCTGAGTGAACCCATGGTGTGGACAATCTCTCTGATATGACCTGAATCAAATCCAAGCAGCCTTGAGTGCCTCGGTCGGACCCTGAGAGAACTGAGAAATTTTATTCATGAGATCCTCGGATCGTGCATCATCATAGAAGTTGTTCAGGAAAGCATTCTTAGTTTCCTCCCATGTAGTCAGCGAACCAGGAGGTAACTGCTTCAGCCAGTAAGTTGCTTCCCCACCAAGAGAGTATGGGAAAAGCTTGCAGAAAATGTAGTCGTAGGACACTCCATTGCTCTTGATGCTAGTGACCAAGTCCTCGAACCTCTCAATGTGATCCATGGGATGTTCGCTCGAAAAACCATGAAAAGGGTGCTGTCCCACAAGAGTGTAGTATGCAGGTTTCAGCTCAAAGCCATTCCTCTGATAAGGTGGAGGACGAATCGCTGATCGATTTGCATAAAACTGGTCAGGTCTGTTGCACTCACCAATAGTTCTGCCACGATTAACCACAGCATTCTCAGCGTTCGTGTTCCCAGCGACAATCCCCTCGACAACAGGATCAGGTGGAATGATGTTCCCCTCTCCATCCAGACGTTGCCCTATCGTATTGCACAACTGACCCTCTTGGTCTCTCAAAGCTCCAGCAGCATCCTGAATCATAATCATTGTGTTGTTCATCTCTGCTGGCTTCTTTGCTTTCATGTTTGCACGTTCCAAATTCACACCTGAAACACACTAGGAAAGGAACGTAAGTAACAAAAAACACGTTGAGTATCGACCGATACCAAGTGGTGTCGATCGATATCAACAAAAATGGAACGACGAGTATCGACCGATACTAGTGAGTATCGACCGATACTAGTGAGTATCGATCGATACCGACAAACTTAGTCGAAATTCACAAACGTAATCTAATGGCGAATTGAGTCTCCGGCAACGGCGCCAAATTTGATATGCTCAAATTAATACCCTATTTAGATACTAAAGCAGTTGTCGTAGTATAGCTAGGGGTCGAACACAAGGACTCACAGAGACACACAATAGATTGTATGGATGAGAATTACGCTAAGCAATCAATGGTATTGAAAACAGAATGCAAATTAAAAAGGTTGTAAATTCAATTAGAGAAAGATAGGTTCAGGGTATTTCTCAGGGAATCACTGAATGCAGACAAGTTAACTAACAGGATTCAGATTTAACGCGGTTCTTGAACTCAAATCACTAAGATATAGTTAACCAACTTCCGTTGCGAAAACTATCTAAATCTAAATCCTAGAAATTCCAAATTCCTTTGCGAATCCTAAAATCTAAATCAGCTTTTTAAATCAGGTTTGAGATGTTCACAAAACAACTAAACCAAATTCCTTTGCGAATAGTTATTTTGCTCACCTTAGGTTCTATCAGGTAATTAATCGCACTTCTGCGCCGAATCAATTATCCTAAGATCTAAGTTCTAGGTGATCAATCTAGAATTAGCTCTGCAAATAACCTATGGTGAAGAACTAATTCAGATAGTGAATCCTAATAACAAATCAATCTAGCATTCAGAGAAAACCCTATTGAGAACCCTGAACCTAACAAGAGATCTACTCAGACATGGAAATTGAAGCAATCAACATAGCTGAATAAATCATCAATAGAATAAATAAGAGTAGAATAAAACAGGGGTTCGAAATCTTCTCTCAGACGAACAGAGTTCTGACTTGTCTCCCCTCTCAAAAGCTCTCTCAGAAATCCTTAAACAAACGTAATGAAAAGCACACAGCCCAAGTGGCTGTAAAACCTAAATTAATAGTCTAAACACGAATTGGGATCTTCTTGTAAATATTAAAGTCTTCTGGGCAAGTTCTGCAATTCTTCAAACTTCATTAAAGTCGCGACTTGTAATCTGCTTCGATGGGTGTCGATCGATACCAGGGGTATCGATCGATGCTTGACGCTTCGATTGGGCACTTAGTCGCCAGAATTCTGTTTTGCTCCATAATGCTCCATAAAACTCCAATATTTCCAATAATGTTCTAAATATGCTAAAACCTGTAAAATACTCTAAAAGACTCTATAATAGAATAAAAACTCGATAAAACGGACTTATATTATGGCTTAAACGAGGTAAAAACCATGATATATCATATACCTAGGATCAGTTTATAGTTCATGACGCTAGATCCATGCAGTAATAACAAATCTACAAGAAAGAGTTCTAGAATTCAGCTAAGTTATCTCATGAAATCCTTATCGAACATATCGATCCCCTTTGATGATCCCTTAAAACTCAATTACTAATCTACTCAGACATAATCGTGCAAGACAAAATTAATTTTTTGAATTGCATAATCAATAAAATCATAAAGAAACAAAAAGGTTCAAGAGAAATCTATATCTCCCTAAACAAAGAACATAGAGCAAAAGTAAAAGAGTTTGGTGGCTCAAAGTAAGAATAATGAAGCACATGTATTAGGGTTGCTAAAACAACATATTTAAAGGTCTTCTGCTCTCTTTTCGTCGGTCTTAGGGTTTTTTCGAAGATAGACTCGAACGGGTTTAAGATGGTCTTGCAAATGGACTTCTCAGGTCGTTTTTAGGTTGGTTGCGGGTGCGTGCTTCCAAGGAGTGGTCGGGTGCTTCCTGGCCGCGGGTGCGTGGTCTTGAGACTGCTTAACATGACTTTTTGATCTAACCGTTGGATCGTCCTCAAATCAAGTGGAATTGAAAGGTAGGGTAGATGGTCCTTCTTTAATGTCCCCAAATTTGGGCTAGATCAAACGGTGAGAAGAACTTTTTTTATGGTTGAACTTCTGATGATTTGACTATTAGCCGGAAATCTGGTATTTCTCCAATTAGCATTACGTTTGCCTAAGTAAATTGAAAAGAGTCTTGACACTACAAATATATGAAAACCGTAATAAAAACATATAAAAACGAGAAGAACACTTGTTAAAGTGCCTTAAAATCAAAGGTAAAATGGGTAAAAATACGGTGTTATCATAAATCCTCTTGGATTAGAATCCCCTTAAACCCAACTAATAAACTACTCGGAGATATTTATGCAAAACAAAAACGAGTTTATAAATTGCATAATCAATAAATCATAAAGAGAAAAAAGGGTTTAAGAGAAATTCCTATCTCCATAAACTAAGAACAAAGAACAAAAAACTAAAGAGATCTATACTATGAATTTCGTGTCTATGGGTGGCACCACAAATTAGGGTGTCTAAAACAAAATATTTCTAGGGCTTAAGGTCTTCAAAAGGTGTCTAGGGCTTTTTCTTGTCCCAAACGGAAGTGGACTTGAAGTGGGCTTGCAAACGGGCTTGATCCATGACGAACTGAAGCTGGCCGCATGGAAAAGCTTCTGCCTGCGGTAAAACACACTCATGACGCACTCACGACCCTTCAGGTTGCGGCCAAGAGTGATTTCTCCACAATGCGGCTTCTATTCGACAACTTGACGAGGCTTTAGTAAACTTCATGTAACATGAGATTGAACCGTTGGATCGTACTCAAATCAATTGCAAATGAAAGTTGGTTGATCCCTCTATATTTTGTCCAAATTTGTATTTGATCAGATGGTGAGAAGGTCTTCCTAAAAGTTCAAACTTATGACGGTCTACATCTTTCCAAAAACGGGTCTTTTGCTCCAATTTGCAATGTTTTTGCCTTGATAACCTGAAAAAAGTATTGACACTACAAATATGCAAAAATCATAATAAAATGCTAGAAAACCGAATAAAAAACTTATTAAAGTGCTCATAAACCGAATGAAAAATGGATAAAAACATAGTTATATCACTTTCGAGCAATAAACAGAAATTATATTGCTCGAGGAGAACTAAATGGATCAAGAAACGATTTAGACTAGAAATGCGGGGTAAAACGAGATTAGTTTTCGTTCTCAAGAGTGATTTTACAAGAACAAGAACAAATAATTGCTAAGTGTTTAAGAGTAGAGGTAGTTGTGGATGGAATAAGTTTTTTTACTCTTTGCTCTCGTCCTTGCTTTATACTCCGAGTATGTGTTTAACGTTGTCATTTAATTACTACACTTGATTCGCCATGGTCTTTAATTCGGAGGTTACAGCCGTTACGAATCTTTGGTTTGAACGAGTCTTTGGTCTTGGCGGGGTTAACTGATAAATTCACATTTCTTCCCCTTTGACTATAAACTCACCCTGTCATGCTTTTTAGCTCGGTTCGTCACCTCGTCTTTGACTTCTCTGACTTTTTTACTTTTCGATTATTAGGTATGTGTTTACTGGATCGGAATTTTCACTTCCACAAATCAACAAAAAAGTAATTTTATTTCATGGTTACATTATTATATGAATATATGAAAGAATTAAAAAATATAATTTGGCTACACAAATGAACAGAATACAAGCAGGACCTTTCAATACAACAACCCCTCCGAATAAAAAAAAAACAGGACATCATGTCTTTATTTTGTAGAGCTTAACTCCACAATGGCTTGCGCCAGAACTGGAGTGAAAAACCATATTAAAAAAACTGAAAATATGGAAAAGCAATCAAATGAGAAATTCATAGAAAAATCATTAACGCTCTGATTCACAATGAACAGAGGAAAGCTTAGAGACCCATTTGTTGATCAGAGATCTTCTCCTTGAATCCCACATGGTTCTCTTTTGATTACCATGATTAGTATTCATCACCATGGCATCTACAAAACCGTGCACACGGTCCATAGCAACCTCCAGCGTTTGGTCTGACATATTTGCAAAACAAACTCTGAACCAACCAGGCTCATCGCAGTGACACGATGAGCCTGGAGAGATGTTGAGACCGACTTCGCACACAATTTTTGTCCATAAGGAGTGCTCGGCCTCAAACGTGTTGGATTTCAAAAGGGGTCTTAAGTCAACCCAACAGAACAAACCCCCGTTGCCCTTCAAACAACCGATCCCAGCTTTCTTCAAACCTGAAACCAACCTGTCTCTTCTCTCTCTCAGCCTCTTCCTGTTCTCTTCCAAGTACTTAGTGGTGAATCTTTCGTCAGACAGCAAATTGGCTAGCAGATGCTGAGTCTGGGATGAAATGAGTCCAAAACTCGACATTTTAGTGGCCGCTGAAACAACTTTCTCATCGTTCGAGTAAATCAAGCCTACGCGAAATCCAGGGAGGCCTAGATCCTTGGACAAACTGTAAACAACGTGAATTTTCTTATCCAAATACATGTTCCTGTCCTTAGCCACCTCTAGAACGCTGGTAAACTCAGGAGAGTCAAAAACAGTGCCCGAGTAGATCTCATCGCTCACCATATGGATTTTCTTGGTGGATGTAAATGTCAGAAGAAGATCAAGCTCTTCACGGGTGGTGGAGGTTCCAAGAGGGTTTGAAGGGTTCGTTATGAGAACTCCTTTAACGTTTAGGTTAAGTTTGTGAGCTCGTTCGTACGCGTTCTCTAATGCCTCCTCTGTAATCTTGTACCCATTTGAGCTTTCACAATGGATAGGAACAATCTCTACTCCTGTCCGCCATTTGAGATCTCTATCAAACCTTCAAATAATAAGCCAACAAAATAATTTAGTAGCTTTTCTTGTAATCAACGCTAATGAATTCAAAATCGTATTATAAAGAGACGTACCCTGGATAATAAGGTGCAGGGATAAGAAAGGCATCTCCTGGATCAGCTAGGCAGAACATGAGGGTCTCGTTAGCCGAGGTTGAGCCAGCCGTGAGCACCATCTTGTTCGTATCGAATCGCACTTTGTTCCCTCTTATTTTCCCCATGAATTTTGCCATGGCCTGAGTCGTCAAAGCATACAATACTCAGTACCATATTTTCATTGACTACTTGATATGGTTAAAATAGATTTACTTTCTAATATCTGAAAAAATTGAATCCGAACCTAACCAAAAAAGAAAAGAAAAAATAACATTTTTTTTGCAAAAAAAAGGTTAAGTTTCCTGGGCTTTCAACTCAAAACCAATTGGCAATGAGTGGATTGGCCCAAGTCCCTTATATATTATTCAATGTCTCTTCCCACTTCCGATGTGGGACAATTTTCACACACTCCCTAGAGATTAAGGCTCATGGTCCATTAATCTCTACCTAATCCCAATACCTCCCCTCGAGATAATGGCTCTTTTAGTCATTAATCTCGACAGACCATCAATCATCGGATCGGGGCGGTCGGGCCTTCTTCTGGGCCGGATTACGGGAAGTGTGTGTTCGGGCTCTGATACCATGTTAAGTTTCATGGGCTTCCAACTCAAAACCAATTGGTAATGAGTGGATTGGCCCAAATCCCTTATATATTATTCAATGTCCCTTTCCACTTTCGATGTGGGACAATCTTCACAAAAACTAAAAATATGTTTCATTTAAAACCAAACTCGAACTTGAAGTCAAAACCGTAAACATTCATAAATGAAAACCCGGAATGCATGAGTCGAAACACAACTGAAACACTCCTAATATATATAATTTTTTGATGTTACTTACATCCTTGAAAGCCGGCAAGCCATGGTAATCTTGGAATAGAGCTAATTGTCGAAAAACCGACTCTTCGTTTTTCTTCAAACCCAAGACTCCTGGATGCTCTTCAAGCCACGACTCTATTAGGTCAAAAGAAAGCTGTACAAAGAAGGGATATATGCACAGTAGTCGATCAGTGGGTATTCACCAAAGAAACTCGGAGATTTTGTACATAATAGTTTAGTTTTCTATGAGTTAAAGATTCATATACAAACCTGGTTTTCAGCAAGACCCATCTGAACAATCCCACTAGGGTTAAGGGTTTCGTGGAAAGGATTCTTCTCGTATTCTTGCCATCCAAGAAAGTAGGATGAGTCTTGTCCATGAGATTCGCTGTTAACTTTGCTTGACAACATTCTTAAAATGTTATAGCTCGGTTATCACTATATGTATAACAAGTACTACAAGTACTTACCAGCACTTGTAGCTTAAGTAATAGAGAGAATAAAAATAGAAAGAGAGAGAGAAGTAAAATGAAAGTTTTGGTGGATAGAGAATCTGAGCCCTGTTGAGGAACAAGCAAGAAGAATGGTGAATATATAATGTACAGAAAGCAAAGAGAACTGATCTACTAGGAGACATTGTTCCGACATTATTAGCTATTGTGAGTAGCGGTGTTGATTCTTTTGACTAACACACACACGTACGTAATATTTATTAATGTTGACCCACACGCACGTACACATTTATTTGTAATTTAATGTTTATAATGTTTATCGTTTGGAAGTATTAATTGTTTGTTATGTATTCACTCATTTCCTATGAGTTTCCGATGTATTTGTCTTCCGATCTGTATTTTCCTTTTAAAGTTTTTATTTTGGACAGTGGACAGCACGGAAACAAAAGAAACAGTAGTGGTGTATTTTAAGAGCAAGGATATATTTTTTTGGTTAAAGAAGAGCAAGGATATATTAATCATACAATATAACAATTTGTAAATTTGACGTAAGTTGCATTTTTTTTTGTTCTATATTTTTACATAAATATATTTATCTGTGAATTTGTGTTAGAGTTGTAGATTTAATAATAAAATGTTTTGGAGACAAGATATGTTTTAGTCATAAAATATAATTATTTGTTAGATTTGATATAAGGGCAATTCTCCAAAATATCACATTGTAAAAATTTATGTTCCAAATTTTTCACTACAAATTTAATATTAAAATCACCAAAAATTATTTTCTAATGGGAAAAAAATAAAACCATAAATAGAAAATAATGAACCTAAACATAATGTTTTAATTTTATTTTGAATTTATTTTGGGTAAACATGTATTTTCACATAATTATTTGTACTATTTTAGGAATTTAAATTTTANCCTCTTGGATTAGAATCCCCTTAAACCCAACTAATAAACTACTCGGAGATATTTATGCAAAACAAAAACGAGTTTATAAATTGCATAATCAATAAATCATAAAGAGAAAAAAGGGTTTAAGAGAAATTCCTATCTCCATAAACTAAGAACAAAGAACAAAAAACTAAAGAGATCTATACTATGAATTTCGTGTCTATGGGTGGCACCACAAATTAGGGTGTCTAAAACAAAATATTTCTAGGGCTTAAGGTCTTCAAAAGGTGTCTAGGGCTTTTTCTTGTCCCAAACGGAAGTGGACTTGAAGTGGGCTTGCAAACGGGCTTGATCCATGACGAACTGAAGCTGGCCGCATGGAAAAGCTTCTGCCTGCGGTAAAACACACTCATGACGCACTCACGACCCTTCAGGTTGCGGCCAAGAGTGATTTCTCCACAATGCGGCTTCTATTCGACAACTTGACGAGGCTTTAGTAAACTTCATGTAACATGAGATTGAACCGTTGGATCGTACTCAAATCAATTGCAAATGAAAGTTGGTTGATCCCTCTATATTTTGTCCAAATTTGTATTTGATCAGATGGTGAGAAGGTCTTCCTAAAAGTTCAAACTTATGACGGTCTACATCTTTCCAAAAACGGGTCTTTTGCTCCAATTTGCAATGTTTTTGCCTTGATAACCTGAAAAAAGTATTGACACTACAAATATGCAAAAATCATAATAAAATGCTAGAAAACCGAATAAAAAACTTATTAAAGTGCTCATAAACCGAATGAAAAATGGATAAAAACATAGTTATATCACTTTCGAGCAATAAACAGAAATTATATTGCTCGAGGAGAACTAAATGGATCAAGAAACGATTTAGACTAGAAATGCGGGGTAAAACGAGATTAGTTTTCGTTCTCAAGAGTGATTTTACAAGAACAAGAACAAATAATTGCTAAGTGTTTAAGAGTAGAGGTAGTTGTGGATGGAATAAGTTTTTTTACTCTTTGCTCTCGTCCTTGCTTTATACTCCGAGTATGTGTTTAACGTTGTCATTTAATTACTACACTTGATTCGCCATGGTCTTTAATTCGGAGGTTACAGCCGTTACGAATCTTTGGTTTGAACGAGTCTTTGGTCTTGGCGGGGTTAACTGATAAATTCACATTTCTTCCCCTTTGACTATAAACTCACCCTGTCATGCTTTTTAGCTCGGTTCGTCACCTCGTCTTTGACTTCTCTGACTTTTTTACTTTTCGATTATTAGGTATGTGTTTACTGGATCGGAATTTTCACTTCCACAAATCAACAAAAAAGTAATTTTATTTCATGGTTACATTATTATATGAATATATGAAAGAATTAAAAAATATAATTTGGCTACACAAATGAACAGAATACAAGCAGGACCTTTCAATACAACAACCCCTCCGAATAAAAAAAAAACAGGACATCATGTCTTTATTTTGTAGAGCTTAACTCCACAATGGCTTGCGCCAGAACTGGAGTGAAAAACCATATTAAAAAAACTGAAAATATGGAAAAGCAATCAAATGAGAAATTCATAGAAAAATCATTAACGCTCTGATTCACAATGAACAGAGGAAAGCTTAGAGACCCATTTGTTGATCAGAGATCTTCTCCTTGAATCCCACATGGTTCTCTTTTGATTACCATGATTAGTATTCATCACCATGGCATCTACAAAACCGTGCACACGGTCCATAGCAACCTCCAGCGTTTGGTCTGACATATTTGCAAAACAAACTCTGAACCAACCAGGCTCATCGCAGTGACACGATGAGCCTGGAGAGATGTTGAGACCGACTTCGCACACAATTTTTGTCCATAAGGAGTGCTCGGCCTCAAACGTGTTGGATTTCAAAAGGGGTCTTAAGTCAACCCAACAGAACAAACCCCCGTTGCCCTTCAAACAACCGATCCCAGCTTTCTTCAAACCTGAAACCAACCTGTCTCTTCTCTCTCTCAGCCTCTTCCTGTTCTCTTCCAAGTACTTAGTGGTGAATCTTTCGTCAGACAGCAAATTGGCTAGCAGATGCTGAGTCTGGGATGAAATGAGTCCAAAACTCGACATTTTAGTGGCCGCTGAAACAACTTTCTCATCGTTCGAGTAAATCAAGCCTACGCGAAATCCAGGGAGGCCTAGATCCTTGGACAAACTGTAAACAACGTGAATTTTCTTATCCAAATACATGTTCCTGTCCTTAGCCACCTCTAGAACGCTGGTAAACTCAGGAGAGTCAAAAACAGTGCCCGAGTAGATCTCATCGCTCACCATATGGATTTTCTTGGTGGATGTAAATGTCAGAAGAAGATCAAGCTCTTCACGGGTGGTGGAGGTTCCAAGAGGGTTTGAAGGGTTCGTTATGAGAACTCCTTTAACGTTTAGGTTAAGTTTGTGAGCTCGTTCGTACGCGTTCTCTAATGCCTCCTCTGTAATCTTGTACCCATTTGAGCTTTCACAATGGATAGGAACAATCTCTACTCCTGTCCGCCATTTGAGATCTCTATCAAACCTTCAAATAATAAGCCAACAAAATAATTTAGTAGCTTTTCTTGTAATCAACGCTAATGAATTCAAAATCGTATTATAAAGAGACGTACCCTGGATAATAAGGTGCAGGGATAAGAAAGGCATCTCCTGGATCAGCTAGGCAGAACATGAGGGTCTCGTTAGCCGAGGTTGAGCCAGCCGTGAGCACCATCTTGTTCGTATCGAATCGCACTTTGTTCCCTCTTATTTTCCCCATGAATTTTGCCATGGCCTGAGTCGTCAAAGCATACAATACTCAGTACCATATTTTCATTGACTACTTGATATGGTTAAAATAGATTTACTTTCTAATATCTGAAAAAATTGAATCCGAACCTAACCAAAAAAGAAAAGAAAAAATAACATTTTTTTTGCAAAAAAAAGGTTAAGTTTCCTGGGCTTTCAACTCAAAACCAATTGGCAATGAGTGGATTGGCCCAAGTCCCTTATATATTATTCAATGTCTCTTCCCACTTCCGATGTGGGACAATTTTCACACACTCCCTAGAGATTAAGGCTCATGGTCCATTAATCTCTACCTAATCCCAATACCTCCCCTCGAGATAATGGCTCTTTTAGTCATTAATCTCGACAGACCATCAATCATCGGATCGGGGCGGTCGGGCCTTCTTCTGGGCCGGATTACGGGAAGTGTGTGTTCGGGCTCTGATACCATGTTAAGTTTCATGGGCTTCCAACTCAAAACCAATTGGTAATGAGTGGATTGGCCCAAATCCCTTATATATTATTCAATGTCCCTTTCCACTTTCGATGTGGGACAATCTTCACAAAAACTAAAAATATGTTTCATTTAAAACCAAACTCGAACTTGAAGTCAAAACCGTAAACATTCATAAATGAAAACCCGGAATGCATGAGTCGAAACACAACTGAAACACTCCTAATATATATAATTTTTTGATGTTACTTACATCCTTGAAAGCCGGCAAGCCATGGTAATCTTGGAATAGAGCTAATTGTCGAAAAACCGACTCTTCGTTTTTCTTCAAACCCAAGACTCCTGGATGCTCTTCAAGCCACGACTCTATTAGGTCAAAAGAAAGCTGTACAAAGAAGGGATATATGCACAGTAGTCGATCAGTGGGTATTCACCAAAGAAACTCGGAGATTTTGTACATAATAGTTTAGTTTTCTATGAGTTAAAGATTCATATACAAACCTGGTTTTCAGCAAGACCCATCTGAACAATCCCACTAGGGTTAAGGGTTTCGTGGAAAGGATTCTTCTCGTATTCTTGCCATCCAAGAAAGTAGGATGAGTCTTGTCCATGAGATTCGCTGTTAACTTTGCTTGACAACATTCTTAAAATGTTATAGCTCGGTTATCACTATATGTATAACAAGTACTACAAGTACTTACCAGCACTTGTAGCTTAAGTAATAGAGAGAATAAAAATAGAAAGAGAGAGAGAAGTAAAATGAAAGTTTTGGTGGATAGAGAATCTGAGCCCTGTTGAGGAACAAGCAAGAAGAATGGTGAATATATAATGTACAGAAAGCAAAGAGAACTGATCTACTAGGAGACATTGTTCCGACATTATTAGCTATTGTGAGTAGCGGTGTTGATTCTTTTGACTAACACACACACGTACGTAATATTTATTAATGTTGACCCACACGCACGTACACATTTATTTGTAATTTAATGTTTATAATGTTTATCGTTTGGAAGTATTAATTGTTTGTTATGTATTCACTCATTTCCTATGAGTTTCCGATGTATTTGTCTTCCGATCTGTATTTTCCTTTTAAAGTTTTTATTTTGGACAGTGGACAGCACGGAAACAAAAGAAACAGTAGTGGTGTATTTTAAGAGCAAGGATATATTTTTTTGGTTAAAGAAGAGCAAGGATATATTAATCATACAATATAACAATTTGTAAATTTGACGTAAGTTGCATTTTTTTTTGTTCTATATTTTTACATAAATATATTTATCTGTGAATTTGTGTTAGAGTTGTAGATTTAATAATAAAATGTTTTGGAGACAAGATATGTTTTAGTCATAAAATATAATTATTTGTTAGATTTGATATAAGGGCAATTCTCCAAAATATCACATTGTAAAAATTTATGTTCCAAATTTTTCACTACAAATTTAATATTAAAATCACCAAAAATTATTTTCTAATGGGAAAAAAATAAAACCATAAATAGAAAATAATGAACCTAAACATAATGTTTTAATTTTATTTTGAATTTATTTTGGGTAAACATGTATTTTCACATAATTATTTGTACTATTTTAGGAATTTAAATTTTATGTGATAGATTTGGAACATAAAATAAATTTTGTGCTATTTTAGGGTATTTCTCTTCATATAAAACATCCTTATATATTAATTGAGAAGCATTGTTAAAAATAAACCTTGCATTCACATGTGATTTACAATAATGTCATACTGATGTATCACCATAAAAGAGTTTCTAAGACTTATATAAAATAGGCCTAAATAACTAGACTATTTATAATTTATGTCATTCACATTAATTTGGTTAAAATAATTTATACCAATTAGCTATTTAATATTCAGCATTTAATTTATAAATTTAGTATATTAAAATATTAGTATATCTATTAATTTTTTCCTTAAGCACTATATTCTTTCTCTCATATTTGTTTGATCTTATATTTGAAAAAAAAACTTAATCATCATATCATCCATGTAATAAAAAAATTTACATTTTTCACAAATGTTATAATTCAAATTTCTAAAAACGAACATAAATTACTCAAATGATGAAGAAATATGTGTCTTGAAAGTCTCACATCGGAATTAAAGATGTATGATGTTTCAGAAACCTATTATAAAAATGACCAAAAGGATAAGAAATCATAAGAGTAGGAAACCTCACCTAACTTTAATATAGTTATTTGACTGAGCTGTATAATTAAACTGAAAAGATAAATATTATAAATATTTAAACTTGATAAAAATTTTATAGTATTTATATCAAAAAGTTCAAATATTATAAATAGTTTAATATGGTAAAACTATTAAAATGTTTTTTTTTTAAATTAGTTTGATCAAAAGATTAATGTATTATAAATTGTTTTAATTTGATCAAGAATAAAATCGATTATAAAACCCAATAATCAACCCGTATATTTGCAATTGTGTTATAACACAAATGAAATTTTAGCTCTAATTTTTAATTATGTAATCAACATATAGTTTTGCCATTGCAAATATGAGCTATTTTTGTAATTATATTTATATAAATAAAACTCACATATTCTAATATAAAAAAACATTAGGATCAACTTTTACCCCGCAGAGGGTGTGGGTAATCACCTAGTTCATAGTTATAACTCAAATAAATTTCCTACAAAAAGTGATATGTTTTGTAAGTTTCTTATAAGAAACTACTAGATTATAACCCGTGCGTCCGCACGAGATTTTTTTTTTTGTTCATAAAATTTTTGTAATATAATTTGTGTTTAGATATAATTTATTTTTATAGATTTAATTTTTGTAATATGAGACACATATTTATTTTGTGTTTAGATATACTTTGTTTTTGTAAATTTAATTTTTTGTAATATGAGACACAAATTTATTTTGTGTTTATATATAATTTGTTTTTGTAGATTTAATTTTAGTAATATGAGACACATATTTATTATGTGTTTAGATATAATTTGTTTTTGTAGATTTAATTTTTGTAATATGAGAAACATATTTATTTTGTTGTTTGATATGCTTGGTTTTTACCGTTTTCTAACACATGTTTTGGTGTTTCTTTTGAGTATTTTATCGAGTCAAAGTTCGTTTTTAGAGTCTTTTAGTCCTTTATTTAGTTATCTCAGGTAAAAAGACGTTTACGGAAGAAATTGGAGTTACGTGGGCAAAAACGCATGTAACGGTACAAAAAGAGCAAGAATCGATCGATGCAACACCATCAGAAGAACCAGAATCAATCGATGTAAGGAGTGCATCGATCGATGGAGCATGCCCAGAAGAACCAAAATCGATCGATGCACAATTGGAGCCGATCGATGCATCACCCTCCAAAGAGCCATAATCGATCGAAGGAGCATGCCCAGAAGAACCAAAATCGACCGATGCAATATATTCATCGATCGATGCTAGCCGGCGAGAAGGAAAGAGAAATTTCTGATTTTCCTGCTTTGTCCCGGAAAATGATTATTCTGACCTAATTCGCCCAGAACCCTATTTATACTTTATTCTACTTTTTAGGCTATCTCTCTTTTGACTGCTCTCTATTCTACTCAGATCTTGGCTATTGATTTTCTAAGCAAGACGAATAATATTTGCATCTATTGAGAAGAATTCTAAACCCTTTCATCTCTTTCATTATTATTATGAGTTTCTCTCTATCTCCTTGTTTGTTCTCCATTGCCATGTCTGAGTAGTCTCATAGTTAGGTTTAGGGTTTCTACGGGATCCATGAATCATTGAATTAGACACAAATAAGGATTTATCTTTTGTGGTTTTCGCTTATTGTTGTGTTTATTGATTAGGCTTATGTTGACCGCTTAGTCTCTGAACTAGGGCTTAATCTATACCACAGAAGTGTCGTAGGTTGCTAGAAAGAACATGAGCGAGCAAATTGTCCTTAGCATGCGGAAGTTGATGTTAAGGCGATTCGTGAACATATTGAACCTGCTCATTAATGCTGATCTAGAATTCTATGCCAACGGAAGTTAGGATTTTAGGTTGCTAGGTTTAGTAATCAATGCCACGGAAGTGGATTGGTTAGATATTTATGTTTGAGTTTGAAACTTGTGTTTAGTCATTCCCTGAATAGTTGTATGACTCGTGATCTCTGGATTCCTGAGAATAAACCCTTGACATAACGTTTTTCCTTTATTGAATTTACATTTTCTTAATTGCTTTCGTTACTTTTCCAAAACCAGCCATATTCTTGTCTTAGCTTAGTTTCATAATTGTGAGAATTGTAGTGTAACTTTGGTCTCTGTGGATTCGATCCTAAAGTACTGCATTGACAACTGTTACGATTGCGGTAGTGTAAACTTTAGTTATTAATTGACTACGTGGTAAAACACCTAAAACATTGTTATACATAATTTTTTTTTATAGATTTAGTTTTCGTAATGTGTTTAATTATTGTAATATGTTTTTAGACCAAGTGCAATAGCAAGGGAAATTGGGTGTTTTTATATCTAATAGGAAGGCAAATCCAAAAGGGAAAATGCCAAGTCATGCGAGAAAGGGAAAATTTCCCTTCCGTGAAATTTCTGTAGGTCCCACATCAATTCTGATGTGGTGGCATGTGATTGGTTCTATGTTTTTTTTTTTTCTCTTTTACATTCTTCTTAAATGCTATATTTGCTCAATAATTGATCCAAAAAAAAAAAATTACACCATTATTTTTTATTTCTTAACATCTATAAATAGTACCTAGGTTCATACCATTTAGACACCAAAAAAAATCTCAAGATTTAACACTCTCTTTTCATTTCTTCTCCTACATTATCATTCTCTTTCGTATTTTTTACATAACATGATAGTAGAGGATGAACGTGATACATATTCGCGAAACTGGGAAAATATCAACTTCGAACCTTCAAACAATTCTGCATCAAGCTCCTCGATGAACGTCGACACCCAAATATTACCACAATTTGAAGTCCATGTGCAAGGCCGGTCAGAATCAGATATTCATGTAAGAGCCAATTTACGTGATAGGGATCAACATATTCAATTGAAGAAGGATCTCGTCGAGCATATTTGGCAAAAATTCGGAGCAACCCTCAATTAGAAATATCAAAATTTATTTCTAAGTTTATTAATGTTTGGTGTTTGTTTTGTTGTAAGATTTTAATGAATTATGTATGTTTGGTTTGTCTTTATTAATAATAACGAGTGTTGTTTATTTATTTAGAAACTGAGTATTTTATTTGAATCATTAAAATAATATATTTTTATATATTAATCNAATATTTTATATATTAATCAAATCAAATTAACAAAACAAATTATATATTAGTTCTTATTTTTTTTACATTATAAAAATTATTTTTTGTGATTATAAATATATTAATAGTAATAGTATTTATAAAATGTATAACATATATAAAATAATAAAAATAAAATAAATAAATATAAAATGAATTATATATGATGGAGTGATGTGGAGGAAAGAGAAAATGAGTTGGAGGAAAGAAAAAATGATTTGCCTTCCTATTGTGGAGTTGGGTGTGAATTAAAAAATTGAAATGATGTGGAAGGAGAATAAAGTGATGTGGAGGGAATATATGATGAAAAATTTGCCTTCCTACTGGAGATGGTCTTAGGGTGATTTTTGAGTTTAGATATCAATTGTTTTTGTATATATAATTTTTTAATATGTTATTTTATAAAATTACATGTAATTTATTTTTTTATTTTACTAAAATTAAATTGTATATGTTTATACCAAAGTAAGCTAATTAGAATTTTTAATATGTTTATATGTTTATTTTTGAGTTTGTTTTTTTAATTTTTGAAAAGATGGTTTTGCAATTCATATTATTTTATTTATACATATTAGTATTTCAAGTATAATATTTTGTTTTAGACCAGACCTCATGTTCTGTATTAAAAAAATATTTTGTTTTAGACCAGACCTCATTCCGAATCGAATTCTAGGTCTTGACTTATACTGTTTGAAGAAATGGGAGTCTAGAATTCATGTATATAAAAAACACAAAAAGAAGAAAAACATGATTAAACAGAAAAAAAATTATTTCAAAAATCGAAATATGCTTTAATTTGGTGTACATAGTATTAAATTTTTTAGATATCCAAAATTTTCAATATAAAATGATCTTAAAAAAAGATTGTAACAATCATTTTATTCCTTTGTTACAGTTTTATAAAAGCAAATAAAATGACCAAAATCCGGATTTATCACGCTAGATCAAGGACGTGATTTCTCTTATGATGCAAGAAAATGATATTAATAACGCGAATTCAATTAGTAATATGCATAAGAAATTTATATTAAAACTGAATTGAAATATGCATAATTTTGGTTATATTAATTAAGAATTATGGACATAAATGTGACATGATTAAATGTTGATGTAAAGACAAATTCCTAAATTTAGATTTTGTTAGATTAAGCTATTCAAAACTGCAAACCAATTTCAAAAAAGAATTTATATGATCACACTTGAAATGATAACACATATAATAACATTTTTAATTTATAAAAAAAACTTTTAATAATAAATATACCCAAATGTTTAAGCATGGCATTCATGCTTCAAGTGAGGGCAGAATTCTTCATTGTGGCTCAGAAAACAGATCCCAACGTGGCATAAGTGTATGAGAGTCCAAGCAAATAGAAATATTGCATTAAACTCATCCTGCAAATTTTTTAAAAAGCTATAATGAAAGCTTATCTCACACAAAATATATGTATATATTTCTATTTTGCTAATCGCAATCAAATTGTCAAAATAATTATACATTTTTGATGTGAAAAGTCGAGTGATATGAGAGGAACATGACTTAGAATCCTATTTATTTAGGGAAGATGGTATGCAAATTAGGATTGGAAGATTATATTCTCTAAAGATTTCTATCTATTCAAGTTAAGATTTTATAAAGATTTTAATTCGGATATATCTTAGTTTCAAAAAAATAATTTAATTCAGATATCTTAATTTTAGAATGAATTTAATTGGCTGATATTGATAGGATTTTCTTTCTACAAATTAGTGGGTATATTCCCTAAATTATCTATTTTGTGGAAATAATTTAAAGATATTCTAATTTTTATTTCCTGTTTTATTCGTTTTTTTAATTACGAATGAGTATAGTATTCGATGATACATGCTTCCTTAAATAAATAACAATTCATAGACTTTTAATAATAATTAAAAATAGTAATAAGTAAATCAACATAAGTGGCAAATTCTATGCTATGATTTTTATGCTTGCCATTATTAAGATTGTTATGGTTGCCGAAAATATGTGAATTTTAGATTTGTAAAAAATTATTTTTCCTAAATATAGTATATTTTGGTTAATATTAATTAATGATATATACGTAATATCAACTGAATCGTCATATTCTCTGTTTCAATATTTGATAAAATCTTAACAAAAATAATAATTTGATTTCGATTTATAAAATAGATTCCAAAACTAAAGTTTCCAACACCACCATTTGCCGCTAAATCGGCATATTCTCTGTTTCAATATATTGATAAAATCTTAACAAATATAATAGTTGTAACAGAGAATTTGTAACTATTACCAGTAAAACTATGGAGATTAGTAATTTATTTTTGGTTTTCAATATTTTCTTAGCTCTTCTTTTCTTTCCTTTTTTTTTCCTTGCCTCCTTTTCTCATCACTTGATGCTTTAACCATTTTTTGGCTTCTTTCTTTTTCATTGAAGTTTTCGAGGCTAAATCTAGTGTTAAGAGCTAACATTATACCTTTGCACCAACCACTTCACAACATTGCATTCCCCTTTTACCTTTTCGTTCACTTTTGGACTCACTTCTCTTTTTCACCACAATCTCATCGATCATACACTTTCACTCATACTAAATACCAAAACTTCCCTTCCTAGCTAACCTAGCCTAATCTAGCCCTTGATGTCGGGCTAGATCTACATGCAAACCTATCATTGTCGCCCTAAACTCAACACTTTTTGCCAAGCTTACTCGAAAAATTAGGCATTACATTCGCACAATAAAGATTTGGCTTGAAAGGAGGGTAACTTAAAGGTATGGTTAACCGTTCCAATGACGGGAATCGGCTATTTGAGCTAACAAGAACGTGGTGAAAAGGATAAGAAAGCCCAAATATGTATGTGGTATCCATGTATTCAATATGAGATGCATAAACATGATAATTAAAATGTCAATATTATGGTGCTCACTTAAGTAGGATTGGACTCAATTCACAACTTGCTTTAGCTAGGACCCGAGTAATGAAACATGAGATCAAAATAGGGTTCACCCTTGATTTCAAACACGAGATCAGAAGCATCAAACAACTAGCAACAAGGGCATTGAATCAAGCTCTTAAATTCATACTCTACAAGGAAAATATATCATTGCTCCCAATGCATATGAATGCAATACCTATATGCAAACTAGACTCGATCTTAACTATGAAAATGCAACTAGATGATTTCTTTTTGAATTTTCAAAATTTTCGATTTTTTATGTTTTTCTATGCCTTATATGAATGCATGAGACTCAAGATGCAAAGATCAAAATAAGAACACAAAAACCATGATTAGATACGGTTCCCTCCCCCAAACTTAATTCACACCGTCTCGGTGTGAAATAAATTCAAGGGAGAAACCAACAAACAAACAAAAAATGCTAGTCTCAAAAGAAATGAAAAACTATGTACAAAGGTTGGAGTGTTACCTAGAAACTTTGAGATGGAGAAGAAGACCCCATGAAGAATGATGGATTGCTCGAGCATGGAGATGGAGATCGCATAGCTTTCCTCTTTGCCTTTTTCTCTTCATGTGGCATTGAATGCTGTGTGTCACCATAAACCACCAGCTCTCCTTCATGTGCAAGGCTTCGGTCAAATGGTGCGGAGCTCTCACCAACCTCTTCTTGATCCGCTTCTTTTGTCTCTCCTTGGCCGCGGGGTGAGCTTGCCTTTTGACCTTTCGCCTTGAGCTCCTTGGCCGTCTTCTTCAAGCTTTTGACCGTTTTCAAAAATTTTCTCATAGTCTTGTCTTGCCACTTGCACCACCGTTGAAGGAGTCTTGTTTGGTGATGTGCATGTCTAGTGGCAATGTCCGGCATCTTTCCATCATAAGGATCGAAGCTATACCTCTCACTTCCATACTTGGGGTCAGTGGAAAACGGTCTCTCATCCTCTTCATTTAGACCATTGGATGTCTCGACATCGTCCCTTGATTCTTGCTTGGCTTTCTTCTTTGATAAGCGTATCACCTCAAGAGGTGGATCCGAGGTCGGGTTGTAGAAATGGTCATTGGTGGGGTAGAAGTGGATGTCCTTCCTCTCTCGAAGCGCGTTGAGAGGAGCATTGGGCAACATAAGCTTCACGGTGTTAGAATCGGTGAGCTTGAGGTTGTAGGTATAAGTGTTGCCTATCTTGCCTTCGAAGAATCTAGTTCTTGAGAGAAATGCTTCATCCATAAGTTCCACCTCTTGGGCATCTTCCACCAATTCAACACCCTTGGCCTTAAGAATTGAAGTAACTAAACCACCAATGTGCAATTGAGGCTCCTTCATCTTTGTAGCGTAAGCCCATTCTTTTTACCCAGGCAAATGGTTAACGAGAATAACGGCTAGACCCGAGTTTGCATTATCTCGAACGAATAGCCTTCTATCCTTAGGCGTGTCTAGAAACGGCCTTAGCCCTAGGGTAAGCAACTCCATCTCATCTTCTGCCACGGTTCCGAATTCTTTCTTGGCAAAGAGCGTGTGAGCAAGGGTCTTGTGAACATAATATATGGCGGGATGGCGGATGCAAGAGTCCTTGATAGCGTTGGGGTTGTATTCCCCCATTCCAATAACGTCCCACAATTATGAAAGGTCATTTGTTTCGTAGAGAAACTTGAGTCTTGTCTTGATCCCTTCTTCGTTGAACCCAAACACTTAACTTAGGGGCCTCTCGCAGTGGTAGTTCCTTTCCATTTTGAAGGGTGATGGCATTGCAATATTCCTTGGGATATTTCGGGTTTGCCCGACAATATACCTTAAGGACGGGAAGAAGAAGAAGCACTCTTGCCGTCGAGGTGCTTGATTTTGGAACTCAATGTCTCAAACTTAGACGTGAGATCATTATAAGAGCAATCCAATTTGTTATGGATCTCCGCCATCTGCTTACTTATATCCATTGCTCCATTGGCTTGACCTTGAAGAAGTTGTTGAAGCATGTTCTTCATATAAAAATCTTGAGGCGTAGAAGTGTTGCCTTGAGCTTGTTGCGTGAAACCAGGTTGAGAAAAAGGTTGCTTTGGTTGAAACCCGCCTTGGTTCCCTTGAAAGTTATTCTTGGAAACATAGCCTTGTTGTTGATTGTTGGAGGCTTGGCCTTGGTTTTGAGAAGTGAAGTTCTTTTGTTGAGCTCCTTGGCTAAGAAGTTCCCATTTGAGGACGTGTCTAGTAGCATCCTAATCTTTCGAAATAGAGGTTGTTTGTGCATCACATAACTACTCTCAAGGGCATTGATTTGAATTTTTTTGTTGGTATTCTCAGATTTGAGCTCCCACCTTCAAACCTCTTCTTCGACTTGTTTATGAGTGTTTGCTTGCGGACAAGCAAAAGGCAAGTCCGGGGAAGTTGATAACACCATATTTTACATGTTTTTAGAGCTTTATTTTCATATGTTTCAATCTCACTTTATATAGTTTTTGAGATATTTTCATGAATTTGAGTAATCTATGCTTGTGTCTTGCATTTTAGATGTTTAGAGTGTATATAGTGCATTAGCATGGCACATTTTACATGTTTTCTATGCATTTAGGTATCATTGAGTTTGGAGGAGCAAAGAGACTTGGTGTAGAGTGATGAAGAACAAAGGAAGAAGAAGAAGAAGTTCCCATCGACCACCACATCGATCAACCAGTTGATCAGACGACAATTTCGAAGAGCATTAGTCAAGGCAGAGGAAGGGTCGATTGAATCCGACAGGAACTTTCAATCGACCGGCCAATCGATCCCCCTGGTCGATTGAAATGCAGATTACGACCCACTATCATATTTAAGTGTTCTAGACCTATTTTATTTGCAAGTCTTCTTCTTGTGAGAGCGGGGCTCGACCCAAACTCTCTTTTCTTGAGGTTCTTGGATTGTTCTTCATACAAATGCTACTCTAGAGAAGATTTCTTCACTCTATCTTTATATTATGTTTATTTAATTCTTGTTCTTCATTTTTATGTCTTTTTCTCTTGTGTTCTTCATGTTCTTTGTGAGTTTACTCTTTTGTTGGATCATGGGTTGCTTGATTTTGATGGTTTGATGATTGATTTGTGATGCTTAGGTTCTAGATCCTTGCTTTTCTTTCTTATTTAGTGTTCTTAATACTAGATTAGGCTTGAGAAAGTTAATCTAGATCATAGGAAATTTCATGCACATAAGGTGTTCGATGAAATTCCCCAATGAACTAAATAAGAGATTTGCATATCTTAAACCATGAGAGTAGATGTTTAAGGTGTATTTTGGTTAATATAACTTGTTATTAATGCCTGTTAATCATATAATCACAGATGAGAGTTTGATTATTTAAGTGATTAACAAAGATATTAGTGTCATGAGAATGAATTAATCTTATTCAAGTGTTCTAGACCTAAGGAATAGCATAGATTGTGTGCATTAGTATCATAAATGATGATGATTTGGATTGCATCGTGTTAGATCCTTCACATAGGTTGATTTTAATGTTAGTCTTGAATTGAGAGATCAAGTCTAGAACTTAAGCATTTCATACCCGAGAGGTGTTCAATGAAAAGCTTGAACCAAACTTATTGTGAGCTTTTCACATCCTAGCCAATGAGAGTTGATGGTTTGGGTGATTAATGAACTAATTGGAATTGTTTATTAATACTCATTGATTATCTAATTGCAAACGAGAGTTTATGTCAATTAGGTGATTAGTGAAGTGATTAGTACCATTAAAATTGTTTAGTTTCTTAATTCCATGTTCTAGGATAGTGTTTAATTCAATCTCTATTATCATTGTTTGATTTTAAATCATTTCTTTGATAGTCTAATTCATGATCCAACAATTCTATCTTTTGTTTTCTTTCTTGTATTTTTCTTTCTTAATTTAAAACGAAAACATAAAAACCCAAAACAATTGCTCTAGCTTAAGAAGTTTTATACATTCCTAGTGCATTAATCTTAACCCCTATGGATTGACACCTCTTATGATACAATGGCAAGCATAGAGGAATTGATATGAACTTAACAAAAATCCTTTATCAATTGCCACCTTGCCCTTGTGCTTGAGCATTGTCCACGTTTTCATTGTGATCAACCGGAGGCTCGTCGACGTGCTTCATACCCAAATCCTCAATGTCTTGTATCCGTTCTCTTACTCTCCTTTCTCTACTTCCCCGTTCCAAGAGATGGATGTCGTCTATTGGCTTAACAAGGTTGTGTTGGCCTTTAGAACGAGTATGCATGCACCTATAAGAGAGAGATAGCAACAAGAAGTGGAAACGATTAGTAACCGACATAAAAAGAAAGCTTAATCTCAAGAAAATCTAAAATCTTAATGTTGATAGCTAAACCCAATCGGCAACGGCGCCAAATTGATAGTAAGATTTTTGTGATCAATTACTCAAATCCCACTCATGTCATTGTGGTATTTAAGGTATCAATCCAAATGAGTTTAATGTTTCAATCACTAAGAATGCATAGAGCTACTTAATTCAAGCAACTCAAAGTTGGTTTTAGTTTCAATTCTAGCAATCTCAATTCAAATTAAACAAAGTAAACAAGTAACAAGATAAAATAAGCACTAAACGAGATTGACAAATTTATAAAAAAGCAAATCCAAGGATGAGATTATGGAATTAGAGCAACCCATTGACTAATTTATGATGTTCAAACACACACACAATGCTAATCCCTAGGTTTAGATTACTAAAATTGACTAATCCTCTCTCAAGGTACTAATCACTTTGCTAATCACCAAATCAAGAACAAACTCTCATTTGTGATAAAATGATTAGCAAGCATTAAAATCAACATTCAAATCAACCAATAAACACCTTAAACAACTACTCTCATAGGTTAAGCATGTTTATCTCTTACTAAGTTCTTTGGAGAATTTCATCAAACACCCTATGGGTGTGAAATTCCCTAAGATCTAGATTGACTCTCTCAAGCTCAATTTAGCTTTAAGATCACTTACCAAGAATGGAAATCAATAAATCTAATCCTAAACATCATGAATCAATCATTGGATCACCCTAATGAAGATGTGTGTGTTTGAAGTGTTGTTGTACCAATCACGAAGTAGTACAGGAAGTGATACATGACGTGAAGATGTGTGATTGCTGAGATATGAACGAATCTAAGTAATGAGATTCGATCCAAGGGTTGGTTGATGAGCTAGATGAGGATATTGAAGAGGATATTACAGCCTTGGAGTGTTTCCATATTCTTAGGAAAAGATAGTGGAAAAAGAGAATATTTCCAAATATATTTTAAAATATCTTAAAGAAAGGAAATATGCTATATGGTTATTTGGAAAACTTGAAGTGCAATTTTGGTCTAATATATATAGAGGGGCGTGGACTTTATGGGATAGACAAGAAAAAAGAAGAGAGCTTGAGAGAAGAAAACGATGAAGAAAAAAAAGAAAAAGAAAAAGAAAAAGGGTTTGATTGGGTGTTGCACACAGGTGTGTGTTGCACACGGGTGGTGATGTGTGTTGCATACATGTGGTATTTGATCTATGAATTCTGCATACGTCAAAGAGGACGTTGTTGCACCGGTGATGTCGGGTGGTATTTAAGCATGCGTGCTTGATGCTATTTTCATAGAGAGATCGTGTGTGAATTGAAGTCTAGGTTTGGGGGGAGTTTAGCTCAGGTTTAGGTTATCCTGAAGAGTTCATGTTATTGAATGGAGCGCTATTTCAAGAGTGTTGTGCTTGATCTACGCATTTGCGATTATGTTGTAATTGCTTTCTAATTCTAGTGAATTCGAATACTGGACGTGGTCCCGGGGATGTAGGAAACGAACCTCGTTAAAAAATTATGTGTCTCTTTATTTTATGCACTTTATTTGTGTCTCACCTACAATTATATGCTATTGGTATCAGAGAGGGTTCTCGATAGAGATTTAGTCTTGTTTCGGGTAGATCAAAGGTGAGGATCAAAAGTAGTACATGAAGTAGGACAGAGCTTGAAATCAGGTATGATGGAGTCCTATCATGGAGTTATAAGGCTCGTGAAGATTTGAACTAGGAAAGTTAATCATAATGAAGATGGTGCAGTGGGAGTTTATCCTCAATTTGGAGGGAGACGGTTCTTGCATTAGTTTTTGACCAAGATGTGACTCAAGCAGGGGGAGAATGGGTGTTGCTGGTGTTGTTGTGTTACTAGTGACGAAGCCTATGAAGCTAGGGTTGCTTGAATTCACATACATAGTCAAAAATGGGGAGAATGAAGATGTGTGTGTTTGAAGTGTTGTTGTACCAGTCACGAAGTAGTACAGGAAGTGATACATGACGTGAAGATGTGTGATTGCTGAGATATGAACGAATATAAGGGATGAGATTCGATCCAAGGGTTGGTTGATGAGCTAGATGAGGATATTGAATAGGATATTACAGCCTTGGAGTGTTTCCATATTCTTAGGAGAAGATATTGGAAAAAGAGAATATTTCCAAAAATATTTGGAAATATCTTAAAGAAAGGAAATATGCTATATTGTTATTTGGAAAACTTGAAGTGCAAGTTTGGTCTAATATATATAGAGGGGCGTGGCCTTTATGGGATAGACAAGAAAAAAGAAGAGAGCTTGAGAGAAGAAAAAGATGAAGAAAAAAAAGAAAAAGAAAAAGAAAAAGGGTTTGATTGGGTGTTGCACACAAGTGTGTGTTGCACACGTGTGGTATTTGATCTATGAATTATGCAGACGTCAAAGAGGACGTTGTTGCAACAGTGCTGCTGAGTGGTATTTGTTAGAGGGGGGATTAGCACCCCCTGGTTTAACTCGGTTCAAACCGAGACCGATTCAATAAAGACCGGTTTACGTTGATCTGGATCGAGGATGGATCAGCCCGAAAACATTGGGCCGAGCTCGGAATCTCGCTAAAAGCCCATCTCGGCTACCGATCTAAGCCCGGCGCGAGCCCAGTCCGTTACAACAGATGAAAACCGGAATTTTTCCCTTTCGTACCGATCTCAGAAAAGGAAATGTTCCCTTCAATCAAATCCCCGAGATATCAGGAAGATATCCTTATCCCGGAGAGAAAACCGAGAGATTTCCTTCTCCCAATCGAACAAGGAAAAGGAAATCTTCTTCTTCGAAAACCGCCACAAGACACTATAAATAGAGGAGGAGGCTCATTCATTAAGCATCATCCACAACTTCCGCAGAGACCAGAGAGAATTCTAGAGAACTACTTACCGATCTCAAGTTCTTTTGTCATTGCTATCTTATTAAAACTCTGTTGTAACGCCGACTCTTGATCAATAAACGAGATTCCGATTAAAGTACTGTTTTACCCCTTTTGTGTGATTTACGGATCAACAGTATTTAAGCATGCGTGCTTGATGATGTTTTCATAGAGAGATCATGTGTGAATTGAAGTCTAGGCTTGGGGGAGTTTAGCTCAGGGTTAGGTTATCCTGAAGAGTTCATGTTATTGAATGGAGCGGTATTTCAAGAGTGTTGTTCTTGATCTACGTGTTTGCAATTAGGTTGTAATTGCTTTCTAATTCTAGTGAATTCGAATACTGGACGTGGTCCCGGGGATGTAGGAAAAAACCTCGTTAAAAAACTATGTGTCTCTTTATTTTCTGCGCTTTATTTCTGTCTCACCTATATTTACACGTAAATCAACCCCATCCCTAAATTCTAAGAGACTACTCACTAATCATTAGAAATCCAATAAATCCCATGAAGAACATGTTAAATCCCATGATTAGATGATAAGAGGATTAAGAAAGAAGAGATAGAAGATATAAATCAAGAAATCCAAACTTAAAATTGCATAAATCAAAAGGAGATATCTCTTACAAATACTTAGAACCCTAAAAGAAAGGTTTTTTAGCTAGAGAAAATTAGGTTTAGAGTATTTTTAATTGTTGTTGGGCGGACCGGGTCAACCAGGGACAAACCAGATGTTGACCCGGCTGAAACTGAGTCGAGAGTTCTACACCGGCCGGTGGTGGTCCGGTATGGTGGGCCGGTGTGGATGGTCTTCGGTCGAGACGGGGCGGTGTGGAGGGCCGGTATTTGGCATGTCCTTATGTTGGCTGAGTACCGGGCGGACATGGTGGTCGAGAGCGGGCCAGTATTATGTGTCCTGAAGCTGCACACCGGTTAGCCATCAAGGGGTATGATGGGCCGGTATGGTCACTCCGAATTCTCCATTGCTCCTAGTTATCTCCTCATGACCCACGTCGAAGTGTAAGCTCCTCCAAGGTCTCCAAAAGCCTCAAAACACCTAGAAACACACTCCAAAACATGCAAAACACTATATGACTTAGTATGAATAACCTAAACTCTAAATGAGAACCAAACACAAGAGGAATGCTATGAGATATATGCAAAAGGGGCAAAACCTAGCCTAACTGAATGCTTAGAAGAGGTAAAATATGAGAATGTCAACAAGGAAGAAGAATTAGAAGAAGAAAAAGAGAAGCAATTTTAGAAGGGTGTTTGTGGGATGAATTTCTGGCAGGGAGTTAGATCTAGTTTAAGACATCTATGGAAAGATTACGTAGTGAAGAATTCACTGGAACTGACGAAACTTAAATCAGAGTTTTATTCAGGGAGATATTCGCGTTGTCTTCTAGACAGGTAACTGCAAAAACTGTCTCAAAAATTGGCTAAGTTTGGGACTCGGAAAAGATCAGTATGTCGCAGCAACTTCAAGAGATCGTGGACGGCTCGTGTGTTGTCTGATCATACTGAAATTTGATAGAGATCTTTATGGCCCTATTGTCTTAATAATCAACGGTGAGATTAAAAAGTTAATAGTTTAATCTTGAGTTATTTTCGTGTTCAGAGGCTGGTTTGATTTGCAATTGGATTTGGTTATTGTTACAAGTGAGAATTTAATCTGAATTTGTGCAATCAAAATTGGAGCTGGTTAAGGTGGTTTATTATTTTTGGAGTTGGTTTAGTTTGGTTAATTAATTAGTTGAGAATTAATTAATTGTGAGACCGAGTTAGTTAAACCAATTTAAGTTCTTAAACCGGTGTTGTTGTGTAACCGTTGTAGATCAGAATGGAGCGTGACCGGAACAGTATTTAAGCCTTAGCCATGTTCCTCCGCTGCAAAGGCAAAGGTGAGAGTGGACCCAACCTTTACTCCCCACATTTGTATTATTATTTAATGCTTAGCCGAGTTTAAAACCGATCATTGTTTGTTGATTGCTTTTCATGAAACTTAGGAGGCTAGAATTCCGGAATGTGAGTCGAGTCGTTATTTGTTCTAAGTGTGGAATATTGATAATTAATGAATTGATTCGTGATTGTTGAATTGCCTCGTAATTGCTGATTGAGAACTTAGTGTGCATGTTATTGTGTGTTAAATAAATTATTGAATGCGGATAAATGTTAGTGTGATGAGGCACAAAAATAAGAGAAAGAATGAAAGAAAGAAAGAAAGTGGCTGACGAGCCCGATAGAAAGAAAGTGCTAGGAAGAAGTGCTTAGGCATGAGGGATCCCGTAAAGCACTAAGGATGCGCGTGTGTTGACACATGGTATTCTGGTCTGCGCTAAGGCATAGATGTTGTTGGAAGTAGTCCCACATGTGTTTTGCGTGCTATGTTCGACTGTATCGTAAGTCTTAGGATTATTGGTTGTTGTTGATTTTAGCCTTAGTCTGAGTATTGTAGTAATTTAAGCGTCGCAAGTTTATGTTGTGTTCGCTCTCCTGGGTAATCTAAATTACTTATTCTCTCCCATGTGTTTCCCCTTTTTTCTTTTCTCTTGCAGGTGTGTTAAGACAAGCGTTTAAATTCAAATGAGTTGGCAGAAATTTCAGTTACAAATTGTTTTGAGCCAGGCCAGAAGATCAACACACTAACTTAGCATGTGTGACGGTTTGGATGTTACATCTGTAAAGTTTAATATGTCAGGACCATGCAGGACACATATATGGAGTGGATTCCATCCCAATGATTAAAAAGTTAGAGCAATATAATACTGTTTTAGAGGTAAACTCCTGCTAAGTATGGTTATCTCCAGTTAAAGGTTGCAACGAAAACAAACCATCTTATCATTAACTTTCGCTTGCATCCTTCTCCAGTCTTGCAAGAAGTTATTAGCTTGTGCTATATTAATTTTGTTTCATTTTCATTCTAAACTTGCTTTGTCTAGAAAGTCATTGATATATTGGAGAGCCAGACGGGACCTGGTGGTTTGCATGAGAGTACTATGCTTATCGTAATGGGTGACCCAGCGGCGAAGAGGCGTGGTGAGGGATTCTCTCCACTCGAGTTCGCCGGTGGGTGGGTCGGTTTGTTTTCCTATGCCGGTTCTGACTCTAGACTAGGGCGGATCGGAGGCTTGAAGTTGGTGTTGATATGGAGGAGCTCCGAAGTGCTCGGTTGATATATCATGGTTTTTACCCCGTTTAATCCATGATATAAGTTTGTTTTATAGAGTCTTTCTACTATTTTGTAATGGTTTAGAGTCTTTTACAGGTTTTATCACGTTTGGAGCATAATTGGAGGTATTGGAGCTTTCTGGAGTATTTTGGAGCAGAGCAAACGTTCGTGTAGCTGAGTACCCGATTTGAAGCCTCAGTATCGATCGATACTGGCTAGTATCGGTCGATACTCACTGAAACAGACACGAGTCGCGACTTAAATGAAGAATTGAGGAATTGCAAAATAGCCCAGAAGTCTTTAATTATTACAATAAATCCCAGAACGTGCTTTAGCATTATAATTAGGTTTTTCAGCCACTTTGATGGCTACGCTTTCATTACTATTGATTCTACTTTGGTTTTTGGAGAGACAACTTTGAACTCCTGTTTTCTATTGTTTTCTTTGATGATCTATTCAATCATGTTGTTTTTATTCTCCGTGTCTGAGTAGATCCACTTTAGGTTCATGGTTCTCATAAGGGTTTTCTCTGAATGCTAGATTGATTAGTTGATTAGGATTCACCATCTGAATTAGTTATTCGCCTTAGGTTTTGTTCAAAGCTAATTCTAGGTTGACGAATCTGGAACTTAGATCTTAGGATAATTGATTAGGCACGAGAGTGCGATTAATTACCTGATAGAACTTAGGGTGAGCAAAATAACTATTCGCAAAGAGATTTGGTTTAGTTGTTTTGTGAACAAATAAAACTTGAACTAAAAGCTGGTTTAGACTTTAAGATTCGCAAAGAGATTTGGAATTCTAGGATTTAGACTTAGATAGTTTTCGCAACGATAGTTGGTTAGCTATACTTTAGTGATTTGAGTTCAAGAACCGCGCTAAATCTGAATCATGTTAGTTAGTTTATCTGAATTCATTGATTTCCTGAGAAACACCATGAACCTATCTTTCTCCCAATCGAATTACATCTGGTTTAATTTACGTATTGCTTTCAATTACATCTTTTGGTTTAGCTTGATTCTCATCTATATAATATATTGTGTGATTCCGTGAGTCTCTGTGGATTTGATCCCTAAGTATTACAACCGACACTGCTTTAGTACTTTTAGGGTATTAATTTGAGCATATCAAATTTGGCGCCGTTGCCGGGGACTCAATTCGCCATTAGATTTTAGTTTGAGAATTTTGACTAAGCTTGTCGGTATCGATCGATACTATCTAGTGTCGGTCGATACGCGTCGTTTTCTTTCGTTGATATCGATCGACACCAACCAGTGTCGGTCGATACTCATCGTGTTACCGAGTTACTTACGTTCTTGAACTTTGTGTTTCAGGTGCATGCCTCTTCGAGAAACCAGAAGGAACAAGAACACTCTGCTAGTTGACCTGTCAAACGAGCAACTAGCACACTTTGAACGTACAAACAGAAAAGCAAAAAGGCAAGCAGAGATAAACAACAATACAATTATTTTGATTCAGGATGCTGCTGGAGCTTTGAGAGACCAAGAGGATCAATTGTGCAAGGAGAGAGGGCAGCGACTTGATGAAGCTGGAAATATCATTGTCCCTGCAGTTGCTGCGAATGCTGGGAATGCTGGGAATGCTGTGGCTGATCGCGGTAGAACGATTGGTGAGTATAACAGGCCTGATCAGTTCTATGCCAATCGATCAGCGATTCACCCTCCTGCTTTTCAGATGAATGACTTTGAGCTAAAACCTGCATACTTCACTCTTGTGGGTCAACACCCTTTTTATGGTCTTCCTCATGAACACCCGATGGATCACATTGAGAAATTCGAGGATTTGGTCTCTAGCATTAAGTGCAATGGAGTCTCCTATGACTACCTTTTTGTAAGCTTTTCCCATACTCTCTTGGTGGCGATGAAGCTTATTGGTTGAAGCAGTTACCAGCTGGGTCACTGGACTACTTGGGATGAGACCAAGACTGCATTCTTTAATAACTTCTATGATGATGCAAGATCAGAAGAGCTCAGGAACAAGATTTCTCAATTTTCTCAGGTTCCGACAGAGGCACTCAAGGCTGCTTGGATTCGTTTCAGGTCATATCAGAGAGATTGTCCGCACCATGGGTTCACTCAGGTTCAGTTTCTGAGCTTTTTCTTCAGAGGGATCGATTGGAGGTACCAGATGGCATTAGACTCTGCGAGCAATGGAAACTTCTTTACCAGATATCCTGACGATGCTTACCAGCTGATTGAGAACTTTGCATCTAGCAACAGTACCATGAATGCAGACATAGAGCGCAAGAAGCAAGCTGGTAACTTGGATTGCAGTCGAATCGCAGAGGTGAATGCTAAGTTGGATTCAATGCACAATCTGTTGATAGGAAAACCCGAAAAGCGGTCCACTTTGCTGCTGAAGATGAAGGGGAGGATGTTAACTATATTGGTGGAGCTGGTTTTGGGTCGAATCAGTTTGGGCAGAAACCTTTCTAGAGCAGTGGCTACACAAGGAACTATGAGAGTTCATCCTATCAACCTATACCTGCTAAGAGTCCTGAGAGTAAGATTGAGGCTATGCTTGAACATCTGGTTCAAGGACAGGAGCATATCACAGTGGATCTCAATGGAAAGATAGATGCTTTGTACAAGGATCTGAGTGGAAGGATCGATGCCCTCAATATTCATCGGAAGATGTTGGATACGCAAGTAGCTCAGACTGCAGCAGGTGTCAAGGGAAAGATGGTTCATCCACAAAATAAACACGTCAATGTAATCACTGTAAGAGGTGCTGAAGAGGTCATTCCAGTGATAAAACAAGGTCTGAATGAGGAGAAATTCGCTGAGATCGATGATTTTGAGCATGAGATGGCTGTGTTCGTATTCGACACCAATAGTATCGATCGACACCCAATTTGTATCGATCGACACTCATCTGGAGTAGCAACGCAGAAGCCTAGTATCGATCGACACCCTTCGCAGACCGACCCGGAAATTGCGAATAAGACGCATATGACTGAGGAAAGGGTCTACAAGCCTAAGGTACCATACCCTCGACCACCCAGACATCTCAGAGACCCCATTTCTCCAAAGCAACTGCTTGGCTTTGAGAAGATGGTACGAAGAATTCCACACACACTGACTTTTGAAGAAGCTCTAGAGTGCCGTCCTCAGATGAGTCACTTCCGAGATTGCAGAGAAACTGAGGAAGAGATTAAGGCATTCTTCCTCAAAGCCAGAAGCAAGTCACTACCGCTGAGGCCGCTGACTAAGAGGGAAGACCCAGGAATATTCTCAGTTCCATGCTCTATTTTCGGAGTAGAATTCAAAGAGTCTCTCGTTGACTCGGGTGCTAGCGTCAATGTCATGTCAAGGGCAATTGCAGAGAGATTAGGAGCTGATATTCGACCTCCCAAGAAATCTATCACATTCGCGGACTGTTCCACCTCACTTCCATATGGTACGATCCATGATTTGCTGGTTAACAAAGGAGATTGCCTGGTTCCTACTGATTTTCAGGTTGTGGAGATGAGTGCAAAATCTCGTACGCAGTTGATTCTTGGAAGACCGTTCATGGCTACAGTTGGTGCCATTATGGATACACCAAGCAAGAGAATCTCGTTCTCGTACATTGATAAGGAGGTGTACTACAAAGCCATTCCTACTATAGGAACTCCCACACAAATCTCTTGCATCACCATTGTTACAAGAGACACGTTGGTAGTTGATCTTTTGGAAGAGCCTCCTGACGAGCCAACTGTCATAGACCTTCTAGATAGTCCTTCTGTCATCACCAAGAAAGACGTTAAAACAGCCAAGGCAAAGAAGAAGGTGAAGAGCAAAGGAGTAAAAAGTGTTCCCCATGTGACTTTAACCCCTCAGAAGTGCGATGGAGATTCAATTGAATATAAGGTGAAGTGCAAGGAAACTTCGAAACCATTCTCTAAGGTTAGAGTTATTCTCACTTCGGAGATGAAAGAGAAAGGACATAATTTTGTGGAGAGCATGATGAGCAGAACTCTGAAGCTGGCGATGTCAAATTGTGGAGCTTGTTTCGGCGCAAGTTCTCATTCTTCTCCTGACTGATCGTCCGTAAAGTCAAGCTCGTGACTTAAAACAAGCGCTTGGTGGGAGACAACCCACTGGTGAGTCTGTACATACGTTTTTATTTTTCGTTTGTGTTAAACTTATGTCAGCTTTATTTTTTTTTGCATTTGAACTCATGGATTTATGCTTGATTATCTTGTTGCTATTAACTTGTATTTGAGTGTTCATAATAGTGCTAATTAACTTCTAACACTTTGGATCACTTTCCCTGGGTTAAGCAACTCGATGCCATTGATTTGAAATCAGTGTGTCGACATACAGCTGGTATCGATCGATACCGATTTTCACAATCCATTTGGTTCTTTTGTTTCTTTCAGCAACTTTAGGCTAGATAACACTGGAGACAGTGTTGTTCAAGTCTGGGGGAGGTAATCGCTGACATTGTTTTTGTTTTTCTTAGAGTCAATCGTTTTTGAGTCATTCGTTATTTTATTGAGTCAAAATCTGTTGGAGACTGTGATCTTTTTCTTGACTATATTGTTCTGACTCCACTTCTAAGTGACCATTTTGACAGAATCAGTTACAGATCGACTAATGAAAAATCCAAAGGCTGACCAGTTAACTAGAAGGCACTCATGTTTCCAGCAAAGTTCTTTAAAGCATGAGCCAAATTTTTGCACTTCATCAATGTGGTTAGTATCCATAGAGCTTGATTCATCATTCGTATCTGACAAAGGAACCCACGTGTTTAAAGTAATGGTATTTCTCTCCCTGTGATAAGTTAATTAATAAGATGCATTAAAAGATGAGATGATTTTCTTCTGTGTAGAGGGTTAGGAAAATTTCCAACGATCCCATTATTCTACTTCAGAGGAGATGATCATACAAAGGTGGAAGCGAGGTTAGGAAAATTTCCTGTGATACCATTATTCGTCTACACCTTTGATTACTTTTGAGGGAAGAACCGGGGATTCGATGGCAAACACCATCAATACTCGCGTCTCATACCTTGATGTGTATATGCAGATCTAAAAAAAAAGAGAACATAATAAAAAATAAGTTTGGGGGAGAGAAATAATACCAGAAAGTATGAAAAGGGTGGTTCCTTGTCATGATATTGTATGGGAAAGAATCTAGAAGGTTCTTGGTATTAATCGCAGCGATGAAACTGGCGAGGATGGCTTGATTGAACGATGCTGTGAAATAATGTGTGTGGTCTGGGAAGCTGAGAATGTCTACGGAGAAGTACATGGTGGTTAGATCAAAAGATAGTTAGGTGACATTTGGGTGCTTGGGAAAAAGGTCATTGCAACGTTTCAAGAATAGGTGAGTCTCTATGTTTTCAAACCTCTTTCTCTAGTTTAGTCTTCTATTTGCTTGAGGGCAAGCAAAGGCTAAGTCTGGGGGAGTTGATATATCATAGTTTTTACCCCGTTTAAGCCATGATATAAGTCCGTTTTATAGAGTCTTTCTACTATTTTGTAGTGGTTTAGAGTGTTTTACATGTTTTAGCACGTTTGGAGAATAATTGGAGGTATTGGAGCTTTCTAGAGCATTTTGGAGCACAGCAGACGTTCGTGTAGCTGAGTACCCGATTTGAAACCTCAGTATCGATCGATACTAGCTAGTATCGGTCGATACTCACTGCAACAGACACGAGTCGAGACTTAAATGAAGAATTGAGGAATTGCAAAATAGCTCAGAAGTCTTTAATTATTACAATAAACCCCAGAACCTGTTTAACATTATAATTAGGTTTTTCAGCCACTTTGATGGCTGCACTTTCATTACTCTTGATTCTACTTTGGTTTTTGGAGAGACAACTCTAAACTCCTGTTTTCTATTGTTTTCTTTGATGACCTATTCAATCATGTTGTTTTCATTCTCCATTTCTGAGTAGATCCACTTTAGGTTCAGGGTTCTCATAAGGGTTTTCTCTGAATGCTAGATTGATTAGTTGATTAGGATTCACCATTTGAATTAGTTTTTCGCCTTAGGTTGTGTTCAAAGCTAATTCTAGGTTGACGAATCTGGAACTTAGATCTTAGGATAATTGATTAGGCACGAGAGTGCGATTAATTACCTGATAGAACTTAGGGTGAGCAAAATAACTATTCGCAAAGAGATTTGGTTTAATTGTTTTGTGAACAAATCAAACTTGAACTAAAAGCTGGTTTAGACTTTAGGATTCGCAAAGAGATTTGGAATTCTATGATTTAGACTTAGATAGTTTTCGCAACGAGAGTTGGTTAGCTATGCTTTAGTGATTTGAGTTCAACAACCGCGCTAAATCTGAATTATATTAGTTAGTTTATCTGAATTCATTGATTTCCTGAGAAACACCCTGAACCTATCTTTCTCCCAATCGAATTACATCTTGTTTAATTTATGTATTGCTCTCAATTACATCTTTTGGTTTAGCTTGATTCTCATCTATATAATCTATTGTGTGATTCCGTGAGTCTCTGTGGATTCGATCCCTAAATATTACAACCGACACTGCTTTAGTACTTTTAGGGTATTAATTTGAGCATATCAAATTTGGCGCCGTTGCCGGAGACTCAATTCGCCATTAGATTTTAGTTTAAGAATTTCGACTAAGCTCGTCGGTATCACATGGTCCATGTTCCTACAAAATTGAGAAAAATCTCGGTAAAAATTTGAATATGGTTGTGATTGAAAGGTTTCAATGTGCGATGATACTTGATCGAGTATCACGAGACAAATTCAATCTACAAATGAGTAATATTAAACGTAAATCTAGCAAATCAAGATGCTAATGATTAATTTTGGATTTGTGACGTTCTTACATAAGAATTTTCTAAAAGTAAATTCTAAAGCTCATTTTTATGCAAACTCAATAGATTACCGTATTTTAATCACCTTTTAAACAAGACTTGGCCAAATTAATCAAAATTACTCTCCAAATTAATTTTCAATTAAGTTTGAAATTTTCAAATTCTAAAAATCTCAAATTCATAATAATTAAGTACTAAAATCGAAATTTAGACATTCTAGAAGTCCAATCTCAAGTTCTTTAACAATTTCTAGCTATCATAGACTTAAATCTAGTTGAATTAAGAAAAACCTAGGGTTTGGATCATATGAAAAAGTAGAGGTTTAGGTTCATACCTTGGCTGGAGAGATGAGATAGGTGTGGAATTGAAATCTTCTTTAGAAATGAATAAGATAGGACCAAAGAATTTTTTCAAAAGCTTAAGAATTTAAAAAGTTGTTCTTGCTCAAAATCTCCAAGTCTCTTGGAAGAGAAGAAGAAAGAGAGTTTTAATCTAGAAATATTCTTTTTGCGCTTTAAAAAGTTATTTTTATGTAAAATGAATTTTTCAGTTTTTTTTCATAAACTTTTTAGGACTTACCTTGGCGTACGGGACACAAAAGTTAAACCGGTTACGGTTAAATTTCAGATCGGGAATTCACGGTTAAGAGTTGGAATGGTCCGGGAATCATCGGGATAAGTTTTCAACCGAGATGGCTTGGCCGCGAGTCGAGCATACGCGACCGCGGCAGGCTTCCTCTTCGCCGTGGGTCGGGCACATGCGACCGCGGTCTACCATCATTTAGCCGCGGGCCCATGCAACGCTGATGTGGTCGACTTTTTAGGACTTACCTTTGCGTGCGGGACACAAAAGTTAAACCGGTTACGGGGATCAGCCCGGAGATCCCCGTAACTGGTTTTATGATAAAGATGCGTCGAGATTAGTCTTACGGCCCAGAGTCCGGCGAGCTCCGGGCTGATCTAGCTCACGAAGTAACGGGGATCGAGTTACGGCCCAGAGTCCGACGAGCTAGATCAGCACGGAGGTCGATCCCCGTTACCCTTTCCTCTCGACTTACGGCCTAAGGCTTTTCAACCAGTTCTGCAGCCGTGAGTTGTTCCGACCTGTACTAGGTCTAGTATCGTAAGAACCGAGGTTTTATGCACAAAAACACATCCTTTATTAATCTTCCAATATACTTTACAAAGTATAAGACTAATCTCAACGCGTCTTTATCATAAAACCGTACATATTAAACACATAAAGGTTCTTACAAAAACACCGCAAACCTACTCTGGCTTGCCTATTGCCCGATGCCTTCCCTCTAGCCCCCTACTACGGTTACATGCGAGAAAAGATTTATCATGAGCATTCCTAATGAATACTCAGTGAGCTCAGGAACCTCTACATCACGTTAGTCCCCCACAATCCTTTCGCCAGATAGTCGAAGCTATGTGCTAATTACTTATTAGCCACATATCCCAATCATCAAGCAACATGCTAAATCCATATAGCAATCAATCACGAAAATATGCAGAGTCCATTATGCATAAAATCTAACAACATAGAGCGCTCCTAGATGCATTATTCACTCGCCCTCACCGTGACCCTTCCTATCCGTTTACCACAAAGGATCCTAGATAACCCGTCACTTATGATCCTTGTCCGTCCAGGTCATTGATCTGCAGCACCGTCGTGCAGTTCCCGGCCATGGGAGCGACCCAAGTACCTTCCGAGATTAATTATGGCGGTGATGAATACATAGCTAATATTGTTTATATCCTAACCGGCATATAAATCTTACCACAATACATCCTTACCGAAATGTACATTTTGCCACACAACGAGTTATGGGAACACCTGCCACACATCACTCCAACAAGCAGCAAACAAACACACAACAACCATCACAAATGCCTCACGTCTCTTTACTCGGGTCCATCTCTACATGGATCACGTGTCCCATGTAAATACCCCTTTCAATCGACCCAACTACCATGCATAGCCTTCCCGCCAATGGCATGTAGTTTCAACACAAATGCTCGAAGGCCACTTAACACACAACAACATAATTCCTAACCCCATAATTACCTTGCGTAGACCCCCGTCACAACGCACAAAATTCATTCATGAATTCCATTTCTTAGCTTCGTGTTATTTATGTCGACGATACCATGCCTAGGCGCTCAGCCTCATGCATGCATTCCGACTAACACTTGGCCCAATTTCACAGTTTCAAACCTAGCAAAACATATGTCCTTATAAATTAACCCTCCCTCTAGGCAATTTATAACTCAAACAATCGGCGGAGTAAACACCCACGGTTACCTCCCACCAATATCTCATTATACTTACTTCGTGTTACTTATGTTGCCTTTTGCCCATGCATAGACGCTTAGTCTCATACACGCAAAGACAACTAACACTTAGTCATTTTCTTAAATTTACAACCTAGTAACATATAAGACCAAACGTAAATGAACCTCCCTCTAGTTAATAAACGCAACACGAAACGATGGATTAAACATACCTTGTTTACTTCCCATCAAAACACGCAAGTCCATAAAATGAGCTAAAATTTTCCCTCGTCTAAAATTTTCCTTCTCGGCTAAATTTTCCTTCTCGGCAAACTTTTCCTTCTCGGCTAACTTTTCCTTTCTCGGCTAAAATCCATGCCAAGTCCATAAATTTGATCATACTTGATCAAATTCATTTTTGCTTCGACCAAAACGTTTCTTTTGGCCTGCTCTTGATGAATCCACCTTCCCTCAGTTGATTCTTCATACTTCATTTTTTTTTCACTCTCGGGCGAGTTATTACATTCTCCCCCACTTATTAGAATTCGTCCTGAATTCTTCCATCTTCGACTCCAGCCTCTCTTCTAGGAGTCTTATTGAAGTCTTATGTTCCTCCTGTGAACGTGTCTATGGCTTCCTTGTTGTGGTTCTTCTCTTCCTTGATGACTACTTCTGATGATACTGCTCCTCCTGGCCTCTATCATCATCTTTGGATCGGTTCCCATCGATCCTTTCTTCCACTTGGTTAGATTTGTCCTTCATCTAACCATCGTCCTCTGGTGATCTTCCTGATCTCTCTTGGCTTTACTAGATCATCCTGATCTCTAGCTCACCTTTATTAGATCTTCCCGATACCACTTTTCTCCTACTTTGTCAATTTGATCTTCACGTTCTTTTAGCCCACGGTTGATCTCACTAACCCTCCGTCTCCTTTCTCCGATCAGTTTCCTTTCCGATCTACTCTCATCACGGGTAGACTTGTCCTTTAGTCTATTCGTTCCTTTCGCCTTTGACGATCTCCCTGATCTTCTGGCTTCATCTTTCCTTGGCTCATCAATTCCTTCTGATGATAATGAGCTTCTCTCTCCCGACTATAAATAGTTTTCCCCCGAACTGGTTTCTAAGGTGGCTTCCCTAAGACACCTTCTATTACATCCTAAGGTTTTCTAGAACTCCTTATTCGCAAACCTAAGGACTTACCATTCAATTATGCCTTCTCGGCACCTTTCCCCGGCATACTTCAAATAGTGATGACTCCGCTCAAAATTTTAAGTAACCGCTCCAATTATCATTGGTTCATATTATACCTATAATATAACCATCCATGATTTTCACAAAGGTAACACGTTATGACTCCTTTGCGCTATAACTGTTACTTAACACTTTACTAGTGACATAGTTCCATCTACTTGACTCCCCGTGCCACTACACCCTATATGCATGTGATCCTAGTCCCCTGACTTCACACACAACTTGACAACACATGCGCATGATCCTAGCCTTCCCAACCTCACATGCGACTTCAAAACACTCATGCACATGATTTTAGCCTTCACTGCTTCACATGCGACTACGCACCATTGCGCATGATCTCAGCCTTCTCAGGTTTACCATCGACTTTACACAATTGCACACGGTCTCAGCCTTCCCGGCTTTATCGGCGAATTCACGCACACAAGCAGCACTAATCTAACACACAAAGATTAGTTAGAACCCTTACGTACCTCGCATACAGACCTTTCACAAAGGCTGAGGGGTTCCCTGTTGCCTAACCTAGAGATCACTATCATCAAGGTGCCACATCCAGTCCGAGTCGCTAGATCTGCCTGATCCCCTCGGTCTGCTTGATATCGATCCGGAAGGTTTCTGAGTTCTGGAGCACGCTGGTTCATGAGCGTTAGGGCATTCATCCCCGAGATACCCTCTCATCCCACACATGAAATACACTCCACCATCATTTATGGTAATACTAGCAGTCCAACTCGCATGTTGCGACACGCCCAAGAAAAATGATTCGTTTCGCAATACCGTCCACATGGTCACATCACCCTTGATGGACTAGTGACTTTCTTCATGACATGTACTCTCACTCGCAACTGTCTCTTTGGCATTCTGCCCAAATAATATCTCTCCGGGAACGGAACTTCCTCGTTCGCTTCCCTTCGTTTGTGCTTGCATGGTCCCCCCGTTTGCACCGTCCTTGTTTTCTTCGGGCGATAGCCCGATCCAGTCGAAGGTGTTCCTCCACACTTCTCGTTGCCATGCCATGGCCCTCAGATCATATACTTTTGATCCTTATCCGTTCGCCATTTCTTGTCTCACTTCTCGGTCCAAAAGGTCTTCAAACCTTTGGGTCTTTATCTCCATCCTCATTCTCGCCATCCATTGAATGAGTATCTTGAGGCACTACTCCGTCTTTGTCTTCCGGTTCCTCTTCTCCTTGGTTGTTTCTGCCGAAGACTCTTTGCTTTTCCGTGTAAGCCTGAATCTCCGTGGCTAATCGTCCTTGGTTCATTCTCCCTTTGTTCGATCTCTCTTGTTACTTGTTTCCGGACACGTTCCCCATACTCTTGGGTATGTCCTTCTTCTTTGTTAGTTGTTGCGGTCCGCGTCCAGAAGTTATACTAGTCCGGCGCCAACCTCTCCACTTCTGACAGGTTCGCCGCTGCTTCCTCAGCCCTTCTCGTTGTTCCCTTTTCAGGTCGTCTGGAGTTGTCCCCTTACTCTTTGGCATTCAAATCAGTGGTGATCCACTCATCTTCGACATGCTTAATCCGTTCATCGTGTCTCTGAGCGACACTTCCACCATCTCTGGCGTTTACGACACCCTTATTTTCACATCCGAGTACTCCGTCGGAATAGCGGCCTCTCCCATAAAAGGGTTGAGCCATCTCCGTCTCCATTTCTCATTACTTGATTCACTCATTGCGTCCAAGTAATCCCACGAGTTCGATTCCTTTGAACCATAGAATGATGGATATCTTTTCACGTGTGCTTCCTCAGAATCAGGCGTCCACTCAGGCTCTCGCTCATACCTTTCCGATCTCCTCGACATCTTGTACTGCTTATCATAGAGGGTAAGACATAAAATCCCAATCCCTCTATCCTAATGGCATCGGACCTCCAGATTCCTATCGATGTTATGCGACTCTTTTTCGACTCGCAAAACATTTGAAACTCGTCCTCATGACCATGATCATAAACCATGCTCTGATACCAACATTTGTAACACCCCCAATTCGTTCTACGAATCCGTCCGCGGAGCCGAACCGGGGTGGTGTCACGAGATATGGGCGATCGCCGAGACAATCTAGCCAAAGGCAACTTCACATTACCCCGCGAGCTAGATCGGCCCGAAGGTCGATCCCCCGTTACCCTTTCCCCTCGACTTACGGCCTAAGCATTTTCAACCCGTTCTGCAGCCGTGACTAGTTCTGACCTGGACTAGGTCTAGTATCGTAAGAACCGAGGTTTTATGCACAAAAACACATCCTTTATTAATCTTCCAAAATACTTTACAAAGCATAAGACTAATCTCGACGCGTCTTTATCATAAAACTGTACATATTAAACACATAAATGTTCTTACAAAAACACCGCAAATCTACTCTGGCCTGCCTAGTGCCCGATGCCTTCCCTCTAGCCCCCTACTACGGTTACCTGCGAGACAAAAATTTATCATGAGCATTCATAATGAATACTTAGTGAGCTCAGGACCCTCTACATCACGTTAGTCCCCCACAATCCTTTCCCCAGATAGCCGAAGCCTAAATGCTACAAGGAAAGCAATGCAAATGCAAGCCTAGCAATATGCACTTAAACCACACATTCAACATCCAAGCCAGTTCTCTCTACTAGCAAGCAATCTATCAGCCTACTTAACACAAGTAAGCACCAACGGAAGCTAAAAATTCAAACGATATGTGCTAATTCCCTATTAGCCACATATCCCAGTCATCATGCAACATGCTAAATCCATATAGCAATCAATCACGAAAATATGCAGAGTCCATTATGCATAAAATCTAACAACCTAGAGCGCTCATAGATGCATCACTCACTCGCCCTCACCGTGACCCTTCCTATCCGTTCACCACAAAGGATCTAGGATAACCCATCACTTATGATCCTTGTCCGTCCTGGACATTGATCCGCCGCACCGTTGTGCAGTTCCTGGCCATGGGAGCAACCCAAGTACCTTCCGAGATTAATTGTGTCGGTGATGACTGCATCGTTAATATGATTTATATCCTAACCGACATATAAATCTTACCACAATACATCCTTACCGGAATGTACATTTTGCCACACAACGAGTTATGGGAACACCTGCCACACATAACTCCAACAAGCAGCAAACAAACACACAACAACCATCACAAATGGCTCACGTCTCTTTACTCTTGTCCATCTCTACATCACTACAAGAGAACACATTTTTTGTGACCAACTTTGTGACTCTTTTTTTGGTCGCAAAAAAGTGGGACGAAAGTGTGACTAATTTGCGACTACTCGCAATGCAGTGGCAAAACAGTCGCAAATTAATGACGAAATAGAGAAGTCACAAAAGGGTCTCAAATTTGCGACTGTTTAAGGACTTGCAAAAGTAGTCCCAAATTTGTGACTGATTTGCTTCGATTTAGCAACTCCACTCGATTTTTTTTAAATAAACATTAAATCATATACAAAAAAATTCTAAACCCTAAACCATCAAATAATATACAAAAAAAATTCAACACTAAATTTAAAATATAATCATTTTATAAATCCTAAATTATAAACCCTAAACCTCTAACCCTTAACCCTAAACCCTAAACCTCTAACCCTTAATCATAAACTTGATCTAAATCTTAAATTGTAAACAAAATTTTACACATAAACATCAAATAATATACAAAAAAATTCAACACTTACAATTTTTTTTAATATGATCATTTTATAAATCCTAAATTCTAAACCCTAAACTTCTAACCCTTAATCTTAAACTCTAAATCTTAAATTTTAAAGTAGATCTTACACATAAACATCAAATAATAATAAAAAATATAACACTTACAAAAATTTCAATCTAATCATAACATCTACTAAGTGTTACATGTGTTTTATAAGGAATGATTTTGAAAGATAAAAATTATCTCAAAATTTATTTATTTTTAAGTTTTAACATATTTTTGAACTGCTATAGACACAAAATCATTGTAAAGTCATATTCAAACTTTCTAGGTTCTTAAAGTTTAGGGTTTAGGTTGAAGATTTGTGATTGTCACAAAATAGTCCCAAATTTGCGACCGTCTAGCAACTCCAGTCGATTTTTTAATAGTAGTCACAAAAGAGTCCCAAATTTACGACTAATTTACGACAAAATGACAAAAATAATGAAAGCTTCTCATTGGCTAGTTACTTGTGATGAGGATCGAGATCCTCCACCGTTGATTGGTTTAATCCAACGGTGGAGGATTTAAACTGTTTTATTTTTTTTTAATTGATTTTTCTTTTCTTTTTCTCTCTCCTTCCTGTGATCTTCTTCTTCTTCTTCTTCTTCTTCTTCTTCCAAAGGTTTCAACTTGATCCATAGAAGAGCCATCAGAACCACAATCGTTGGTGAGGTTTCATACTCCTCCTTCTCTTCCTTCTCTTCCCTTTTTAATTGAGTTTATCTAACTTTTTTTGTTTTTTACAGATCCGATCGATGAGAAGGAAGAAAAGGAAGCTCACCGCCGGCGAGGCTTGGGAGTATGGCCGGAGGAGCCCGCGAGTATGGCCGGAGGAGCCCGCGAGTCTGGCCGGAGGAACAGATATGTGGCGCCGGAAGAGCAGATCCGCCGGCGAGTGAAGATGAAGATGAAGCAGATCTTCAGCGAGTGAAGATGAAGATCTTCGATCTTCTTTTTTTCATTTTCATTTTTTTTTATTTTTTTTTTAATTTTTAATTAATTAATTTAATAAATAAAAATATATTTTTTGGAATTTTTGTTTTGTTTTGTTTTTTAATTATTTTTTTACAAGTAGTCGCAAATCAGTCACTAAATCAGGACTGAAATTATAGTCACATATCAGTTCCAAATTTGCGACCGTTTTGCGACTACTTCATTTAGCTACCAAATATTTGCGACCACTTTTTTTGGTCCCAAAAACTGTGTTTTCTTGTAGTGCATGGATCATGTGTCCCATGTAGATGCCCCTTTCAATCGACCTAACTACCATGCATAGCCCTCCCGCCAATTGCATGTAGTTTCAACACAAATGCCCGAAGGCCACTTAACACACAATAACATAATTTCTAACCCCGAAATTACCTTGCGTATACCCCCGTCACACGCACAAAATTCATTCATGAATTCCATTTCTTAGCTTCGTGTTATTTCTGTCGACGATGCCATACCTAGGCGCTCAGCCTCATGCATGCATTTCGACTAACACTTGGCCCAATTTCACAGTTTCACAACCTACCAAAACCTATGTCTTTATAAATTAACCATCCCTCTAGGCAATTTATAACTCAAACAATCGGCGGAGTAAACACCCTTGGTTACCTCCCACCCATATCTCATTATTATACTTACTTTGTGTTACTTATGTTGCCTTATGCCCATGCATAGACGCTTAGTCTCATACACGCAAAGACAACTAACACTTATTCATTTTCTTTGATTTACAACCTAGTAACATCTAGCACCAAACGTAAATTAACCTCCCTCTAGTTAATAAACGCAACACAAAATGATGGAGTAAACATACCTTGTTTACTTCTCATCATAATACGCAAGAATCGGTAAACAAAACCTATGCTACCGCCCACCTCGGGTTTTTTAGACGCAAATGAAGACTCTAGCTCTTGAACCACCTTGCTCCTAGCTGAGACTTCTTCCCTCGGTTAAATCACCATGATTTAAGCTGAGACAAAACTTAATTCCCTCGGTTAAATCCTCCGCGATTTCGGCCTTAGCCTTAACCGAGAAAAATCCTCCCTCGAGATCACTTCTCTCTCTAACTTTTTCTAAGCTTTTCTAAGATTTCGAAAATGATCTAAAAATAAGGGGGTTGGGTCCTATTTATAGCCTTTCTAACACTTGGGGACCAAGTTTCGTCCTCGCTTCCGATTGATTACCTTTGGGCGGCAATGGGTCTCACAACGACATGTGTCCAGGCCATGCAACGACTTGCAGCCCACTTGTCTAACACAATGGGACAAAGCTACTCACTCTTCCGCCCAAAGTTTCTGAAACATGGCCACAAAGTTTCCTTAGCTTTCGGCCCAAGTTTCGTCCTCCATGCGACATGTGGCTCCTTTCACGTGTTGTCCTTATCTTGAGATTTCGGCGTGATCCATCCTCGGCGATATGATCACCTTTCCTTGCATGTGGCCCGCTAAAATTTTCCCTCGGCTAAAATATTCCTTCTCGGCTAAATTTTCCTTCTCGGCTAACTTTTCCTTCTCGACTAACTTTTCCTTTCTTGGCTAAAATCCTTGCCAATTCCATAAATTTGATCATACTTGTTCAAATTCATTTTTGCTTCGACTAAAACGTTTCTTTTGGCCTGCTCTTGATGAATCCACCTTCCCTCAGTCGATTCTTCATCCTTCTTTTTTTTTTTCACTCTCGGGCGCGTTATTACAGGCGGTGTGTGCTGTCCTGAGCTGGGCACCGGTCTGGCTTCAAGGGGGTGCAACGAGCAGGCATTTTCCCTGTCCGAGCTTTGGCCAAGCACCGGACGGGCGAGGGGCGGTGTGGGCTTGTGCGATGGTTTCGCGGGCAGACGGACGTATCCTTAGTGAAATCGCCATAACTCTTGAACTACCTCCAGACGACATCTAACTCATTTGTATATCATTTTATGAAGACCTTCGGAGCTAGTTTTGATTGCAAACCCTTCGTCTGGCCAGATATTTCAGACACCACGGGTGACCTTAGCACCTTCTTTTGCTCCATCACTCTGATATGCTCAAATTAATACCCTAAAAGTATTAAAGCAATAGTTGTAGTAAGTGTAGGGGTCGAAAACAAGAACTCAAGAAATCACACAATAGATCAGATAGATTCGAATTAAGCTAAACCAAAAGATGTAATTGAAAACTAGTACGCAATTAAAAGTGTTGTAAGTCGATTGGGAGAAAGATAGGTTCAGGATATTTCTCAGGAAATCAATGAATGCAGATAAACTAACTAATCATGGTTAAGGTTACGCACGGTTCTTGAACTCAAATCACTAAAGTATAATTAACCAACTCTCGTTGCGAGAATTATCTAAGTCTAAATCCTAGAATTCTAAATCTCTTTGCGAATCCTAAAGTCTAAACCAGTTTTTAGTTCAAGTTTGATTTGTTCACAAAACAACTAAACCAAATCTCTTTGCGAATAGTTATTTTACTCACCCTAAGTTCTATCAGGTAATTAATCGCACTCTCGTGCCTAATCAATTATCATAGGATCTAAGTTCTAGGTGATCAATCTAGAATTAGTTTTAAGAACAACCTATGGTGAAGAAACTAATTCAGATTATGAACCCTAAACAATAAATCAACCTAGCATTCAAAGAAATCTCTTATGAGAACCCTAAACCTAACAGGAGATCTACTCAGACATGGAAATTGAAGCAATAAACATGACTGAATAAATACTCAAATAAATAATAAGACATAGTAATAAGAGGGTTCGAAATCTTCTCTCGGACGAAAATAGTTTCAGACTTGTCTCCCTTCAAAAGCTCTCTCACAAAACCAAAGTAAAAAATAAAGCATAGCCATCAAAGTGGCTGTAAAATCCTAATAAATAACATAAGTCACGTTTTGGGGCTTCTTGTAAATAATAAAGTCTTCTGGGCAATTTTGTAATTCTTCAACTCTTGGAAAAGTCGCGACTCGTGTCTGCTGCAGTGAGTATCAATCGATACCTAGGCTTCAAATCGGGTACTCAGCAACACGAACTTTTGCTTTGCTCCAAAATGCTCCAGAAAGCTCCAATATCTCCAATTATGCTCCAAACGTGCTAAAACCGGTAAAAGACTCTAAAACACTACGAAATAGCAGAAAGACCCTATAAAACATACTTATATCATGGCTTAAAAGGGGTAAAAACAATGATATATCACACTCCAATCATCCCCCAAATATCACTAAGGCACCTAAATACACTCCAAAACATGCAAGACTCTCTAGGACCTAGTGAGAACTATCTAAACTCTAAATGTGACAAAACAACAAAGAAATTATAAGAAAGCACATGCATGAGACTCAAAATATCTAGATAAATGCATGCTAAAATGAGTAAAATATGAGATTATCAACTCCCCCAAACTTATTCATTTGCTTGTCCGCAAGCAAACAAACAAGAACAAGAAGAGAGAGACATGAAGAAGGGATCTTTGTCTCCATTGAACTTGTGGCTTGGTGCTCTTCCTTTTTTTTGTTGCTTTAGCTCTTCTTTTTCAATATTTTTCTTGCCTCACCTTTCATCACGTGAAGATTTAGCCAATTTTTGGCTTCTTTCTTTTTCTTCATTGAACTCATTGAGACTAAACTAAATGCTAAGAGCTAATATTATAACTTGTCACCAACCACTTCACATTTTTCATTCCCCTTTTTCTTTTTCCCCATCTTTCATTTCGGTTCCACTCCCAAACAAACACCCCAAGACTTCCCATCCTAGCTAACTTATCCTTAGACTAGCCCCTTGATGTTGAGGTAGATCTACATGAGAACCCATCCTTGTCGCCCTAAACCTAACACTTTTTGCCAAGTTTGCTCGAAAAGTAGGCCTCTCCATCACTCTCGAAAGTTATAGGCTAGAAAGAAGGTTTCGTTCAAGGTGTGGGAAACCATTCCAAAAATGGGATATGGCTACTTGGATCCATAAGGGTGGTAAAAAGAGAAAAGAAGATCCAAGTATGTATATGGGTATCCACGAGTCCATTCAAAGATGCACAAACACGATAATTGCAAGTCAATATTAAATTCCTTATTAATAGGGTTGAATTCAATTCACAACTTGCTTCAATCAAGACAAGAACATTGGTGTATGAGATCTAAAGATGGTGGATCCTTACTTTCAAACTCACTTGAATGCATTAGACAACTATGAATTTCTTAAAGTGATACTCTAGCTCATCATTGCTCCTAATTCAATATGCAATGCATCCTATATGCAAACTAGACTCAATCCTACACATGAGATGCAACTAGATGACTTCTTTTTGAGTTGCAAAATTTCAAAAAAAATCGATTTTTATGAGTTTTCTATGCCATAAGTGAATGCATGATATGCATGAGACTCAAGATGCAAAATCCAAAATAAGAATAAAGAACACAGTGTTAAATACCGGTCCCTCCTCAAACTTAAATCAAAACGTCTCGGTGTGAAAGAAATTTAAATGACATACCAAAAACAAAAGGCAAAAACAAAGTCTCAAAAGAGAAGAGTTACTTACAAAGGAGGAGTGGTACTATGGGAATGGAGAGAATTGAGAGCTTTCCAACATCAAACAACGTTGTGTTTTGCCACGACCTTGCTACCATCAAGGACCTTGCACCCACTTAACAAAACATTTAAAATAACTAGAAAATATTGAAAATATCTACAAAGATAAACATGGGAATGTCTCCCAAGTGCACTTTGTTTAAGGTCACTAAGTTCGACGGTTGTTACCTTTTTAGGTGAGTGTGAGAGGAGTGTTAGCACTACTTGGTGGGTCCTTGAGCTCGAGAGTGATGATCTTGCTCATGAGCTCTCGAATACCGGCTTGTCCCTTCTCTTTAAGCTCCAGTGTGAGGGTTGCTTTAACCGAGGCAAAAGGCTTGGACCATCCCTTGCACTTGATTTTGTACTCAATACCCCGTCTTCATGTTTCTAAGGAGTGAGAGTCATGATGGAAGGCTAGTCTATCATGGTCTTGTCATCATCATTACCATAACCCAAAGCTTCTTTTCCATGAGAATATACCTTCTTTTTACAAGCTCTAGGGGGTGAAGCCAAATCCGTTGTCGCACAACTACCCACATACTCAAATGTTTCAACACGGATCTCATCATTCTCAATGGTGATTGTGCCACAAAGCCCATGTGATGGAGGCTTCATCGGGTAAAGGAACTTATCATTAACGTTCTTTAGCATTACCCTCTTGTTTTTGAAATCCATGCTCGCACCGGCGGTATTGAGAAATGGAGTCCCAAGAAGGAGAGGTAGCTTTTTGGTTTGTTCCATCTCCATTACAATGAAGTCAATTGGTACAAGGAACTCTCCGATTTTGAGGGGATAGTCTTCAACAAGGCCAAGTGGTTTCCTCAAAGAAGAATCTCCAAACGTGATGGTGGAGGGATAATCCTCCATACTCTTAATCTCGAGACTCTTAACCATCTCCAAGGACATAAGTTCACTCTCGATCCCGAGTCACACAAAGCATCATCTATCTTTAAGCCCCCAAGAGAGCAAGAGATGGAGAATTTACCGGGATTTCCAAGCTGGGGGATAGACTTAGGCTCAACCCTCGTTATGCTTGGTAAATCAAAGATCGCCATAAGCTCTTCAACTTTCTCTTGGTTCTCAAGTAAGTTTTTGATGAACTTTTGGTGTTGTGGGACTTGAGACAAGTCACTCTCACTAGGAAAAGGTGCTCCAATCTTATCCATGTTTGCTTTGAAGCTTGAAAGGACTTTCTTTTAAGCCTTGGTGGGAAAATGACCGGGAAATGAAAGTGGAGGCTCATATGGGGAAGGTCCAATGCAAAAAGCTTCCTTCTTAGACATCACATGTGTCTCCACGTTTTTCTTCCTTCTCACATCGTTGAGAGACTTCTCAACCTCCATTTGTGTAGAGATCACTTGTTCTTCAACAAAGATTACATCATCTTCATTCCCAAGGGTCACCCCCCCCCCCCCCCCCACCTTGTTTCTCAATGTCCTCATCGAGCTTTGAGGGAACATCTCTAAGGGGAAGTTCCTCGACTTGTGAACCATAGAGTAGAAGCTCAATTTCTCTAATAGCTGCTTCAATTTCATCATTGGTGTGTGATTCATTTGAGGATATAGCATTGCAATACTCCTTTTGGTTATCATCGACTTTCCCTTTGAGCTTATCAATAGGTTTAGGAGAGATGGAGCTTCCTTGACTATCTTGATTTTCCAAATGGTTGGGCTTAGAAGCCATGGTTGCAAGCTTTGTGTTAAGATCGTGGTATGAGCAATCCACCTTTGTATGGATCTCGGCCATCCTTTTGCTCATATCCATTACTCCATTAGATTGACCTTGAAGAATTTGTTGAAGCATATTTTTCATATCGAAGTCTTGAGGCATAGAGTTGTTTCCTTGAGCTTGTGGGGCAAGACCTTGTTGAAAACCGGGTGTAGGCATGGAATGAGCTTTGTTTTGGTAGTCTCCTTGATTCCCTTGAAACTGATTTTGAGGAACAAAGCTTTGTTGTTGTTTGTTAAAGGCTTGACCTTGGTTAAAATTTAGTTGATTCCTATAGTTGTTGTTGAAGCCTCCTTGATAGCCACCGTAATTCCCAACGTAATGCACTTCCTCTTGATTACTCAAATCCACCATTTCCTCTTGGGACCCTTGATAAACTCACCAACAAAGTGAACCGATTTTTGAAAAGCATTAAGAAGCTTTTCAATCAAAGTGGATTGCTTGTCCATCTTTTCATTGAGAACATTCATGCCTTTAGCCCACCTTTGCTCTTCAAAGTCACTAGTGGTTCTTGTAGCCCGATCATACTCATCACCATAGGTTCCATCACTTTGAGCAAGGTTCTCTACCAACTCCTTTGCGTCATTCACCTCCTTGGCCAAGAAATTCCCATTGGAAGCGGTGTCTAGCAACATTCTTATCTTTGGAAGCGTTCCACGGTAGAGTGTGCTCAATAGAGAGGCATCGTTGAAGCCATTATGAGGACATCGCATGGTGTATCCTCTAAATCGTTCCCACGCCTCATTGAATATCTCGTTGGAGCGTTGAGTGAAGCTTGAAATCTCATTTCTTAGCTTGGCCGTCCTTGAAATTGAGAAAAACTTTGCAATGAAAGACCTCTTGCATTCATCCCATTTAGTAATAGACCCTTGAGGAAACTTCTTTTCCCATTGGTGTGGTTTCTCCCCAAGTGAGAATGGGAATAAGAGGAGTTTGAAGCCATCCTCGGACACTCCATTCATCTTGGAGAGGCTACAACTTATATCAAAGTGATCCAAATGATCAAGTGGATCTTCCACTGCCAAGCTATGTAGTTTGTTGCCTTGCACCATGTTGATGAAGCTAGCTTTGACCTCAAAGTTGTTGTTCCCAACCGGTGGTGCTTGAATTCCTTGACTGTTGACATGAACATTGGTCGCATCACCCACTCCAACAATGTTTTGAGCTCTTTGAAGGTGGTTTGGAGCTCTATCATTACGGGCGGGTAGTGGTGGGTGTGCTTGAGCTCGTGGGTTTCCATTTCCACCATTAGATCTGTGGTTTCTATTACCACCATTCCCTTGTTGTTCCTCATAAGCAACGTGCTCATCGATGTTACCAACCGAAGGCTCATCAATGTTATTAAAGAGTTAGACATGAAAAATTGTCGGCCTTTATGTAAGAGCTTGACTCCTTCCATCGTCTTAGGGAGACCTTCGAAGACTTCAACTTATCATTTATTCCCCGTACTTTAAACGTTCGTGCCGATACTCTTGCAAAGGGGGCTCGTACACAAAACTTTTTATTTTCCCACATAGGTCATACCGAACCAGTTGTGGAAGTTCCTCGGAACATCCCTCCTAGCAACATCTGCTGTAATAGATGGGTAGATGATTAACCATCGTTTTTACCCCTTTTTAGCCATGATATAAGACCTTTTTATAGAGTCTTTCTAGTGTTTTCGTAGTCTTTTCGAGTCTTTTCAGGTTTTAGGTGACTTTGAGAGAAAATGAGCCGTTTTGGGTGAAAATGAGCATATGGAGATGCAGAGTCATGCAGAGACGTCAGAAGTTTGGCATTCGTTGAAGAACTTTCCACCGATGGATTGAGCTCAAATTTGGATACAAGACATATCACTGGATTATCTTTCATTTGGAAGTGGTTTGTGGCCTTTCCAACGGTGCGATCGAAAGTTATACCAGTTTTCGTGAAAACAGTCCAGTCTGGCGAGCAGAAGAGTCGACACGCAAGCTTGGTATCGATCGATACCACTAATGGTGTTGACCGATACAGACTTCAGGAAGAAGGAAACGTGATTTTTTAACAAGTTTGAAGTTTGCACCTTGGTCCAGAAGACTTTAATAATTACTAGAAGCCCCAAAACGTGTTTTAAGTTATAAATTAGGTTTTTCAGCCACTTTTGTTGGTTACGCTTTATTTTACTTTGGTTTTGGAGAGAGAGCTTTTGTGAGGGAGACAAGTCAGAACTCTGTTCGTCCGAGAGAATATTTCGAACCCTCTTGTTACTCTTTCTTATTGTTTAATTTAATGATCTATTCAGTTATGTTGATTGTTTCATTCTCCATGTATGAGTAGATCCATCATAGGTTTAGGGTTTTCTCATAGGGATTTCTCGGATTGCTGGTAATTGATTAGTAGGGATTCACCATCTGATTAGTTTTTCACCATAGGTTGTTCTCAAAACTAATTCTAGGTTGATGAATATGGAACTTAGATCTTAGGTTAATCGATTAGGCACGACAGTGCAATTGAGAAATCTGACTGAACTTATGGTGAGCAAATTAATTACTCGCAAATAGATTTGGTTTAGTTGATTTGTGAACATATCAAACTCGATATTAAGGCTGATTTATTCTTAGGAATTTGCAAAGAGATTTGGGATTCTGAAGTTTAGATTTAGATAATTCTCGCAACGACAATTGGTTAATTATAGCTTAGTGATTTAAGTTCAAGAACCGCGCTAAATCTGAATCATGACTGATTGGTTATCTGCATTAATTGATTTCCTGAGAAATACCATGGGCCTATATTCTCCCCATCGAATTTACAACACTCTTTTATTTCTGTTATTGCTTTCTGATTTAAGTGAATTGCTTAGCTTGATTCGACACTAAGTAGTTTATTGAGTCCTTGTGTTCGACCCCTACTTTACTACAACTACTGCTTTAGTACTTTTAGGGTATTAATTTGAACATATCAAATTTGGCGCCATTGCCAGGGACTCAAAAAATCGCCATTAGATTTTAGTCTAGAATTTCGACTATGCCCGTGTATCGATCGACACTGACTAGTGTCGATCGATACTCATCGTTTTCTTTTGTTGATATCGATCGACACCACCCAGTGTCGGTCGATACTCATCGTAATATTTTTTGTTACTTACGTGCCTTGCCTAGTGTGTTTCAGGTGTATGCCCACTCGCGAAACCAGGAGGAACAAGAGCACTCAGCTAGTTGATCTTTCCAACAAGAAGCTAGCAAATTTGGAACGTGCAAACAGGAAAGCAAAGAAGCCAGCAGAGATGAACAATCAAGTGGTATTGGTTCGTGATGATGCTAGAGCTTTGAGAGACCGAGAGGGTCAATTGTGCAATGAGAGAGGGCAACGACTTGATGAAGCTGAAAACATCATTGCCCCTGCAGTTGTTGTGAATGCTGGGAATGACGTGGTTGATCGTGGTAGAACGATTGGTGAGTACAACATTCCTGATCAGTTCTATGACAATCGATCAGCGATTCGCCCTCCTACTTTTCAGAGGAATGACTTTGAGCTGAAACCTGCATACTTCACTCTTGTGGGCCAGCACCTTTTTCATGGTCTTTCTCATGAGCACCCCATGGATCACCTTGAGAAATTTGAGGACTTGGTCACTAGCATCAAATACAATGGAGTGTCCAATGATTTCCTTTTCTGTAAGCTCTTCCCATACTCTCTTGGTGGAGATGCATCTTATTGGCTGAAACAGTTGCCCCCTGGATCACTGACTACTTGGGAGGAGACCAAGAATGCCTTCTTGAACAATTTCTATGATGATGCAAGGTCTGAGGAGCTTAGGAATAATATCTCCAAATTTTCTCAGGGAGCGACTGAAGCATTCAAGGCTGCTTGGATTAGATTCAGATCATACCAGAGAGATTGTCCACACCACGGGTTCACTAACGTTCAGTTGCTGGGTATCTTCTTCAGGGGAATTGATTGGAGATATCAGATGGCCTTGGATGCTGCGAGTAATGGGAACTTCAACACCATGTATCCTGACGACGCTTATGTGCTTATTGAGAACTTGGCATCTAGCAATAGTACCAAGAATGCAGATTTTGAGCGATAGAAGCAGACTGGGAACATGGATGGATCGTAAATTGTTGAGGTTCAAGCTAAGTTGGATTCAGTGCACAATCTCTTGATGGGAAAGACGATGAAGGCTGTTCATTTTGATGATGAGGTTGAGAACTTCAATGAGGATGAAGTGAAACGTGTTAACTACATTGGTGGGTCTAGTTTTCAAGGTCAGTGAAATCAATACCACCAGAACAACAACCAAAACTTCACCAACAATGCTCTGCAAGGAGGGTACACTCGTACCTATGGGAATTCTTCTTATCAACCTCTACCTGCTAAAACCCTAGAGAGCAAGGTTGAGTCTATGCTTGAACAGATTCTTCAGGGACATCAGAAGATGACAGTGGACTTCAATGGGAAGATGGATGCTATGTACACAGATCTGAATGGAAAAATTGAGTCTCTCAGTATTCATCAGAAGATGCTGGAAACTCAAATAGCTCAGACTACAACAACTGTCAAGGGAAAGATGGTTCATTCACAGAATGAATACGTTAATGTAATCACCTCAAGAAGTGCGAAAGAGGTCACTGTAGTGGTAGAAAAGGGTTTGGATGCAGAGAAATTCGTGGAGTTAGAAGAGGTTGAAGGCGATTTTGAGCTTGATACGTCTGTATCGACCGACACTACTGCTGGTATCGATCGACACCAACCTGAAGAAACGACACATGAGCCTTGTGTCGATCGACACCAATCTGGTATCGGTCGATACCCCTCGCAGACCGATCTAGAAATTGAGAAAACACCGAAGATTGTTGAGGAGAGGGTTTACATGCCTAAGGTGCCATATCCTTTACCACCTAGACATCTCAGAAATCCCATTACTACAGAGAAGTTGCTCGCTTTTGAGAAGATGGTAAGGAGGATTCCCCATACGATATCTTTTGAAGAAGCTTCGGAAAACTGCCCTTTGCTTTGTCACTTCCGAGATTGCATAGAAACTCTAGAAGAGATCGAGGCACTCTTCATCAAGGCAAGAAGCACACCACCACCAATGACCCAGGAAAATTTTCAGTTACATGCTCTATCTATGTAGTTGAATTCAAAGAATCTCTCGTTGATTCGGGGTCTAACGTCAATGTCATGTCAAGGGCAATTGCAGAGAGGTTAAAAATTGGTGATATTAGATCTGCTCAGATGTCTCTTGTATTCGCTAACTCTTCCACCTCACTTCCATATGGTACAATCCCTGATTTGCTGGTTAAAGTAGGAGATTGTCTGGTTCTTACTGATTTTCAGGTTGTGGAGATTAGTGCAAGATCTAGTACGCCTTTTATTCTTGGATGCTGCGAGTAATGGGATACGCCTTTGTTCATGGCTACAGTTGGTGCAATTATAGATACGCCTAGTAAGAGAATCTCGTTCTCATACATTGACAAGGAGATCTCCTACAAAGCCATCCCCTCTAGAAGAGCTCCCAAACATATCTCTTGCATCACTGTTGTCACAGGAGAGACGTTGATGGTTGATCTTTTGGACAAGCCTTATGATGAGCCAACTGTCATAGACATTTTCGATGGTCCTTCTATCATCACCAAGAAAAACATCAAAACGGCTAAGGCAAGAAGAAGGTGAAGAACAAAAGAGTCCCATGTGACCTTAATCCCTCAGAAGTGTGATGGAGATTCGATTGAATATAAGGTGAAGTGCAAGGGAACTTCAAAACCATTCTCTAAGGTTAGAGCTATTCTCACTACAGAGCTGAAAGAGAAAGGAAAGGACATTGTGAAGGGTATGTTGAGCAGAATTATGAAGCTGGAGATGTCAAGTTGTGGAGCTTGTTTTGAAGCAAGTTCTCATTTTTATCCTGACTGATCGTCCACAAAGTCAAGCTCGTGACGTAAAACAAGCGTTGGGTGGGAGGCAACCCACTGGTGAGTCTGTACATAAGTCTTTTATTTTTGACTTTTTCGTTTTTTGTGTTTTGTGTCTTGTGTTTTCGTGTGAATCAGATGAACATGGACTGTGTCGACCGATACCGTCAATGATATCGCTCGACACCAGGATAAACATACGTTGCATCGACCAATGGTCCTTGTATCGATCGAAACCAGTAATGATATCGGTCGATACCCAACGCGCATGTAACTTCTCTGATTTTCACGCTTCCACTCAGTTATGTTGGTTTCTTTTACCAACTCTAGACTAGATAACACTGGGGACAGTGTTGTTTAAGTCTGGGGGAGGTAGTTGCTGACATTGTTTTTGTTTTTCTTAGAGTCATAAAAAAAAAAAATTGTTGTTTTATCGAGTCAAAACCTGTTGGAGATTATGATCATGTGCTTGAACCTATTGTTCTAATTTTGCTTTTGAGTGATCAGTGTTATAGGATCAGTTCTAGATCGACTAATGAAAAACCAAAGGCTGACCAGTTAACTAGAAGACACCCATGTTTACAGCAGAGTCCATTGAAGCCTGAGCCAAATTTTTGCACTTCATCGATGTGGTTGATGTCCATAGAGCTTGATTCCTCATTCATATCTGACAAAGGAACCCATGTGTTTAAAGTAATGGTATCTCTCTCCCCTGTTATAAGTTAATAAATAAGAGCATAAAAAGATGAAATGATTTTCTTCTGAGTAGAGGGCTAGAAAACTTTCCAGCGATCCCATTATTCCACTTGTGAAGGAATGATCACACAAAGGTTGGAAGCGAGGTTAGGAAAATTTCCCGTGATACCATTATTCGGCTACGCCTTTGATACATAGGGAGGGAAGAACCAGGGATTCGGTAGCAAACACCATCAATACTCGCGTTTCAGACCTTAATGTGTATATGCAAATCTAAAAAAAAAAGAGAAAGAACATGATGAGAAACAAGTCTGGGGGAGAGAAAACAATACCAAAAAGTGTGTAAATTGGGTGGTTCTTTTGTCATGATATTGTACGGGAAAGAATCTAGAATTTTCTTGAACATTGGCTGCAGCAATGAAACTGGCGATGAGGGCTTTATTGGACAATGCTGTGAGATAATGTGTGGAGTCTGGGAGGCTGCGAATGTATACAGAGAATTTCATGGTGGTTAGATTTGTAGCTGGTTAGGTGATATCTAGAAAGCTTAGGAAAAAGGTCATTGCGATGGTTTAGGATCAGGTGAGTCTCCGTGTTTTCAAACATTTTTCTCTGATTTAGGTTTATGTTTTGCTTGATAAGGGCAAACAAAGGCTAAGTCTGGGAGAGTTGAAATATCATGGTTTTTACAACTTTTTAGCCATGATATAAGTCCTTTTATAGAGTCTTTCTAATGTTTTCGTAGTCTTTTAGAGTCTTTTCAGGTTTTAGGTGACTTTGGGAGAAAATGAGCCGTTTTGGGTGAAAATGAGCATATGGAGATGCAGAGTCATGCAGAGATATCAGGAGTTTGGCATTCGTTGAAGAACTTTCCACCGATGGATTGATCACAAATTTGGATACAAGACATATCACTGGATTAGCTTTCATTTGGAAGTGGTTTGAGGCCATTACAACGGTGCGATCGAAAGTTATACCAGTTTTCGTGAAGATGATATATCATGGTTTTTATCCCTTTTAGGCCATGATATAAGTCCGTTTTATAGAGTCTTTCTGCTATTTCGTAGTAGTTTAGAGTCTTTTACAGGTCTTAGCACGTTTGGAGCATAATTGGAGATATTGGAGCTTTCTGGAGCATTGTGGAGCAAAGCTGAAGTTCGTGGTGCTGAGTACCTGATTTCACGTCGAGCATCGATCGATACCCGCAGGTATCGATCAACACTCATCGCAGCAGACACGACCCGTGAGTTTAATGAAGAGTTGAAGAATTGCAACTTGGTCCAGAAATCTTTAATATTTACAAGAAGGCCCAAAACGTGATTTAGGTTATTTATAGGGATTTTACAGCCACTTTGTTGGCTATGCTTTATTTTTACTTTGATTCTACTTTGGTTTTTGGAGAGACAACTCTGAACTCCTGTTTTTATTGATTTCTTTGATGATCTATTCAATCATGTTGTTTTCAATCTCTATGTGTGAGTAGATCCACTTTAGGTTCAGGGTTCTCATAAGGGTTTTTCTCTGAATGCTAGGTTGATTAATTTATTAGGATTCACTATCTGAATTAGTTCTTCACCTTAGGTTGTTCTCAAAGCTAATTCTAGGTTGACGAATCTGGAACTTAGATCTTAGGATAATTGATTAGGCACGACAGTGCGATTAATTACCTGATAGAACCTTAGGTGAGCAAGTTGATTATTCGCAAAGAGATTTGGTTTAATTGATTTGTGAACATATCAAACCTGATATTAAAGCTGATTTAGACTTTAGGATTCGCAAAGAGATTTGGAATTCCTAGGATTTAGATTTAGATAATTCTCACAACGACAGTTGGTTAATGATACCTTAGTGATTTGAGTTCAAGAACTGCGCTAAATCTGAATCCTGCTAGTTAGTTTATCTGCATTCATTGATTTCCTGAGAAACACCCTGAGCTTATATTTTCCTACATCGAATTACAACTCTTTTACTGCTTATTGTTTCTGTTTCATGTTATTTGCTTAGCTTGATTCGATACTATACTATCTATTGGGTGATTTCTGTGAGTCCTTGTGTTCGACCCCTACGCTTACTACAACTACTGCTTTAGTACTTTTAGGGTATTAATTTGAGCATATCAGAGGACTGTCCAGTCTGGCGAGCAGAAGAGTCGACACGCAAGCTCGGTATCGATCGATACCACTACTGGTGTCGACCGATACCGACTTCAGGAAGAAGGAAACGTGATTTTTTAACCAGTTTGAAGTTTGCACTTTGGTCCAGAAGACTTTAATAATTACTATAAGCCCCAAAACGTGTTTTAGGTTATAAATTAGGTTTTTCAGCCACGTTGGTGGCTACGCTTTATTTTACTTTGGTTTTGGAGAGAGAGCTTTTGTGAGGGAGACAAGTCAGAACTCTGTTCGTCCGAGAGAAGATTTTGAACCTTCTTGTTACTCTTTCTTATTGTTTAATTTAATGATCTATTCAGTTATGTTGATTGTTTCATTCTCCATGTCTAAGTAGATTCATCTTAGGTTTATGGTTTTCTCATAGGGATTTCTCTGATTGCTGGTAATTGATTAATTAGGATTCACCATCTGAATTAGTTCTTCACCATAGGTTGTTCTCAAAGCTAATTCTAGGTTGACGAATCTGGAACTTAGATCTTAGGTTAATCGATTAGGCACGACAATGCAATTGACTAATCTGATAGAACCTAGGGTGAGCAAATTAATTATTCCCAAAGAGATTTGGTTTAGTTGATTTGTGAACATATCAAGCTCAATATTAAGGCTGATTTATTCTTAGGAATTTGCAAAGAGATTTGAGATTCTGAAGTTTAGATTTAGATAATTCTCGCAACGACATTTGGTTAATTATAACTTAGTGATTTGAGTTCAAGAACCGCGCTAAATCTGATACCTGACTGATTGGTTATTTGCATTCGTTGATTTCCTGAGAAATATCCTGAGCCTATATTCTCCCCATCGAATTTACAACACTCTTTTATATCTGTTATTGCTTTCTGATTTAACTGAATTGCTTAGCTTCATTCGACACTAAGTAGTTTATTGAGTGATTTTCTTGAGTCCTTGTGTTTGACCCCTACTTTACTACAACTACTGCTTTAGTATTTTTAGGGTATTAATTTGAGCATATCAGTAGACGACAAAAAAAAAAAAGTTTGTGCAGTGGCCACACAACCCAGAGTCATTAAGCAGTGCATATTAGAGTTGGTATTTCAAGATTTTAGTTTTTTTGCGGGTTATCCCGAATAATATTTTAGTACACCGCAATATAGGTTAAGTAAGCGGGTTAGCTCGCCATGGAACGTGTTATGATTCTAATTTTCAAAAGTCCACAAAAACGGGTCTCGCAAATCAAAATATTAGTTTTTAGTTTTAAAGATAGATGGTATACTCAATTTATTAAATACTATAATTTTTTCATTGAAATTTAACCATAGTTTGTTATATTTTTATTTGAGTATGAGTAAGTTTAAGTTTATATTTAGTCCACTACAAAACGGGTTAAGTGAACAGGTTAGTACGGTTTAACAGCTCTATCTATAATCATTAGTTAGGCATATTATAAAATTCAAAAATGTCAAAAGACTCAAAATAGTTTTTTTTTAAATTTCTAAACAATTTTTAAGCAAAAAAATATAAAAATTACCTCGCGCTATAGCGCATGTGAAATCCTAGTTAGATATATATGAATAATATTCATTTATGTTAAATGTGTGATCAATAAAAATTATCAATTCAAATATTTAAATTAAATCTAACCTAATCTTTTCAAGTATTTTGTAAAGATACAATGATAACTGATTTTTTATGAATTTTTTAAGTTACATAATCTATATTTAAGGAAAAACTGAAATTTTCTGATTTTGTACCATATTTACACCGATTATGTAATTTTTAAACTACAAAACTGCAAAACAAATAATTAAATCAATTAAAACTATATTTTATACCATATATAGAATTTGGTGTTTTCTTTAAATAAAAGAAAATATTTAACAATGAAAAATAAATAAGATCATGAAATTCTAGAATATCAACGAATGATGAAAAAATTAGTAAGATCCAATATTGATGAAATCCATATATCTTATATGTTTTATTTTATCAATAAAATTTATCTTATATGGTTACTGTATATACAGTAAAACATCTATAAATTAATAATGTTGGAACTTTAAAAAATTATTAATTTATAGAGATATTAATTACTTAATAAATTAATAAGTATTAATTTATAGAGAAATTTTTTTCACCCATAATCTTCTAAAATCTACTTTAAAATGATATTATGTATAAGAATCTAAACGAATCTGCTTATAAAAAAAACATGCACAAACTTAAAATTATGATTAATAACCTTAACAATCGCAATAGAATAGTTGTTAATAGCATATTGAATTATCCATATAAAAATATACATGTCATAATTTCAAAATTTATAAAAATTTGTGGCTACTATCCTTAATTTTTGTTTATGATGAAATTGAAAACAATACTCTAATACATTTAAAAATAGTTTTGCGTACGAAAATCAGTTATCCCGTCTTGAAATCTTCACATATTTTGGATGCATATCGGAAAAACAATACTATCAGCTATTGGTGTAATATAAAAAGAGATGAGCTCCAATGAGATTTTAACTTTAAATAAAAAAAACAACACATTAATCATATTTTAGTATATTATCTTACTTATATATGCATAAATTTATAAAATTATTAATTTATGTTATTATTGGGACCATATATTTACATAAGAGTTTCTAATAAAATATTATCTTATTAACTTATCGAATTTTGTTAATTTTTATATTGATCTAACTCGAAACTAACCAAACGTATTCTTTTATGGTGTTTATTAATATATCGAGATATAACTATTTTAATAATTAATTGTAAATTATATATATATATATATAGTAAATTGTATTAGAAATAATATACTACACATTCCTTTCGTACATGTATATAAGTTCAAAAACAAAAGCTTTTATGTATCACATTTATAATATATAAGATTTTAATATATAATAAAAAAGAGTATTATCACTATCTATCCTTCATTAATAACAAAATTAGTTTTTAGGAAAAGTTAATTGCAAAATTAGGTAAGTAGAAAGAGAAATAAAATTACACCATAAATATCATTCTCTTTCCAAATAATTACAACATTGCCATTGACTGAAAATTGCTGAAAACTGTGTTAGCAACTAATAAAGCCGGCGAAACTGTTCATCAACCATCTCGTTGATACTGTTCATCCCGCAGACAATGTTCATTTACTACAATAATATATGGTACTTGTTAACGTGCTATCCGACACTTGTAAAGAAAAAATGACGAACCATATTTCCCAAAAGAATTAAAAACACCAAAGATGGGGATATCTTCAATACTAAAATTTAATGATCAATTAGTATATGTACATTAAGGCAAATTAATTTGGACATTATGGAGTTCAAAAGGCTACTACTACCACCATTATACTATTTAAACAAATTACCAGTAAGTCTCAAAACCACAACTCACGTTACAATAATCAACCAAAAAAAACATGCAATGGATCCAAACAAAAAAGAAATCAGCCGCATAGAAACACTCCCACAAGACTTTATTGGAGTCATCATAAGAAAAATTGGTGCTACCTCAGCAGTGGATTTCCATAATTTCATCGTATCATGCAAGGAAATAGCTGTTTCAGCCGATAACAGATGCGTTGGAAAATGGAGATTCTTCACCGAAAACTCTACCCCAAAAACACTAGCAAATAATTTCTACGAATCCATCATAACGTCAAATTATACCTGAAATAATTAATAAAATCAAGTTATTGAATCAGAAAGACAACAAAATGATCAATATATTCTTCGTTCTGAAGCCGATTTAGAAGTATCTGAGACAGGAAAAAACTACATAATCGAGTTGAGACCTCAATTTCGGATATCAATTCCGATAGAGAATGATGATAGATTCAAAGGAATCCGATACAAGAGATTATGAGAAACCCTGTGGTCGAAAGTGGAGTTGAGTTTTTTGAATTTTCCAGAAGATTAAAGTATCTTCTGGGTGTTTCCGAAAACAACTGATTAGTTTAGTTTAATTATAATTAAATATTAATTATTAGGAGTAAAGAGACGTCGGTTTATCAAACCCACGCTCAACCGCTTCTTACTAAGGTTAGAAAAATGTCTTCTAACGGATATCTTATTGTGACATTAGAAAATAATTCATAAAAATAGCATAGAAACAAATTTAAAAATATGAATGTAAATATGTAAAACAAATATAAAACTATAATTAAAATCACACAGTAGTGAAATACAAAATATAAACACATAAAAAGAGCAGTATTTCAATATAAATTAATAACATAAGTAAGAGAAAACCGTTACTATATACAAACAACTAGGATTTAACCCGCGCTAATTAAAGCGCGGATCAAATTTTTTTAAAAATATTGTTTTGAGATTTAAGAAAATTGTTTTTATCTGAATTTTACAATATAGCTAACTAATGATTATAAATCAATTTGTAATAATTTGTCTATTTAACCCACTTTGCAGTGAACTAAAATATTATTCGGGCTAACCCGTAAAAACTTATAATCTTAAAAACATAACTCTAATATGCACCGTTAAATGACTTTAGTTTTTGTGGTTAGTCTACGAACGCTTTAAAAGAATAGTTTTCTTGTGTATAACTTTTTATAAAATTAGTAAAATATTTTTCAACTTTTGTTTTGATATATATTCAAATATATACAATAAATTATAGTGAAGAATATTTTGAATAGGGATGTCAATCGGGCTAGCCCGGCCCGACCCGGTCCAAAACCCGTAAAACCTGCATATATTTGAGCCCGGCCCGGCCTGAAAAAAAAAATCGGGCCTATATTCCAAAGCCCGGCCCGACCCGGACAGGGTTCTAGGGCTTTTTGGGTTTTTCGGGCTTTTTCGTTCTTTTTTTTACAAACACAAAATTCACAATTCTCAGATGAATAATTAAAACAAAATATTTATCAAAATAAATCTAAATTGAAATGTATTATATCAAATCTAATTAAATTTAAAAGCAAAAGTTTGAAAAAAATAAAAATTAATTCAAATAAATTGTATTACCAAATAAAACATAAAATCAAAACACTTCAAATCTAGGTAGTAGAGTTTAGATTAGAATCTCTTTCATCGTCTTCTAAATCCTCATCACCATCAAGAGGTACATATAAAAAAAAAGTAAAATAATATTAAGTTTTGACATGTATAAATCGTATAGAAATGTCATTGAAAGTCTATAGATAATGATTTTTAAAATATGAAGTAAATATGGATGAATGATAATAGTACATGGATCACGAAATGTAGAGAAAATAAGTCAAATTATTATTTTTAGAAATATAAATGTTTAAATAAAATCTCTAACTAACTAAAATGTAAAGTTCCGGGCTTTTCGGGCTCAACCCGAAAAACACACTAGCCCGAATGGGCTTTAGCCTGAAAAGCCCAGTTTTTTCGGGCTTATATTTCTAGGCCCGAGCCCGTTGTTTTTCAGGGTCGGGCCGGACCGGCCCTCAGGCTTTGGTCCTAATTGACACCCTTAATTTTGAATAGATTTTTTTTTCTTTGAATATATATGAATTGATTATTATTTTAAAATATATAGTATTTAAAATAATTAAATAATAAATAATCTCTTTAATACAAAATATATACTTTCCATATTCTAATCAATAATTTTAAAAGACTATTATATCACTTCCTATTTTAATTATTCTTTGTTATTTCTAATGGCATTTCATGTAATAACTTACAAATTAAAGTTCATTTTTAAAAATATCTTCTTAAATAATATTATAGAGATAATCTGAAGAAAAAAGAAAACACACATACACATAATGCAACTTTAAACATAAACCGAATATTAAACTAAATTTTAAAATTAAAAAAAAGGTTTCCAAATAAATTACATAAAAACTAATATAAAACATGAATGTAAATAAGGCTGCGCGAAGCGCGAAGGTCAATCAGCGAGTTTCAGTAAAGTGTATTCTCTTTTAATATATAAATTTTTTTAATATATACGTGGAAGTCTGGAAGAGGTGCTATCCTTTCGCAATTGTTTATTTTGTTTTCTTTGTTAAAATATAGTTGTTGTTATTGAGAAGCAAGTACCCGCGTCTGAGCAGATGGGAGTGAGAGACAGGTTAGAGCTAAAAGCCTCATTTGGTTGTTGAGAATCCATAAGTAAGATTCGACGCACGTACGAGTTTGCTTTAAATTTCCTCTATTTATTAATTTTAAAACAGGTTTATTCTGCTACAAAAAATAAGGTTATTTTAAGGCATACACTTTGGTTTTGATTTTAATTATTCGCTGACAATATTTTTATTTATCAGATCTCAGATTCCTTTGCCAGACTGTTATTTATGCGAAAATCAATACTAAAGTTGATTCATTGCTTTAAATGCATGAAAACGAACCTTACGCGTTTATGTAGTAAGCAAAATCAGATGTTCTTTTTTTTGTCTTATTGGTAAATACAAGAAAGAGGTGATTGTATTCACCAATATGTTAGGGAGCGTTAAGGATGGAAAAGATTTGATAGCATGTCTTGGTGATAAAGCATGATTACTCGTATCTTTTGTCTTAATGGTTATCGTCTTTCTCATATGAGGAATAATACTTAATCTTCATTACATTCTTACTCACGGTTCATTAGAGGTTGCCGACGTACAAATTAGGGTCAAGAAAATGGGATCTTCAGAATATGTAAAACAAATTTTAACACAGGTCACCCGCCATATAAGACAAGGACCGGGATGTTATGTCGCCAAATCCTAACTGTGTCGGTTAGACGGCATGTGGTTCCATTTGGTCCGATCACATGATGTTAAAAAAAAGCTCCACCAATAAATAATGAACAAACACTTATGTCTTTCCTAACCTGCAAAAATAGGGGAGAGGAAGAGAGTTGAGTAATTGTGATTACTCAATGAAATTGACCCCTAGAGATTCACAAGTTTACCAGAGACGAAACGCAATTCACGACTCTTTTTTTTGTTTGATAAGTATTTGAATATTCATTAAAATGAAGAGAATTGTAACAAACTTACAAAATAGAGCTTAACCAGCTAAAGAGTTTTCCTTGCCCAAAAAAAATAATAAAAAAACAAGAGAAGAACTAATGAAACCAAATCAAATTCTAGCTAGTCAAAGAGGCATTAGATCTTTGAATTGTTTCCTTGTCCTGCGAGACAAGATCGAGTCACGAACTAGGTGGTCTATATGCCGGAACGCAGCTTCAGGTGATGAAACACTCTGAGAGTAGAGTCTACTATTCCGCTCAATCCATATCGCGTAAAGAGTCGAATGAGCTGCTAGTAACCGTAGGGTCATAGGAGCTGAGCGAGAGGTTAAAGTGCACCAGCTTTCCATGGTATCCCATGTCATGAAGGTGAGTGTAGTTGGATTGAGTTTCGAGATTACTTTAGCCCAAACCTCTTCACTAAAGGAGCATTTGAGCAGGAGATTATCCCTTGTCTTTGCGTATCTATCACACAAACAACAGTTAGGTGACATATTCATCCCCCAATGTGCGAGTCTGGCCCGTAGAGGAAGACGATCAAGCTGCATTGTCCAAACTATAAAAGCTTGCTTAGGGATGAATCCCTTGGACCATACAAATTTCACCCAAGACTTGAGGGAATCTGATGCTCTAAGACTGTTCCAAGTATGCTTAGAAGAGAACGTACCAGAATTAGAGCCTTCATGCTGCCACATGTATTGATCATCGACTGCATCAAGTGGAAAATTGATAGTGGTGAGGTGACACTACATAGTCTCTGCTGCCGGAGATCTAGAGGCCCGAAGACTCCAACAATCTCTGCGAATTGCATGAGCTACCTTGGATTGAAGCGCTATGCCGATTTCTCTGGGACTTATAGCCCGGAAATAGTTGATGAGGGGGCCTAAAGGTGTCCATATGTCAAACCAGAAGCTGGTGGAGAGTCCATTGCCCAGTTTGACTCGAATGAACCTTTGAGCAAGAGATCTTAACGTTAGCAATGTCCTCCAAATCCAGGAATCGTCTGCTTTTGCATTTGTAGCCCAAAAACTAACATCTCTAAGATAATTTTCTCTGATCCAGGCCACCCAAAGAGAGCCGCTTTGAGAGATTATAAGCCAAAGCAGCTTCAGACACAGTGTTTTATTCCACACTCCAAGATCTCTAAGACCAAGGCCACCTTCATTTTTAGATAGACAACAAGAGTTCCAAGAGACTTTGGTACCTGCTTTTTTTCCTTATGTCTCCAGTCCAGAGAAAGTGTGTGTAGAGACTCTGAATTTGTTTAAGACATCCCTTTGGCAGGATAAAAGCCGACATCCAAAAGTTGAGTGTAATGTAGATGACTGCTAAAATCAGCTGCAATATGCCCGTGTAGGAGAGCATTTTTGTGGACCAGGAAGTGGCCTTGCTGTCAGTTTCTCAATAAGCGGTGCGTAGTCTGTCTTCCTTAGCTTTTGCGGCAGGAGAGGCAGACCCAAATATTTGACAGGGAGAGAACCACTAATGGAATCTAAACCTATCAAGATTTGAGGATTCCTGCGGGTTCAAACGTGCAACATAAATTTCAGTTTTTTCACGGTTCAAACATAGACCTAACTGCTCAGCAGACTCAGAAAGTGTTTCCATGATGTGCAATAGAGAAGCATGGGACCCATCAAAAAAGATCATCAAATCGTCTGCGAAAGCAAGATGAGAGATAGCAGTGTTTGAAGCGTCTGGATGGAACCCAATGGGACCATAATCAAATTTTACCTAAAGCTTCTTTGAGAAACTTCTAGTACCAAGATAAATAGGTAGGGGGAGGTAGGGTCTCCTTGCCTAATACCTCTTCCACCACAAAAGGATCCACTGGGCTCACCATTAATCGAGATGGAGAACGAAGTGGTGGAAACACGCTGCCAAACCCAATTTATGAAAACTCTCAGGAAATCCATGGCTTTGAGGATATGTGTGATAAAACTCCAACACACAGTATCGAAAGCCTTCCTCAAATCCACCTTGAACATTTCTCTAGGGGAGATATATTTCTTGTTGAAGCTCTTGACTAGTTCTGTGGCGAGTAAGACGTTCTCAACCAGAAGGCGGCTTGGGATGAAAGCATATTGAGCAAGAGAGATGATCTCTGGAAGACTCTTTTTTATTTTCTTAGCAATCAACTTGGAAACAACTTTGTACAAAGTATTACAGCAAGCAATTGATATGCTCAAATTAATACCCTAAAAGTACTAAGCAGTAGTTGCAGTAAAGTAGGGGTCGAACACAAAGACTCACAGAAACACACAATAGATTATTGATATGCTCAATTTAATACCCTAAAGTACTAAAGCAGTTGTTATAGTAAAGCTAGGGGTCGAACCACAGAAGACTCACAGAAACGCGCAATAGATTATATAGTTAAGAATTAAGCTAAGCCAAGAAGATGTAATTAAAAGCAGTGCAGAAATAAAAGAGTTGTATTCAATCAAGAAAATATAGGCCCAGGGTTTTTCTCAGGAAATCAATGAATGCAGACTAACTAACTAACAGTATTCAGATTTAGCGCTGTTCTTGAACTCAAGTCACTAAAGTATAATTAACCAACTGTCGTTGCGAGAATTATCTAAATCTAAATCCTAGGAATTCCAAATTTCTTTGCGAATCCTAAAGTCTAAATCAGCTTTAATAACAGGTTTGATATGTTCACAAATCAATTAAACCAAATTTCGTTGCGAGTAACCAATTTGCTCACTTAGGTTCTATCAGGTAATTAATTGCACTGTCGTGCCTAATCAATTATCCTAAGATCTAAGTTCCAGATTCGTCAACCTAGAATTAGCTTTGAACACAACCTAAGCGAAGAACTAATTCAGATGGTGAATCCTAAACAGATAATTAACCTAGCATTCAAAGAAATCCTTTATGAGAAAACCCTAAACCTAAGGTAGATCTACTCAGACATGGCAATTGAATCAATAGACATGCTTTGAATAAATCATCAATAAAATAATCGAAGAAGGTTTAAAGATTTGATCTCGGACAAAGGGAAATCAGACTTGTCTCAAACCAAAGTAATAAAAAGCATAAAAAGGCATAGCCTAAACAGATGGCTGAAAACTCCTATTTATAACCTAAAACACGACTTGGGGTCTTCTTGTAATTATCAGAGACTTCTGGGTACTTTTGCAATTCTCCAAAACTTCATAAAAAGTCGCGGGTCGTGTCTTGCTGCGATGGGTATCGATCGATACCAGGGGGTATCGATCGATACTGGCCGTGAATTCAGGTTCTCAGAAACACGATCTTTAGCTCTGCTCCAAACTGCTCCAGAATGCTCCAATAACTCCAATAATCCTCCAAACGTGCTATGACCTGTAAAAGATTCTAAAACACTACAAAACACTAGAAAGACTCTATAAAAAGGACTTATATCATGGCCTAAACAGGGTAAAAACCATGATATATCAACTCCCCCAGACTTAGCCTTTGCTTGCCCTCAAGCAAATAGAAGACTAAACAGAGAAAGAGGTTTGAAAACGCGGAGACTCACCTGTTCATGAACCATCGAAAAGACCCTTTTCCCAAGCACCCAAATGTCACCAAATCAGCTTTTGATCTAACCACCATGTACTTCTCCGTAGACATTCGCATCTTTTCCAAACTCCACCCATTATCCCACAGCATTGTTCAAGTAAAACCTTCATCGCCAGTTTCATTTCTGCAGTTAATGTTCAAGAACCTTCTAGATTCTTTACCAGACAATATCATGACAAGGAACCACCATTTTTCACACTTTTTGTATCAATTTCTCTCCCCCAGACTTATTTCTTATTATGTTCTCTTTTTTTATTTTTTTTTATTTTCAGCTTAGCATATACACATTAAGGTATGAGACGCGAGTATTGATGGTGTTTGCCACCAAATCTCCGGTTCTTCCCTCTCTATGTATCAAAGGATGTAGGCGAATAATGGCATCATAGGAAAATCCTAGCCTCGCTTCCAAACCTTTGTGTGATCATCCCCTCTTAAGTAGAATAATGGGATCGCTGGAAATTTTCCTAACCCTCTACTCAGAAGAAAATCATTTCAATCTTTTATGCTCCTATATATCAACTTATGACAGGGGAGAGAGATACTATAACTCTAAACACATGGGTTCCTTTATCAGACATGAATGATGAATCAAGCTCTTAAAACACTATCCACATTGATGAAGTGCAAAAATTTGGCTCAGGCTTCAGAAGAACTCTGCTTGAAACATGGATGTTTTCTAGTCAACTAGTCAGTCCTTGGATTTTTCATTAGTCGATCTAGAACTGATCCTGTAACACTGTGCACTCAAAAACAAAATCAAATCAATAGTTTCAAGCACATGATCATAATCTCCAACAAATTTTGACTCAATAAAAATAATTTTGACTCGATAAAACAACTGACTCTAAGAAAAACAAACACAATGTCAGCAGACACCTCCCCCAGACTCGAACAACACTGTCCCCAGTGTTATCTAGCCTAGAGTAGGTAAAAGAAGACAAAAGAAAATGATAGAACGAAGAGAAACAAGAAATTACCGTTCTGGAACACCGAGTGTCGATCGACACACATCATGGTATCGATCGATACCATGCTTAGATCGACTTGGTGAACTTTTCATCCGCGATTGGTGTCGATCGATACCAGTGGGGTATCGATCGATGCTTAGGCGATTTCGAGTTGCTCCTTGTTCATCCTGACACAAACTCAAAACAGACGAAAATAAAAAAACAAAAATGACTCAAAGACAGACTCACCAGTGGGTTGCCTCCCACCAAGCGCTCGTTTAACGTCAATAGCTTGACTGTAACGCCCTTCAGGCTGGATAAGAGTGAGAGCTTGCACCAAAACAGGCTCCACAACTTGACATCGCTATCTTCAGCGTTCTGCTCAGCATGCTGTCCATGAACTCTTGTCATTTCTCTTTCAGCTCAGAAGTAAGAAGGATCCTAGCCTTGGAGAATGGTTTGGAAACTCCTTTGCACTTGACCTTATACTCAATCGAATTCCCATCGCACTTCTGAGGAATCAATGTGATATGGGGATCCTCGACCTTGTTGCTCTTGGCCTTCTTCTTTGTTGCCTTGGCCTTCTTGACAACTACCTTGGGAATGCAGGGCGGTTCAGCTGGAACGTCTGCGACAGTAGGCTCATCAGGAGGCTCTTCCAAAGGATACGATATCAACGTCGCTCCTATCACAGCATCGATGCAAGAGGTACGCGTAGGAGTTCCTCTAGGGATGGCTGTGTAGTACACCTCCTTGTCAATGTATGAGAAAGAGATGTGCTTGCTGGGTATGTCCATAATCGCACCAACTGTAGCCATGAACGGTCTTCCGAGAATCAACTGCGTACGAGATTTTGCATTCATCTCTACAACCTGAAAATCAGTAGGAATCAGGCAATCTCCTATTGTGATCATCAAATCAGTAATTGCCCCATATGGAAGAGAGGTGGTATCGTTTGCGAACGTGATAGATGTCTTTGGAGATTGAATATCAGCTCCCAATCTCTCTGCGATTGCCCTGGACATGACATTGACGCAGGCTCCTGAGTCAACGAGAGACTCTTTGAATTTGACTCCAGAGATAGAGCATGGAACTGAGAAGATCCTTGGGTCTTCTCTCTTAGTCAACTGTCTTTTTGGAGGTGTAGGTGTAGCTCTGGCTTTAGTGAAGAGTGCCTTGATCTCTTCCTCGGTTTCTCTGCAATCCTTGAAGTGACTCAGCAGAGGCCAGTCCTCTAGAGCTTCTTCAAAAGTGAACGAGTGGGGAATCCTTCGTACTCTCTTCTCAAAGCCACGCAACTCCTTTGGAGTGATGGGATCTCTAAGGTGTTTAGGAACAGGATTCACCTTCTTGGGATTGCGAGCTCTTTTCTCAGCTCTTTCCTTAGCTATCTGTGCCTGATACTCGGTTTCCTGGTCTTCCCAAAATTGGGCGATGTTGAATCGTGCTGCTTCAGTCGAAATCTCATGTGTCTCCTCAGAAATCGCCTCAGTATCGACCGATACCAATGGGGTATCGATCGATACACGGGTTTTCGGATCCATTCGAGCAGACGTCTGGGCTGGTATCGATCGATACTGGGGAGTATCGATCGATGCTTGTGCGATTTCAGGAACCTCATCGAAATTTTCTGCCCGTGAGCTGATGGCGTTTACGTGTGCGTCGTGTGGATGAACTGTCTTTCCCTTGGCATTTGCAGCAGACTGGGCCACCTGCGTTTGCAGCATCTTGTGACTGGTATTGAGAGCCTCGATTTTCCCATTCAGATCAGAGTACAAATGGTCAAGCTTCCCATTGAAATCCACCTGCAATTTCTGCTGTCCCTGAAGAATCTGCTCAAGCATAGATTCCATCTTATTGTCTGCAGACTTGGGAGGGATGAGCTGGTATGAAGAGTTCCCGAAATTGCGATTGTTGTTGCTGAAGTTCCGGTTGTTGTTGTACCCAAATTGTTGACCCTGAAACCCAGAACCACCAACGTAGTTACAATCCAACGTAGTTACAATCCTCCACTTCATCTTCAGCAGCAAAGTGAACCGCTTTCTGATTTTTCCCGATCAAGAAGTCCAGCTTTGCTTGAACTTCAGCAATCTGTGATGCATCAATTCCTCAAGCTTGCTTCTTCCTGTCGAAGTCAGCATTCTTGGTGCTATTGCTAGACACCAAGTTCTCAATTAACACGACTGCATCGTCTGGATACCTAGTGTTGAAATTCCCATTACTCGCAGTATCCATAGCCATCTGGTACCTCCAGTCGATACCTCTGTAAAATACGCCCAGCAGCTGAACCTGATTGAACCCATGGTGTGGACAATCCCTCTGATAAGACTTGAAGCGAATCCAAGCAGCCTTGAGTCCCTCTGTTGGACCTTGAGAAAACTGGGAAATCTTGTTCCTGAGCTCTTCGGATCTCGCATCATCGTTGAAGTTGCATAGGAATGCTCTCTTCGTCTCATCCCATGTAGTTAGAGAATCAGGAGCCAACTGCTTCAGCCAATAAGCAGCATCCCCACCAAGAGAGTATGGGAAGAGTTTGCAGAACAAGAACTCGTTGGGTACTCCATTGTACTTCATCCCAGTGACCAAATCCTCGAACCTTTCGATATGATCCATGGGATGCTCATGAGGTAGGCCATGGAATGGGTTCTGACTTACGAGAGCGTAATATGCAGGCTTCATCTCGAAGTCATTCCTCTGAAAAGTCGGTATGCGAATCGCAGCTCGATTGGCAAAGAACTGATCAGGCCTGTTGTGCTCACCAATCGTCCTAGCTCGAACACATGCAGCATCGCCAACGTTAGCGCGCCCAGCTGGCGCGGCAATCTCAATAATAGCAGCAGGGGCAACGACGTTTCCAGCCTCATCAAGTCGCTGCCCTCTCTCATTACACACGTGACCCTCTTGGTCTCTCAGAATCCCAGCTTCATCAGCTCTTAAAACCACAGGGTTGTTCATCCCTGATGTTTGCTTGGTCTTTCTGTTTGTGCGTTCCACAAGCGCTAGCTGTTCCAGTGACAGTTCAACTAGCTGTGTGCCCTTGTTGCTCCTGGTTTCACGAACAGGCTTACACCTGCAAACAAAACGCTAAGCAAAGCACGTAAGTAACCAGAAAAAATACGTTGAGTATCGATCGATACCAAGTGGTGTCGATCGATACCAACAAAGAAATCGCCGGAGTATCGACCGATACTACAGTGTATCGACCGATACTACAGAGTATCGATCGATACCGACGAACTTAGTCGAAATTCTAAACTAAAATCTAATGGCGAATTGAGTCCCCGGCAACGGCGCCAAAATTGATATGCTCAATTTAATACCCTAAAGTACTAAAGCAGTTGTTATAGTAAAGCTAGGGGTCGAACCACAGAAGACTCACAGAAACGCGCAATAGATTATATAGTTAAGAATTAAGCTAAGCCAAGAAGATGTAATTAAAAGTAGTGCAGAAATAAAAGAGTTGTATTCAATCAGGAAAATATAGGCCCAGGGTTTTTCTCAGGAAATCAATGAATGCAGACTAACTAACTAACAATATTCAGATTTAGCGCTGTTCTTGAACTCAAATCACTAAAGTATAATTAACCAACTGTCGTTGCGAGAATTATCTAAATCTAAATCCTAGGAATTCCAAATTTCTTTGCGAATCCTAAAGTCTAAATCAGCTTTAATAACAGGTTTGGATATGTTCACAAATCAATTAAACCAAATTTCGTTGCGAGTAACCAATTTGCTCACTTAGGTTCTATCAGGTAATTAATTGCACAGTCGTGCCTAATCAATTATCCTAAGATCTAAGTTCCAGATTCGTCAACCTAGAATTAGCTTTGAACACAACCTAAGCGAAGAACTAATTCAGATGGTGAATCCTAAACAGATAATTAACCTAGCATTCAAAGAAATCCTTTATGAGAAAACCCTAAACCTAAGGTGGATCTACTCAGACATGGCAATTGAATCAATAGACATGCTTTGAATAAATCATCAATAAAATAATCAAAGAAGGTTTAAAGATCTAATCTCGGACGAAAGGAAATCAGACTTGTCTCAAACCAAAGTAATAAAAAGCATAAAAAGGCATAGCCTAAACAGATGGCTGAAAACTCCTATTTATAACCTAAAACACGACTTGGGATCTTCTTGTAATTATCAGAGACTTCTGGGTACTTTTGCAATTCTCCAAAACTTCTTAAAAAGTCGCGGGTCGTGTCTTGCTGCGATGGGTATCGATCGATACCGGGGGGTATCGATCAATACTGGCCGTGAATTCAGGTTCTCAGCAACACGATCTTTAGCTCTGCTCCAAACTGCTCCAGAATGCTCCAATAACTCCAATAATCCTCCAAACGTGCTATGACCTGTAAAAGACTCTAAAACACTACAAAACACTAGAAAGACTCTATAAAAAGGACTTATATCATGGCCTAAACAGGGTAAAAATCATGATATATCAATTATATAGGTGAAAATCAAGCTAAACGATCAATGGTATTGAAAACAGAACGTAAATTAAAACAGTTGTAAATTCAATTAGGAGAAGGCTAGGTTCATGGTATTTCTCAGGAAATCAATGAATGCAGATTAACTAACTAACAAGATTCGGATTTAGCACGGTTCTTGAACTCAAATCACTAAGATATAGTTAGCCAACTTCCGCTGCGAAAACTATCTAAATTTAAATCCTATGAATTCCAAATTCTTTTGCGTGGAGTCTAAATCAGCTTTTTAAATCAGGTTTGATTTGTTCACAAAACAACTAAACCAAATTCCTTTGCGAATAGTCATTTTGCTCACCCTAGGTTCTATCAAGTAATTAATTGCACTTCCGCGCCTAATCAATTATCCTAAGATCTAAGTTCTAGGTGATCAATCTAGAATTAGCTTTGCAAACAACCTATGGCGAAGAACTACTTCATATGGTGAATCCTAATAACTAATCAATCTAGCATTCAGAGATAACCCTTATGAGAACCCTGAACCTAACAAGAGATCTACTCAAACATGGAAATTGAAGCAATAAACATGTTTGAATAAATCATCAGATAAAACAGAAAGAGTAACAAGAGGGTTCAAAATCTTCTCTCGGACGAACAGAGTTTCAGACTTGTCTCCCTTCAAAGCAATCTCACAAAAAACCATAATAAAATAAAGCATAGCCATTAAAGTGGCTGTAAAACCTAATTAAATAGTCTAAACATGAATTTGGGTCTTCTTGTAAATATTAAAGTCTTCTGGACAAGTTCTGCAATTCTTCAAACTTCATTAAAAGTCGCGACTCGTAATCTCCTCGATGGGTGTCGATCGATACCAAGGAGGTATCGATCGATGCTTGACGCTTCGATCGGGCACTTAGTCACCAGACTTCGGTATTGCTCCAGAACGCTCCATAAAACTCCAAAATCTCCAATAATGCTCCAAATGTGCTAAAACTTGTAAAAGACTCTAAAAGACTCCAAAATACTATAAAGACTCTATAAATGGGACTTATATCATCGCTTAAACAGGGTAAAAACAATGATATATCAACTCCCCCAGACTTAGCCTTTGCTTGCCCTCAAGCAAATAGAAGACTAAACCAGAGAAAGAGGTTTGAAAACGTAGAGACTCACATGTTCTTGAAACGTTGCAATGACCAATTTCCCAAGCACCCAAATGTCACCTAACCAGCTTTTTGATCTAACCATCATGTACTTCTCCGTAGACATTCGCAGCTTTCCAGACTACACACATTATTTCACAGCATCGTTCAATCAAGCCTTCCTCGCCAGTTTCATCGCTGTGAATTAATATCAAGAACCTTCTAGATTCTTTCCCATACAATATCATGACAAGGAACCACCCTTTTCACACTTTTTTTGGGTATTATTTCTCTCCCCCAGACTTATTTCTTATTATATTTTCTCTTTTGTTTTTAGCTTTGCATATACAAATCAAGGTATGAGACGCGAGTATTGATGGTATTTGCCACCTAATCCCCGGTTCTTCCCTCTCAACGTATCAAAAGATGTAGGCGAATAATGGCATCATAGGAAAATCCTAGCCTCGCTTCTAATCCTCTGTGTGATCATTCCCTCTTGAATAGAATATTGGGATCGTTGGAAATTTTCCTAACCCTCTACTCAGAAGAAAATCATTTCATCTTTTAATGCGCTTATTAATTAACTTGTAGCAGGGAGAGAAATATCATTACTTAAAACACATATGGGTTCCTTTGTCAGATACGAATGATGAATCAAGCTCTATGGGTACTAACCACATTGATGAAGTGCAAAAATTTGGCTCAGATTTTAAGGAAATTTGCTGGAAACATGAGTGTCTTCTGGTTAACTGGTCAGCCTTTGGATTTTTCATTAGTCGATCTAGAACTGATTCTGTAACAATGGTCACTTAGAAGCAAGGTCAGATCAAAAGATTCAAGAAAAATATCACAGTCTCAGATAAAGTTTTGACTCAATAAAACAACGAATGACTCAAAAACGGACTGACTCTAAGAAAAACAAAAACAAAGTCAGCGACTACCTCCCCTAGACTTAAACAATACTGTCTCCAGTGTTATCTAGCCAAGAGTTGGTGAAAGAAAACAAATGAACTGAGTGGATTATGAAAAATTAGAAACCGTATCTTTACAGGGTATCGATCGATACTGGCAAGTATCGATCGACACCAACTGTATGTCGACACACTAATTGAAAATCAGGGGTGTCGAGTCGCTTAATTAGAGAAAGCATTCCATTGTGTTAGATGTTAGCAATGTTAGAAACACTCAAAAACAGGTTAAAAGCAATATGGTAGATCAAACATAAATCCAAAGAAGTTCAAATGCAAAAAAAAAAATACTGACATAAGTTCAACATAAAAGAAAAATAAAAGAAAAAGAAAGAAAAATACAAACGTGAAGATAGAGAAGACTAATCATGCGTTTCCTCATAATCACTCTCATGGTCAGCAGCAGCAGTGGTATGTGAAGGTCCAGGCTGGGACGATGGATCAGCATCCGTATCAGCCGCGCAACGGTAGCGAACAGCAGCCCAGATGCTCTTCATGCTCGCTATCATCAGTCTCTGGAAAGCAGTTGGCTCCATCGGGACGTCCGTGTCCTCAGGCCACTGTGGCTCAGGAATAGGTGGGCATGATGCAGCCTGTGTACGTCCTCTCTGACGTGAAGTAGATGGGATGTCAGCAGCAGGTGGACGAACATGTCGTCTAGTCGCAGAAATCAGAGTCAACAACTCTGCAGAAGGCTCAAAACGAAGCAGAGCAGGATCCTCAGATATGTCTGTCAGATCCCTGTTAGGTAGCTGCACCAGAAAGCTCCCATCAGATATACTAAGAATCCACTTCCTCCCGGGCTTCAACCACTTAAGGTTCCTCACATGAGCCTCATCCATATACCGACGTACAGTGACTATCGATCAGTTCGTAGTACTGATCATGAGGTGGTGGAAGATAGGTGTCAGAAGACTACCAACTGACTCCTTCTTCGTGCTCGTCCCTGTGAATGGTTTGGTCTTCACAGAGCCTAGATGATGCGCAAAAACAGCCCCAAGGTTAACATCCTCAAGCTCAGGCCAATCAAAATCCTACTCAGGGATGATGTTCCTGAGAGCCAAAAACAGAAGCAGAAGCTCAGACACTCTCATCTTGTTAGGCTCCATCTTGCACAGGAGAGTAGTGCTCAGGATCCTAACAAAACAACGCAGGACCGGATGTCGTATGTCCATCTGAGTGGACGTCTTAGACTCGTAGACACCGTTCCCAAATCATGCCCAAAATCCACGCATGTTAGGATGGGAAGCTGGAAGAGCAATCCTCCTGCGATCCCTCCGAAACCCATAGAGATCACATAGATCAGGGAGCGGAATCATGTACCTCACTCCGCGAGCCATGAAGGACAGGCTACCACCATGTGCGTCACGCAGAAGCTCATCTGAATAGCTAACACGAGCTGTCGCCATAAACTGACGAACTAAGTCTGGGTAGAGGTCATGATGCTGTGTAGCCATGTGACCAAAACCAATCCGCTCAAGCAGACGAGCCAAATCTGTGTCGAGACCCAGCTGATGCAAAGAAAGTCCATCCACAAACCTGGTAGGCTCGATGGTAACACCCAACCACGCGTTATAGAACAGCGTGTCGAAGTCGTCCCACTCCTCAGAAATGGGTCTAAACGCAGTGTCATCACTCAAGGCATACGCCTTCTCCTATCCATCCCAATCGCAGTGACAAGGGATCCTGGCCTTCTCATTCATCTTAGGCCAAGGACCTCTGCGTGGGGCTGCAGGAACATCCGTACCGGATGGGTTAGAGCTCGATGCGTCTGTAGTCCTGGCTCTCTTTGACCTAGATGTCATCTGCAAACAAGACAGAAAGACTCAGCGTAAATCCAACACCTCTCTCAAACACAGCATAAATTTATCATCAGGCACGAAGGGTGTCGATCGATACCACATGGTATCAATCGATACCTAATGCAATTTCTAGTGCATCGAACTTCCACAATCCAAATCATCCAAAAGTAGAAACTAAGGGGAATTGAATGTAAGGCAAGGTGCGAAACTACTCTAGAGCATCTCAGCAAATGACCATTGTCAAGAAAAACAAGTGTTAAGGAGTCGAAATCGCACAAACATTAAACCTAGAAATCGGATTGAAAAGATGGAATTTCGTGTGCATACCTTTGCTGATTAGAGAAACAAATACTAGAAAGAGGTAGAGGATGAAAATCCAATGAATCTAGGCACTTGAATCACCAAAATCGGTGAAGAAATGAGAGATATCGGATTTGAGAGGGGAAAGGGTGGGTATCTAACGATGAGGGGTTGTGAGGAAGAAGACAAAACCGTAGGGTTTTAAGGAAACTTACCTGGCCGTGGAGTATCGATCGATACCCAGAGGTATCGGTCGACACTTGTCGTTTTTGGTCGACACTGGATGGTGTCGATTGACACTTATGAAAAATTATGCTCCTTTTTTACGACACTTGGTAGTCGATCGATACTCCTCGTTGAATCTGTTTCACGTTTGACACAAGACACAAAACCAAAAATCAAAAACAAAATGAAAATAAAAACGTATGTACAGACTCACCGATGGATTGCCTCCCATCAAGCGCTTGTTTACAGTCAATAGCTTAACTTTGGTAGGGCGATCAATCAGAAGGAAGTAGGGAACTCACTCCCATGCAAGTCCCACAACTAGACACTTCCAAACTCAGAGTTTTGTGCAATATACACTCAATAACCTCGTGCCCTTTCTCTTTCAGCTCTAGAGTTAGGATGATTCTGGCCTTAGAGAACGGTTTCGAGCGTCCCTTGCACTTCACCTTGTACTCGATCGAATCTCCATCGCACTTCTGAGGAATTAAAGTCATAGGAGGAGCACCTTTCACTTCTTTGATGTTCACCTCTTTCTTTCACATAGTCTGTTTGATGACTTTCCTGGAAGTGATAGGAGGATGATCTAGAGCTTCTATGACAGTTGGCACAGCATCAGGCTCGTCCAAAAGATCAACCATCAATGTTTCTCCTGCAGCAACGGGGATGCAATATATCTGTGTGGGAGTTCTTTTAGAGAGGATGGCCTCGTAGGAGATCTGTTCGTCAATGTACGAGAATGAAATCTTCCTACTGGGCGTGTCCATAACTGCACCAGCAGTAGCCATGAACGGTCGTCCAAGAATCAAAGGTGTGCTAGACCTTGCATGCATCTCCACAACATGAAAGTAAGTAGGAACCAGACAGTCTCCTACCTTAGCCATCAAGTCATGGATTGTAACGTACGGAACAGATGTGGAAGAGTTCGCGAATGTGAGAGGCATATGAGTAGATAGTATGTCATCGATCTTAAGCTTCTCTGCAAGTGCCTTTGACATGACATTCACACTAGACCCTGAATCAACCAGTGATTCCTTGAATTCAACTCCAGAGATGGAGCATGAAACTGAAAATTTCCCTGGGTCTTCCCTCTTAGTCAACCGCTTCAGTGGAGGCGGTGGACTTCTGACTTTGGTGAAAAGTGCCTTAATCTCTTCCTCAGTTTCTCTGTAATCTCGGAAGTGACTCAGCAGAGGGCGGCACTCTAAGGCTTCTTCAAAGGTGTGTGTGGGTAGAATTCTTCGTACCATCTTTTCAAAGCCACGCAGCTGCTTTGGAGAAATGGGATCTCTGAGGTGTTTAGGTGGTCGAGGATCCGGTTTCTTAGGCTTGTAGACACGCCCCTCAACCATCTCTGGTTTCTTCACGATCTCCGGTTCAGCCTCCGAGGGGTATCGATCGATACAAGGTGGGTGTCGATCGACACAAGGCTCATGCGTTGGTTCTGCAGGTTGGTATCGATCGATGTTAGCAGTGGTATCGATCGATACTGACGAGTCAGGTTCGGAATCATCTTCTTCAAGGTTTTCGAGATCTCATGCACCTCTCAAGGTGATGGCATTGACGTAATCCTTCTGTGCCTGAGTCGCATTTCCTTTGACAGCTGCTGCAGTCTGAGCTACTTGCGTTTCCAACATCTTCTGATGAGTATCGATCGCGTCGATCCTTCCACTCAGATCCTTGTACACATCATCTATCTTTCCGTTAAGATTCACTGTGAGCTGCTGCTGTCCTTGAAGAAGTTGTTCGAACATAGACTCGATCTTGCTATCTGGAAGCTTAGCAGGTACATGCTGATAAGATGAACTCTCATAGTTCCTGACATACCCACTGTTCTGAGATGGTTTCTGGCCAAACTGATTCGACCCTCCTTGCTACGAGTTGTTGTTGAAGTTTCGGTTGTTGTTGAATTGATTTCTTTGACCCTGAAAACCAGAACCACCAATGTAGTTAACATCATCTACTTCATCCTCGTTGAATACCTCGACATCTTCAGCGAAGTGAACAACTTTCTGTGTCTTGTCCATCAGAAGACTATGCATAGAATCCAACTTAGCTTGAAAGTCAGCGATCTGTGAGCCATCCACGTTACCAGCTAACTTTTTCCTCGCATAATCAGCATTTTTGGTGCTATTGCTAGACGCCAAGTTCTCAATCAGAACATAGGCTTCATCAGGATACCTGGTGTTGAAGTTTCCATTGCTCGAAGCATCCAAAGTCATTTGGTACCTCCAATCAAGTCCTCTAAAGAAGAACCCCATCAGCTGAACATCAGAGTATCCATGATGTGGACAGTCTCTCTGATATGATTTGAACCTCGTCCAAGCAGCCTTGAACGCTTGAGTAGGTCCTTGAGAAAACTGGGAGATCTTGTTCCTTAGATCCTCGGATCTTGCATCATCATAGAAGTTGGTCAGGAAAGCAATCTTAGTTTCCTCCCAGTTAGTCAGCGATCCATGAGGTAACTGTTTCAGCCAGTAGGTTGCTTCCCCACCAAGAGAGTATGGGAAAAGCTTGCAAAAGAGGTAGTCGTAAGAGACTCCATTGCTCTTGATGCTAGTGACCAAATCCTCGAATCTCTCAATATGATCCATGGGATGCTCGCTGGAAAGACCATGAAAAGGGTGCTGTCCCCCAAGAGTGTAGTATGCATGTTTCAGCTCAAAGTCCTTCCTTGGAAAGGCAGGAAGCCGGATCGCAGAGCGATTTGCGTAAAACTGGTCAGGTCTATTGCACTCACCAATCGTCCTACCACGATTAACCACAGCGTTCCCAGCATTCACTGCGTTCGCGTTTCCAGCGGCATTCCCAGCGACAACAGGAGCAGGTGGAATGATGTTCCCCTCTCCATCCAGACGTTGTCCTCTCTCATTTCACAACCGACCCTCTTGGTCCCTGTAGGCACCAGCCTCATCTTGAACAAACTCTTATTGATTATTGCTCATTTTTGCTGACTTCTTTGCTATTCGGTTTGTGCATTCCACAAGTGCTAGCTGCTCCAATGACAGTTCAACTAGCTGCGTGCTCTTGCTCTTTCTGGTTTCACGATTAGGCATACACCTGAAAACAAAAGTCAAGAACGTAAGTAACAAAAAATGTGATGAGTATCGACCGATGCCAAATGGTGTCGATCGATATCAAAAAGAGAACGGCGAGTATCGACCGATACTAGACAGTATCGATCGATACCGACGAGTTTAGTCAAAATTTTCAGACTAAAATCTAATGGCGAATTGAGTCCCAGGCAACTGCACCAAATTTGATATGCTCAAATTAATACCCTAAAAGTACTAAGCAGTAGTTGCAGTAAAATAGGGGTCGAACACAAGGACTCACAGAAACACACAATAGATTATATAGGTGAAAATCAAGCTAAACGATCAATGGTATTGAAAACAAAACGTAAATTAAAACAGTTGTAAATTCAATTAGGAGAAGGCTAGGTTCAGGGTATTTCTCATGAAATCAATGAATGCAGATAAACCAACTAACATGATTCGGATTTAGCACGGTTCTTGAACTTAAATCACTAAGATATAGTTAACCAACTTCCGCTGCGAAAACTATCTAAATCTAAATCTTAGGAATTCCAAATTCCTTTGCGAATCCTAGAGTCTAAATCAGGTTTGATTTGTTCACAAAACAACTAAACCAAATTCCTTTGTCAATAGTTATTTTGCTCACCCTAGGTTATATCAGGTAATTAATTGCACTTTCGCGCCTAATCAATTATCCTAAGATCTAAGTTCTAGGTGATCAATCTAGAATTAGATTTGCAAACAACCTATGGCGAAGAACTACTTCAGATGGTGAATCCTAATAACTAATCAATCTAGCATTCAGAGATAACCCTTATGAGAACCCTGAACCTAACAAGAGATCTACTCAGACATGGAAATTGAAGCAATAAACATGTTTGAATAAATCATCAGATAAAACAGAAAGAGTAACAAGAGGGTTCAAAATCTTCTCTCGGACGAACAGAGTTTCAGACTTGTCTCCCTTCAAAGCAATCTCACAAAAAACCATAATAAAATAAAGCATAGCCATTAAAGTGGCTGTAAAACCTAATTAAATAGTCTAAACATGAATTTGGGTCTTCTTGTAAATATTAAAGTCTTCTGGACAAGTTCTGCAATTCTTCAAACTTCATTAAAAGTCGCGACTCGTAATCTCCTCGATGGGTGTCGATCGATACCAAGGAGGTATCGATCGATGCTTAACGCTTCGATCGGGCACTTAGTCACCAGACTTCGGTATTGCTCCAGAACGCTCCATAAAACTCCAAAATCTCCAATAATGCTCCAAATGTGCTAAAACCTATAAAAGACTCCAAAATACTATAAAAACTCTATAAATGGGACTTATATCATCGCTTAAACAGGGTAAAAACCATGATATATCAGCAATCGGTCTAAAATCAGATATCTTACTAGCATCCGCCGTTTTTGGCACCAACGTTAGGATGGTAGCGTTCCATTGCCTTACAATTTGCCCAGACGAGAAGAACTCCAACACTGACTCAGTTACATCATTTCCCACCACAACCCAACAACCAATAAAGAAATCAGCAGGGTACCCATCCGGCCCCTGAGCTCTGTTTCTAGGGAGAGAGAATAACGTACATTTGATTTATGCAGCAGATGGGATGGACTGAATACCTCTTTTACTTTCAACAGAACATCTGAACAGTAGAACCTCCCTTAAAGTAGCAACAGTAGTGACGTTGTTTACCCTTTCTGTAAACAGATTCGAGAAGTACTCCACACAGGGGTCATGAAGATCTTTTTTCCTCTCAATTTTTGTACCATTTGAGTCCAAGAGAAAAAAGATTTGGTTTCGGGATCTTCTCGCAGCTACAATCAAGTGAAAGAAAGGGGAGTTCATATCTCCAGCTCCTAACCAAGTGATCCTTGATTTTTGCCTCAGGAAGCTCTCTTCAGCAATAGCAAGAGTGAGCCAATTTTTGCGAGCCAGTCTCTCTGCTACTGTCGTGACCACCAAAGGAGAAGAGAGCAACAATCTTTGACTCTCAATGAGCTGCAAATGAGCTTCAACATCTCTCTTTTCCAAGCCTGAGTAGTTTTGCTTGCTGAAAGACCGGATAATAGTCTTAATTTCCTTAAGCTTTCTGGTGATCTCAAACATACAGAAACCCGAGAAATCCAAAGAGCTCCAACAGGATCTTAGTAGAGGCAAGAATTCTGGGTTTTGAAGCAGCATTGTGTAGAACTTAAAAGGGCCCTTCACACGGATTTTGTTGGGCTCAAAAGTAACCCCACATGGGCTGTTGCATGTCTAGACCTAAAACTAGCAGCAAGCAAAGTTTCTATACACTTCCACAAACATGCAAGAAAGTCCTATATATCAGCTCAAGGCCCACGATGTCAAAGAACTCACAACGATCCGAAGATCCACCCTTAATGGGAACTGAGCAATGTACCAGCCCCAACAAACAAAAGAAGCAAGGGGACTCCATCCCTTAGTGTTGGTTCATACCGGATCCTCAATTACACATCAAACATATGTATATCACGCAATACCAAATTAGACTTTTCCCTTTTAAACATGTATACTAGGTTTCATTTTCTCAAACATCAAACAACGATTTACCAAGACACATTCCACCATACAAATATGTTTATTAGGTCATTATATACGATTTAGGGTTCATTCGCATAACGTGTGTATCAAGCAACAAACAAGTCAGCCATATATTTTTTACCAAAAAAAAAAAAAGTCAGCCATATATTGCAAAAAAGTTCTCACTCGTTTTATTTACGAAAGAACCTTATTCTCTGTTCTTACGTTTCCATTGATAACATGGAAACATATAAATATTTGACATTAATTATGATAACCTAAACCGGACCAACCGGTTCAATCTTTAATTTTTTCCTAAAGTATATAAATCAAATTACGGGAGAAGAAACCCTAAGTCTCTTTTATTTCCTTTCTCTCCTCTCTCTCTCTCGCGGCTCATTGCTCTCTCTCTCGCGGCTCCTTGCTCTCTCTCTCGCGGCTCCTTGCTCTCTCTCTCTCTCTCTCTCTCTCTCTCTCTCTCTCTCTCTCTCTCTCTCTCTCTCTCTCTCTCTCTCTCGAGTGTCTCTCTCTCTAGAGCCCTCCACCGCGTCTCTCTCTCACCGTCGCACACCAGCCTCGTCGCCGCCGCGCCGCCTCTCCTCTTTTCTGCTCGTGTCGTCGCTGCTCCCACCGAGAGAAGCCGCCGCGATCCTCTTCTCACGTCATCACCACCGCCACTACCTTGCGGGCCACTTTACCGAAGAACCGCTAGGAACCAGACGAGACACTACCTATCAAATTGACGCCCCGAGTCTCCTCTTTCCGTGAAGCTCGAGTTCATCAGAATCAGAGATCCGAGTCAGAAGATATGGCTGTTCCAGTGCACGGCATCAGATATGCCTCTCCACCTTCATCGCCGAGTTCCTCGGATGAGGTCAGAGGCGAGCTAGTCATGTCACCGCCACCGTCTCCGCCTCCTCCTACACCGCATGCAGTCAGGTGAGGGCATGATGCGTTTCCCTTTTCCATTATTCGATTTGATGTCGATAGTCCATTCTTAAACCGTTGATGTCTGTTTACATGTCTAGTTGGGTAATGGATAATGGGTAGCATTTGGAGTTGATATTCGTTTGATTGTTGGTACCAGATTGTACTGTCTGGCTTGTTTGTTGAGTTGTCCTGTTTGTGTGTCATGCACCTAGATGAATGTTTGTGTGCATGATTAAACCGGTATTGCGTGAGATATACTAGTAAACGTTAGGTCCTCGACACTGTGATGGGATCAGTGGTTCGATTTGTTTGCGCACCCGAGACCAGAGAATGGTAGGCTTGCACGGGGTTAAAAGAAGCTATCCCGATGCTTCAGGCCAGAGAGCCAAGTATGAGAAAAAGGTCGGATAGCCAGATGGATTCCCATTGTTTGTTAGATTGCGTGTGAGCACTGGTAGAGTGTATTGATTGAGAATCAAGAAGAGTAATGAGAAAAGAGATTATGTGATGAAATAAGAAAGAGTAACTAAAAAGAATATTGTGTGGAGCCTTGCTTGAGCCTGTTTTAGGTTTAGACTGTTGGTCTTCATTTCGTGTAGTGTTGGAAGGGTTAAGTGAGTCTTTGAAGGCTCATCCTCACTGGGTAATCTCGATTACTCAACCCTCTCCCCTTGTTTCTTTTAGGTTAGATTGGATCGCGTGTGTTGTGTTGTTGTTGTTACCGGGCGTTTTTCTGGCGATCTTGTGCTGCTGGCCATTGGTCGACCTAACATGCCTGATTCTCGGTTATCTCTGGATACCCGGGATAGGGATGTTACAAAGAGGTATCAGAGCCCATGATTAGATCACTCTAGCGCTGTCCTAGAATGGTCGCGCCCAAAGTTTGAAATGTTTTACAAAAAAATAATAAAATATTTTTTTTGAGTTCTGATTTTATTATGTATGATTTCAATCCGAGAACAACAACAACATGGACCACGATCTAGTAGTGTTGCTTTTTGTTTGTTTGTTCCGTCAGCCGTTCTAGCAACCTTCTCTTTTATGTGCTTTTCCGTTCCACCTTACTTGTCTCTCTGCCCTTACGTCCTTTTCTTGCCATTCTTTTTCTTACCTACCTGTAACCCTTTCGTTTTATTCCGAAACGTTTCTTTTCCGTTTCGTTCCTTCACGGAAACCTTAAGTCTCTTTTATTTCCTTTCTCTCCTCTCTTTCTCTCGCGGCTCCTTGCTCTCTCTCTCTCGAGCCCTCTGCCGCGTCTCTCTCTCACCGTCACACGCCAGCCTCGTCGCCTCCGCGCCGCCACTCCTCCCTCCTGCTCGTGCCGTCGCTGCTCCCACCAAGAGAAGCCGCCGCGATCCTTTTCTCACGTCATCAACACCACCGCTACTTTGCGGGCCACTTTCCCGACGAACCGCTGGGAACCAAACAACATGGAATCTATAAAATTGAAGCCCCGAATCTCCTCTTTCCGTGAAGCTCGAGTTCATCCGAATCAGAGATCCGAGTCAGAAGATATGGCTGTTCCAGTGCACGGCATCGGATCTGCCTCTCCACCTTCATCGCCGAATTCCTCTGATGAGGTCAGAGACGAGCTAGTCACGTCACCGCCACCGTCTCCGCCTCCTCCTCCATTGCATGCAGTCATGTGAGGGCATGATGCATTTCTCTTTTTCCATTATTCGATTTGATGTCGATAGTCCATTCTTAAACAGTTGTTGTCTGTTTACATGTCTAGTTGGGTAAAGGGTAAAGGGTAGCACTTGGAGTTGATATTCGTTTGATTGTTGGTACCAGATTGTACTGTATGGCTTGTTTGTTGAGTTGTGTTGTTTGTGTGTCATGCACCTAAATGAATGTTTGCGTGCAGGATTAAACCGGTATTGCGTGAGATATACTAGTAAACGTTAGGGCCTTGACACTGTGATGGGATCAGTGGTTCGATTTGTTTTCGCACTCGAGACCAGAGAATGGTAGGCTTGCACGGTGTTAAAAGAAGCTATCCCGATGCTTCAGGCCAGAGAGCCAAGTATGAGAAAAAGGGCGGAGAGCAAGATGGATTCCCATTGTTTGTTAGATTGCGTGTGACCACTGGTATAGTGTATTGATTGAGAATCAGGAAGAGTAATGAGAAAAGAGATTATGTGATGAAATAAGAAAGAGTAACTAAAAAGAATATTGTGTGGAACCTTGCTTGAGCTCGGTTTAGGTTTAGACTGTGGGTCTTCATTTCGTGTAGTGTTGGAAGGATTAAGTGAGTCTTTGAAGGCTCATCCTCACTGGGTAATCTCGATTACTCAATCCTCTCCCTTTGTTTCTTTTCAGGTTAGATTGGATCGCGTGTGTTGTGTTGTTGTTGTTACCGGGCGTTTTCCTGGCGATCATGTGCTACTGGCCATTGGTCGACCTAACATGCCCGATTTTCGGTTATCTTCGGAAACCCGGAATAGAGATGTTACACTAATACAGAAACCTTCAAAGAAACTTTGGGAACATTAGTAATTGTATTAGAGACACATATTTCCTAAGTTTGGAAATTTAGTAATCGTTGTAGTCTTGAATAACGAAGTTGAATTGTTGAGTAAATGTTATTATGGTTCAAGTGTTAATTAATGGATTAAGTTTCATGATCGGATTGAGTAGCCAAGTATTTTGTGCATATTGGTTTCATCTTAGAATCAATAATACAGTCTCCAAAACGAAGTTCTAAAGTTATGCGAGATGCACTCTAATATTTTTTTAAGTTTTTGATTTATTTTTTGTATAAAACACAAAATTCAGTCTTTTAACTATGTGATTAAACAGTTGTGTTCTGTTTTCTGTTCACGATTCAATATTGCGAGTTTCTGGATTTTATTGCCAGCATAAGAATAGATTGGATTTTAATTAATTTATTAATTTCACGTTAAAAAGTTTTAATAACTTTTGCTACAAATCTGTATAACTGTAAAAAATAAAAATAATTTTTTTTCGTAGTATTTCTTATTTGGTATTGTTATTGTCTGTTGTTCTTCTTAGTGCGCGATTAGATAATATGTATTATGTGTGTTTGAGCTTGGTTGTGATGCAGTGACATTGCTAACATAAATGATTAAACTATATGTTTTGGTCAAAAATATATTTTTTTGTCAAAATATATTATATACTGTCTATTTTAAGAAATTATAAAAATGTTGATGGAATTTTGGAAGGCATTAAACTTTTATTGAAAATAGTCAACGTAAAGAAGATAAGACAACAGTCTGTATGATGCATATATATTGGCTATTAAAATAAGTGGACACGTATGATGCTTGATAGATTTTTCTTTTTACGTAGGTACTTAGTCGTTTTAGCTCTCTGCTGTAGCCTGTCCAGGCTAGTCTGAACGTGGTGATGTCTTCTACTTTCATAAAACTATTGATTCGTTAAATAGCACATTGTTGGTAAATGAATTCACCGAATATATTCTACGTTGACTATTTAGGTAAATGACAAACAGTGGTGGACTTAAATAATATTTACCGAGGTCAAAATATATTTTCAATATTAAAATTAATTTAGTTCGTTAAAAAATATTTTCTGTTATATAATTAATAAATATTACATAGTTAATAGAATTAAAAATAATGAATGGAAAAATTGAAAACGTATACTACTGACACAATAGGTTTATTTTCACAAAAATAAGAAAGAAAGAAAATATTTATGAAACAAATATTATAATTGTCTTGAAAAATTAGTGGAAACCTCCTTAGTTCAGTAGTTTGATCAAGAGTTCATAATTGTTTTTATATTCTGGGGTATGAAGTTTGATTTTCAAAGAATGCAATTAGTGGAGGTGATAACACCGGTTTTTGACTATTTTTATGAATCACTTTAATATCTTTTATATGTGTTTTAACTTCGTTTTCAATGGTTTTCAAGTTATTTTCATGTTATAGAGTTTTAAAAGACATTTCTGGTAATTCGTGATAAAATAGTGCATTTAGGAGCAAAAGTACGTTTTTGGATAAACTTAGACCGTCAGAAGTATTGCAATCAAAGAAGACCTTCTCGCCATCTGATCATCCCCAAATTTGGACACGACAAAGAATACACAACCAGCTTTCAAATGCAATTGATTTGGAGACATTCGAATGGTTAGATCTTCAAATATTCCCGGAGAACTGAAGGAAGACGAAGCTACCTTGAAGCAGAGCCACCACGGCCAAAGAAACTGCACCCGCGGCTAAGAGGAGGTTCGCCACGGTCAGAGGAGACGGCCAGCATGCATTTTCCCGCGGTCAGAGACCACGTACCCGCGGCCAGCCCCTATGCGACCAATTCGACTCCGTTTCAATCCCGATGCCAATTCCGTCATTTCAACTCTAAACCCTAAACGCCCCCAAAGAAGTGAAGACTATAAATTCATGCTTTTAGGTCTCTTAGACATATATTTTTCACGCTTTAGAAAGAGAAAAAATTTCAGCCAATTTTTATTTTCTTGTTCGTCGATTTGGAGCCAGGATTCTCGACTTGTGTCCTTCAATAGAGAAGTTGTTCTTCATCTCTGTCTTTTACTGTTTTTCTTTTAATTATTATGATGTTTAGCTCATTTATGATTGAGTAGTTCTCTTGTTGGGTACAGGGTTCTTAAGGGGCTCTCACAGTTCGAATTATCGTTAGGTTTGTACGTTAGGATATCGATTAGGGTTCTTCATTCTATCATTTTTATTAATACATGTTTGCTTGATTGATCACCTATGCAACTGAGCCTAGGTATTTTTAGAACCACGAAAGTGATGGATCTATATGCATGAACTAGGGTAGACGAGCAAAACCGCTACAAAATACGGAAGTATACTTGTATAGGGATTGTGAGCGTTAACGAACTTGTTTGTGTTATCATAAATTATATGTGTGTAGGATGTACGAGAGTAGGCTACACACAATATTGTGTTTCAAGAACCAATAGACGATAAAAAGTCACTTTAAAAATCCTAGCTAATTCCTATTGATAATCGACCGTGATCCCTAGAGAGTTCCTGATTGCCCAACGTTTCATTTAATTGTTTACAACCTCATTTTACTTATTCGCTTTGTTTACTTGCTTTCTTATTTTCTTGATTAGTTTATTTTTAATTCTTAGCTACAAAATCGTGACACACAAAAACTCCATAAAAACCGATTAGGTCTAGACACAACTTAGAAATCAATAGAAATCTACGACACTCAAATCTCTGTGGATTTGATCCCTTAAATACTATTGCATTCGCTGTGAACTTACAGCTTTGCTTAAAGGTAAAAATTGTCAAGTCAATTCCCGTACACATCAAGTTTTTGGTGCCGATGTGGGGGATTTGATTGTTGCTTGTTTGATTTCTTGTTCTAATTTATGTTCTAGACAACTTTGACTTTCAAGCTTTTTGTGTTGTTCTTCTAATATTCTCCTTTATCTATGTCGTTTTCTCTTAGGTGCATGAACACTAATAGAACTCCTAGAGAAATCGTACTACAACTAGACGATATCGACAGACACGAGAGCGAACTCCGAAGACTCAAAAGAATGCTAGGGATGCCCGAAAATGACCGTCCGGAAAATGACCTAAATCGTGATCAAGTTGATCACGAGAATGATCATGATGTTTCGGATCACGAAGATGACTAAGAGGCTGTCGATGGTGCAAACGACCATCCACTACTCGATCTCGAAGAAAACAAAAACTAAAATGCTGAAATCCGAGATGACATATTCTCGTCGATCGTGATGCACTGAGGAACAATGTTTAAGTCAATCTAGTGATTCCTCCTAATGGCGAGAACGCCAACCGTCATGTCTTACCCGCTAATCCTCCTAGGAGACAAGCGCGTAACCGCACCATTGCTGATTTTGATGCACCTCATCAACACTTCCAAAACCGAGCCGCGATACAAGTTCTTTTACCTCATAGGAACGACTACGAGATCAAGCATCAAATTATTGCTTTGGTGAAGAAATACCAATTTCATGGAGTTGCTACGGAGCACCCGATGGATCATATCGAGTTGTTCGAATAGATATGCGTAACGACGAGAACAAACCAAGTTACTGCCGATTACTTAAAGTGTAAGCTTTTTCCTTTTTCTTTAGCCGACAAAGCTCACCGTTGGTTGAAATCTTTGCCCGCATGATCTATCACTAATTGGAAAGAGTGAAAATCCACCTTCCTAACTCATTTCTACAGCAAGTCGAGGTCGAACTTGTTAAGAAACAAAATCCAAAGTTTTCATCAACAATCGGTCGAGTCTTTCCTTGAAGCGTGGGAACGTTTCAAGGAGTATGCGAGAGATTGCCCTCACCACTTTCTCCGGCCCGAATTTGCTTTAAACTTTCTAGCGAGGATCATTACCAAAAAATCAACTTTCTCTCGACACAACCAGCAATGCAAATTTCTCCACAAAGACCATCAATCAAGGATGAGTTCTCATCGAAAACTTTGCTATGGCTAATAGCAATAATTGTCCTGACTACGATAGATCGACCATATCTAATGTATCTGAAGCTAATGAGATAGCCGAGCTAAAGAGTATGATGAATCAACTTCTCAAAAACTAAAATTGCCAAGTGAATACTTGTGAAGCTACCATGAGAGGTGAGGATGGCATATACTACGAACCCGACAACAACGGTTCGTCTTTTCAAGAAGAAGAAGTTAACTATGTCGGAGCACAAGACTCCTACCAAAACCGATTCAACAATAACTTCCGCAATGCCAACTTCAATAATCTCTCGTATCAAAATTCGAACGTAGAGAACTCCCAATATCAGCTCTACCCTAAACAATCCAAGCCGTTCCAAAACCGGTTCCAAAACAGGAACTATGGCGGAAATGAGAACTTCCAACCAAGAACACTTTTCAACGTTCAAGCCGCGCCGTACAACAACACGAATATGCAGCAACAAGGTGTTTCTAACACTCAACTTGCTGCCCAAATAGTGAAGCTCGAGCAATCAATTCAACTACTCGCTCAAAGCAACGAGAAAATGATAAAAGATTTTAACATCAACGTCGATTGTATTTACAATGACTTAAATAGGCAGTTCGAATCTCTTTTAACCCATGTCAAGAAGTTGGATAAGAAAGTCTGATAACACCGTATTTTTACCCGTTTTACTATCTATTTAAGAACAGTTTAATAAGTGTTTCACTCGCTTTTCTATGTTTATTACGGTATTCGCATATTTGTAATTTCAAGACTCTTTTCAGGTTACCTAGGCGAAAACATTGCAAATTGGAGAAAAAACAGATTTTCAGCTCAGAGTCAAACCCTCAGAAGTTCAATTGCCAAAGAGGTTCTTTTCACCGTCTGATCCATGCCAATTTTGGGGATATTTAAGAAGGACCAGCTATCTTTACATTCCAACAGATTCGAGGATGATCCAACGGTTCAATCAAAAGATACATGAAGATCAAGACGTCCGATCTAGCCACTCCCAAAAGCATTCCAACCCGCGGCCAAGTGAAGATCCGCCGCGGCCAGACTCCTTGGACCCGCGGCCAAGGTGATTTTGTCCCGTAAGCCCAATTTGCAAGGCATGTTCAATTTCCGTCACTTAAAACCCTAAAGACCGACGAAAGCATAAGAGAAGACCTATAAATATGCCTCTTAGAAGACCTAATTTCATATGCTTGCTTTCACACCATTTTTAGTTTAGTTTTGTTCTTGCTTTTACTCTTAAACTCTTGTTCTCTACTTTTTGAGACGGTGAAGAGGTTCTCACTTGACTTAGTTCTTAAAATCGTGAGGCTCCTTCATCAATGATTTTGGTGTTTTACCACATAGTCAATTAATTAACTAAAGTGCACGGTACTGCAATCATAACAATATGTCAATGTAGTACTTTATGATCGAATCCACATAGACCACTGTTACACTACGATTCTCACAAGATAAAATTAAGCTAAGACGAGAATAAGGGTTGGTTTGCAAAGTAATGAAAATAACTAAAAATGGTGTAAATTCAATAAGAGAAAAACGTTAGGTCGAGGGTTTCTTCGGGGGAATCTAGAGATCATGAATCAAACAACTATTCAGGGAACGATTAAACACAAGTTTCAAACTCAAACATAAATATCTAACCAATCCACATCTGTGGCATTGATTACTAAATCTAGCAACCTAAAATCCTAACTTTCGTTGAACATAGAGTTCTAGACCAGCATTAACGAATAGGTTCAATATGTTCACGAATGGCCTTAACATCAACTTCCATTGGCTAAGGACAATTTGCTCGCTTACGTTCTTTCTAGCAACCTACGACACTTCCGTGGTATAGATTAAACCCTAGATCAGAGACTAAGTGATCAATTCAGCCTAAGCAATAAACACAACAATAAGCGAAAACCTCAAAAGAAAATTTCTATCTGTGTCTAATTCAATGATACATGGATCCCGTTGAAACCCTAAACCTAACTATGGAACTACTCCGACATGGAATCAGAGAAATCACAAAGAGATGAGAAGGAAAACATAATTAAATTGATAAAAGTAATAAGAGGGTTCAGAAATCTTCTCCAAGTTTGTCAGAAGTGGTTCAGAGATCTTCTCCCAACCATACAATTGAAAGAGATGAAAGATGTCTAAGCAAAATAAAGCTTAGCCTAAAAAGTGGCTTAAAAATAAGTATATATAGGTCTTGGGTCGATTTTGAAGTTTTTGGACATGTGCATCGATCGATTCTAACCTCCCTGTTCTGCGCATGCTTATTCTGCGAGGCATATTAACCTGTCTTCAGTACATCGGCTGTAACTCTTGATCGCACCGTTGGATTTCCTTCAAACCACTTGAAAATGAAAGCTAATTCCCAGATCTATCTCGTGTAAAATTTTCAGCTCGATCCATTGGTGGGAAGACCTTCAAAGACTGCCAAACTTCTGACGTCTCTGCATGATTCTGCACCTCCATATGCTCATTTTCATCCAAAACGGCTCTTTTCTCCAAAAGTCTCCTAAAACTCGAAAAGACTCGATAAAAGACTAAAAAATTCTAAAAACACACTTTGACTCTATAAAATACTCAAAAAACACCAAATTATGTGTTAGAAAACCGTAAAAACCAAATATATCAATTCCCCCAGACTTAGCCTTTTGCTTGTCCTCAAGCAAACAGAAAACTTAGCAAGAAGAAAAAGCACGGAGACTCACATTTCCTTTAGAATTATGTAATGACCATTACCTTAGTAATCCACGTATTGCCAAACTAGCTCCAGATCGAACCACCATGTACTTCTTTGCAAGCATTCGCAGCCTCCTAGATTCAACTCATTATTTCACAGAATAATCCAAAGCTATCATTGCTGGATCTCATCAAGGATTATAATGCCAAGAACCTTCTAGACTCTTTCCATTTCGATATCTTGACAAGACAACAACACAACCTTTGGTACTTTTTCCCTCCACCAGACTTATTATTTTCTCATTTTCTTTCCGTAGGGTCAATGGCTGATGGAACACGAGTATTGATGGTTTTTGCCACCGAATCCCCGGTTAATTTTAGTGCCACCATTGTATTCGAAAGTTTAGGCAAATAGTGGTATCTCTGTAAATTTTCCTAACCTCGCTTCCAACTTTAGTGTGATCATTTCTTTCGAAATAAAATAATGGGATCGATGGAAATTTTCCTAACCCTGTACTCGAAAGAAAATTATTTCATCTTTTCTGCTTTTTATTTTAAATATGTGAGAGGAGTACCATACTTTCACACAAGTCGTCTTGCCAGATACAAATGAGGAGTCAAGCTCTAAGGACACCAATCACGATGATGAGATAAAAGCTTTTTGACATTTTCTGGAGACATGAATGCCTTTGATTAACTGGTCATCCTTTAGATTTTTCATTAGTCTGGTCTGAAACTAGCTCTGCAACAATGGTCACTTAGATGCAAATCACATAAAATTTCAAAGGTCGTGATCATAATCTCCAACAAGTTTTGACTCAATAAAACAAAATGACTCAAAAAAACATCAAAATGACTCAAAAGCAAAAACAAAAGAAAGAAAATAGCTTTAGTAAACGACAAAGATCCTCCCCTAGACTTACTTCTGATTCAGGGTGTTTTACCACTCAGTCAATTAATAACTAAAGTGCACACTACTGCAATCATAACAATATGTCAATGTAGTACTTTAGGATCGAATCCATAGAGACCAAGGTTACACTACGATTCTCACAAGATGAAATTAAGCTAAGACGAGAATAAGGGTTGATTTGCAAAGTAATGAAAATAACTAAAAGCGGTGTAGATTCAATAAGAGAAAAACGTTAGGTCAAGGGTTTGTTCTCAGGAATCCATATATCACGAATCAGACAACTATTCAGGGAATAATGAAACACAAGTTTCAAACTCAAACATAAATATTAACCAATCCACTCTCGTGCTCATGGCTACTAAACCTAGCACCTAATCCACTGTCGTGTTCATAGGTTTCTAGGTCAACGATAAGGAGCAGGTTCAATATGTTCACGAATCGCCTTAGCATCAACTCTCGTAGGCTAAGGAAGATTCGCTCGCTTATGTTCTTTCTATGCAACATAATCCACTCTCGTGCTCATATGTTAACTATACCCTAATCCACTGTCGTGCTCATATGGCAAGCTGCACCCTAGTTCATAGACATAGCGGTTAGCTCAAGCCTAAGCAATAAACACAACAATAAGCGAAAACCACAAAAGATAAATCCCTATTTGTGTCTAATTCAATGATTCATGGATCCCTTCAAAAACCCTAAAACCTAACTATGAAATCTACTCACACATAGTTGCAGAGAATAAGCAAAGAGATATGAGAGAAATCATAAAGAAATTCAATAAATAATAAGAGGGTTCAGAAATCTTCTCCAAATTTGTCAGAAGTGGTTCAGAGATCTTCTCCCAAGGGTACAATTGAAAAGAGATGAAAGATCTCTAAGAATAATAAAGCGTAGCCTCCGAAGTGGCTTAAAGATAAGTATATATAGGCATTGAGTCGAATTATGTTAACGTATGATGATTCTGGGGCAAAATAGGAAGTTTAGCAATTGCAGAAACTGTCTTTTTCGCGTCAGGGAAGTGCGAGGCTCGATGCAACCCCCCACAGAGAGTTCAGAATCGACCAATGCAAGATATGCATCGGTCGATGCAACCCTCCATGTTCTGCGCATGCTTCTTCTGCGAGGCAGATTGACCTGTCTTCAGTAAATCGGGTATAACTTTTAATCGCACTGTTGGATTGTCTTCAAACCACTTGAAAATAAAAGCTCATTCACATCTCTATCTTGTATCAAAATTTCAGCTCAATCCATTGGTGGAAAGTCCTCCAAATAATGCCAGACGTCAGACTCTGCATTCCCAGTTTCACCTTTTGCAACCGAAATGCCTTGTTTTCTTCCAAATCAACCTAAAACCTGTAAAAACTCGATAAAAGACTAAAAGACTCTAAAAACACACTTTGACTCAATAAAACACACTTTGACTCAATAAAAGACTCAAAAGAAACACCAAAACATGTGTTAAAAACGGTAAAAACCAAGCATATCAATTCCCCTAGACTTAGCCTTTTTCTTGTCCTAAAGCAAACAGAAAACTAAGTAAGAAGAAAAAGTTTGAAAAACACGGATACTCACATTTTCTTTAGAATTCTGCAATGACCGTTACCTTAGTAATCTACGTGTTGCTAAACTAGTTCCGGATCGGACCGTCATGTATTTCTTTGCAAGCATCGCAGCCTCCCAGATTCAACTCATTGTTCCACAAAATAATCCAAAGCTATCATCGCTGGATCTCATCAAACATCATAGTGCCAAGAACCTTCTAGACTCTTTCCCTTTCGATATCGTGATGAGACAACAACACAATCATTAGTACTTTTTCCCTCCCCCAGACTTATTCTTTTCTCATTTTCTTTCGGTAGGGTCAATGGCTGATGGAACGCGAGTATTGATGGTTTTTGCCACCGAATCCCCGATTTATTTTAGTGCCACCTTTTATTCTAAGGTTTAGGCGAATAGTGGTATCTCTGGAATTTTTCCTAATCTCGCTTCCAACCTTAGTGTGATCATCTCTTTCGAAGTAAAATAATGGGATCGATGGAAATTTTCCTAACCCTTTACTCGAAAGAAAATCATTTCATCTTTTCATCTTTTTATTTTAAATTAGGGAGAGGAATACCATACATTCACACAGGTCGTCTTGTCAGATACGAATGAGGAGTCAAGCTCTGAAGACACCAATCATGATGATGAGATAAAAGGAAGAGCTCAGAAACTAGCTCAAGCTTTTTTGAATCTTTCTGAAAACATGGATGCCTCTGATTAACTGGTCAGCCTTTAGATTTTCCATTAGTATGGTCTGAAACTAGCTCTGCAACAATGGTCACTTAAGAAGAAAAATCATTACAAGAAATCCAAGATCATGGTCATCATCTCCAACAAATTTTTGACTCAAGAAAAATATCAAAATGACTCAAGAGAGAAAACAAAAGAAAGAAAACAATGTTAGTAACGAAAAAGACCCTCCCCAGACTTACTTCACACTGTCTCGGTGTGAAAATAAACCAAGAAGAAGGTAGAACAGACTCAAAGAAAGAAAATCAAGAAAAAGTCAAAGCTGACATACCTGGGTCGGTATCGATCGATGCAGAGTGTTGCATCGGTCGATTTTGGTTTGTCTGCTCGCCCTCCACCGATCGATGCACATTTTGCATTGATCGATTGCCTCTTTTTTTTATTTTTTAAAATGAATAATTAGAGAACTAAGAAAGCGAAAACCAAAATTTATTAAGTTAATGTTCTAAAAACTTAAAACGAATAAATAAATACGTACCGGTGGGTTGCCTCCCACCAAGCGCTTGTTTTAAGTCGTTAGCTTGGCTTTGGTCTGAAATGTTAATCATGAGAATCAAAAGGTTGAGCCAATGCACCTTTGGTCATTCTCCTGTTAGGGCAAGAAAAAAAATGTGCAACATGGCACGCAACTATACATGACGAGGAAACAAAACTCACATCAAGGTAGTTTACTACGAATGTACCATCTATTTTAGAATTTTCCTTGATGGTAAGATGCTTACGAGGATCAAATGCATTTGATGGAAAAATTAAGTCAACTTCAGGTTTAAACGAGTTTATCACAAAATAGTCAACCTCATCTCCATCAATCATGTAAAACATCGTGTCCCCCTTCCTAGATTCCATCTCAACCTTAGGGTCATCTATCTCATTCAAGATCTTATCTACATCAAGCACATCCCCTAGGTAAGATTTTTTAAGAAGAGATCTAGATTCCTCAGGCATTGAAAGCTTAAACTCGAGATCATGAACATTCGAAGCACATATATAATCAATATCAAAATATACTTCATAGTTATATCTAGCAAGCTTTTCTATTCTTAAGTAATCTAGTCTTTGAGACTCACATATTAAATCATAGCATTCATCAATGAGCACATGAGTATGCGAACTAGAAGCTACATCTTCAATGCAATGCAAATGACTATCTTCATAATCATAGATTTCAAAGGTTGAGTCAAAATTACCTTCTAGTTGGCATGGTGTAACCCAATAAATTACCTCTTTAAGCGCAAGAGCTACCATTATCTCGGACATTGTGAGTTCCCTTACCTTAACTGATGCCCGATGTGACATGAGGTTCAAACGGATCATAATCGCGAGATCACCCCTTGTCAATGTCGGCTTGCAAAGCTCATCCAACTCCTCCTTCTGTTCAAGTGTGAGTACACTTTCATCAAATGGTGGCTCCACATATGGCTCATCTTGAATGTATTCATCAAATGTGGCACCCTCTTCTTGTGGCCAATCATTGTAATCTATGGCCATCAACTATAAGAAACAAAAAGGAAGGAAATAAAAATGTTAGTAAATCTTATACTAAATTTCAAATTCAGACTCGAAGGTAACGCTATTGGTCCCCAGCAACGGCGCCAAAAACTTGATACACAGAGTTTTAATCCCTGAAATATTTCTGCAAGTGCACAACAAACACAGTAGTACTTAAGGGTCGAATCCACTAGAGACCAAAGAATCACACTACGAGTTTATGAGAATCGAGTTAAGCTAAGATGAAAAAGATGAGGTTTTGTTTTAGGGCTGTGAATAGTGACCAAAATAACAAATAAATAATTTAAAGCAAGTAAATAAAGATGTAAAATCAGTATGGGAAGGTGCTAGGCATCGGATAATTCGTAGAGTATCATGGATCGATTTAATCGGATAATTTAGACATGGAATTCAATAAATATGTTCTGAACTCGAATCACGAATGAATAATTAACCTACTTCCGCAGCACCAATTACTATGTTTAGACAACTTAATTTACTCAACTCCCGCTGGTAATTAAGTAGTTAAACATGGATAAATAGTTCAAGTTCAATTTGTTCACAAAGTCTAATTACTCAACTCCCGTCAGTTATCACGCTTTGCTCATCTAAATCAATTCAGATAATTTAACAACACTTTCGGTGAGTAAATATACCTATGAGCAGTAGCTAGATGGTCAATCAAGCAATAAGCATTAAGCAAAAAATTAGATGAAGAACTTTAAAGATAATCCCAATTCTAACAACCTAATGATCAATCCATGAACTCATTGAATACCGACAACCTAGCGAGGGAACTACTCACACATGACCAGAGATGAAACACATAGAGATATAAAGCAATTAATAATCATAAACTTCAAATAAAAGCAAGAGCGTTTAGAAATCTTCTCTATATCTAGATATTGATATATCATGGTTTTTACCCCGTTTAAGCCATGATATAAGTCAGTTTTATAGAGTCTTTCTAGTATTTTGGAGTCTTTTAGAGTCTTTTACAGGTTTTATCACGTTTGGAGCATAATTGGAGATATTGGAGCTTTCTGGAGCATTTTGGAGCGAATCAGAAGTCATGTAGCTGAGTACCCGATTTGAAGTCTCGGTATCGATCGATACTGACTAGTATCGGTCGATACTCACTGCAGCATACACGACCCGCGACTTTTCCAAGAGATGAAGAATTGCAGAATTGCAGAATTGCCCCAGAAGACTTTATTATTTACAATAAGCCCCAAAACGTGACTTATGTTATTTATTAGGATTTTACATCCACTTTGATGGCTACGCTTTCATTACGCTTGATTTTACTTTGGGTTTTGGAGAGACAACTCTGAACTCCTGTTTCTTATTGATTTCTTTGATGATATATTCAATCATGTTGTTTTCATTCTCCATGTATGAGTAGATCCACTTTAGGTTTAGGGTTCTCATAAGGGTTTGCTCTGAATGCTAGGTTGATTAGTTGATCAGGATTCACCATCTGAATTAGTTCTTCACCATAGGTTATTCTCAAAGCTAATTCTAGGTTGACGAATCTAGAACTTAGATCTTAGGTTAATCGATTAGGCACGGCAGTGCAATTGAGAAATCTAACAGAACCTAGGGTGAGCAAATTGATTATTCGCAAAGAGATTTGGTTTAATTGATTTGTGAACATATCAAACCTGAACTTTAGAGCTGATTTATTTTTAGGAATTTGCAAAGAGATTTGAGATTCTGAAGTTTAGGTTTAGATAATTCTCGCAACGACAGTTGGTTAATTATAGCTTAGTGATTTGAGTTCAAGAACCGCGCTAAATCTGAATCATGTTAGTTAGTTTATCTGCATTCATTGATTTCCTGAGAAATACC